>JAKSZU010000001.1:204661929-205021929 GCA_026018925.1 Tupaia tana
ACAGCACTTAACCATTAAGTCTTGAAATCAGTTATCAGTTCCCTCCTTTGCTCTTTTGTTACAGAATTGTTTCAGCTGTCCTAGTAGCTTTGCTTTTCTGTATACTTTTAGAATCAGTCTTCTTTTTAAAGTCTTTATATTTTTTCCATGACTGAGAGAAAGAGAGAGACAAGCACTGCCAGTGGGGTCTTTCATGCCACTATCCACCCCCATCTTCAGGCAGCCCAGATTGTGGGCATGACTACTTTCAGCACGTGATTCAGGGGTGTCGTTGGACACAAAGCCAGAACCTTCCCACATGGGTCAGCTTCACAGAGCACCGCGGTACTGCTGTGCCACCACGTGGACCCCAAAATCAGTTTGTTTATATCTAGAGAACACTTACTATTGTACAAACCAAATGTTTGTACACAAACTTTTCTTTTTTTTTTTTCCTTTTCATTCCTTAGTCTTTTATTTGTAAAACGTTGTTATTTAACAATAAGTACAGAAGAAAAGCAACAAACAAGTAGTTGACTTGCACTGTGGGTGGGAAACTCAAGCCAGGGCAGAGCAGAAGTCCCTGGTACTCCAGAGGGGGGTCACCAAGAGTCTGCAGTGTGAAAGGCGCATCTTTCTTCTCCCACAGGTCTCAAACAGCTTAGATGCCGGGCTGAGCGTGGTGACTGGTCCTAATTTTTGCTACTCAGCCATTTTTCTTGATCTTGTTCTCTGATCCCATACATTCCAGACTGTTCGATGGATTTGTAATAAACTTCTAAGATGAATGGGAATTTCTTGTTCATTGTGTGCCTGAAATCTTGGCTTGTGTTCATCTTAGTAAGCAAAAAATATCTCCAAAGACACCCAAAAGTTCAGCTACTAAAACTCCTTTAAAGATCTTCTTTGCCAGTGGTTCCATAGTGCAGGCCATCCTGAGGCCCGAGCTTTTCCCTGTACACATACTTTTCAAAGTAGATACTTTATTTTTTTTAGTTTCAGTAATACAGTCACTAAAACTGTAGAATTTTTATTTATGGATCTGGAAGTACTATTATGTTCAATTTATCATTTGTTGAATGGTGCTATATTATATTTACATGTAGTATATGTCTGTCAGTTTTATTACCTCACTTGATCACCAATTTTATTCATGAAATTGGCTCCTAAATAGATTGTGCTCCTTTTAAAAACACCAAATTCAGGGACCAGCAGTTGACGTAATGGCTATGTTGCTGGACTCCCATGTAGTCAACTACGGTTTGAGTCCTGGACCCAGTGGCTTAAACTCACACTGGGTGCATGTGTGTGCATGCCCAAGATCACGAAAGGAGATTGGAGGAAAAGGGATTGTGGCATGGCCATCCCCCTTAGGCAGGTGATTTCTTGTTTTCTGTCTCTCTGTCTCTCTCTGTCTTTCTGGCGAGTACATGTGCCCTATAGCAAAAGCCTCTCTAAAAAACAAAACAAAACAAAACAAAAGCACCAGATTTAGTCCCAAAGGACAGTAGTGTTTTCTATATTGTCTCAACTCTTTCGAGGTGGGTGATACTCCCTATTAGTGTAATAGATGGAAAAGTCTAGAGTGCTTGATTACCTCGCCCAAGACTCAACGCCAGTCAGTTCCACATTGTTATAATTGTCTGCCTCAGATTTAAACAGGCAACTCAAACTTAGCGTGTCCCAAATTTTTATTAATTCATTCTTAAAACCTGATCCTTGTCCCATCCTGGTTCAGGCGCTACGTGTCCCGACCCGGGGGGACAGTCGAACAGGTTTCCTGAGGGAAGGAGTGAGAGCCGGGACAAGCGGTGCAGTGTCACAGCACAGAGACGACACAGTGTCTTCAGTGTCATCTGTTTATTGTGGGCAGCACGGTACAGCACGGAGACGACGCAGTGTTACAACTCTTCAGGGTTGCGTTGTCTATTGTGAGCAGCATGGAGACGACGTGGTGTCACAACTCTTCAGGGTTGTCTGGAGACGATGTAGTGTTACAACTCTTCAGGGTCGTCTGGAGATTGTGCGGTGTTTCAGCTCTTCAGGCTCTCCAGGGTCATCATCTGGCTACTGTGGGCCAGGCATCGTGGTTATATACATGCTGGTGGGCCATGATTGGTTGTAAACGGTGGGCCGTGATTGGTTGTAAAAGGTGGGTTATGATTGGTTGCTTTTGGACCAATGATGAGGTGCTGGATATGCAAATCTGAGAGATTCTAGTGGCCAATCAGAGCAAGGTTTCGAAGGTCAGGTTTTTTGAAGGGAACCAATCATGGCAATTGTTTTGCTCTCTGAGAAACCTTGGCAGACTCACTGGTGCGCAGCCTCCCATATATCCCCCTTCTCTGTTTTAATTTGAGAGATGAGGTAAAGGCCTGGGGGAGTCGTGCCTGTCTTAGATTGGAGTCGTTTATGGAACCATAAGTCCATTCTTACCCGTCATTGGAGAGTACCATAGCTATGATGGGCCTCCTGTCTTAGGTGGAAGGACTGAACAGTTATTGGGTTCATCAGACTCTCTTACCCATCTTTGGCTAACCGATTCAGCGCTGTTGTTTGAGGAATGACATGAGCCTATTAAATATAACAGGTCCCAGTGAGCAAACAATTAAAAGGCCAATGAATGGGAGCAGGAAAGGGGGGAGACCGTTCCAGGCAGACCATCGGCAAGTTGTTTTCTACGTTGTTGGAGAGATTCTTGGAGTTGATATATGTTGTCATGAACGATGCTGTACTTGTTGGCATAAAAGCAGCAGCGTTCTTGTAAAGCAAGACAGAGACCCCCCTGTTCTGCCAGGAGGAGATTTAAACCTCGTCTGTTTTGAAGAACCACCTTAGCCGGGGAATCTAGTTGGTCTGAGATAAGACCCTCAGTGACTTGGCATAATAACCCAAGCCAGTGGAGCCAGCAGTTGTAGCTGCAGTTAGGGGAACATAAAGGCTGAGAGTTTTGAGATTTAAGAAGGATAGCTCGGGCTAATGTTTGCCAATCAGACGGTGTGAGCCAGCCCTCGGTGATAGCTTCAACTATAGCTAAGGTATATGGAGTAGTAGCTCTGTATTGGGCGACTGCCGCCTTAATCTCTTTTATCATAAACCTACTGTGACGGCGCCAAACCTGTCCTTGGGGATCTGTAGTTTCCATAACAGGGAATGTCTCAAAGTCTGTCATATGTGATCCCTGAACTAGTTTTGTTTCTTTGTCTGTATTGGTTTTTAGTTTCTCTAATTGTGATACAAAAGGTATCTGCATGGATAATATTAAACCCACAATGTAGAAAATGATATATGCTATGTAGACTCTTTTGCTATATCTCTGCATCAGTAACAACACAAACACATGCAGTGGAATAAGGTTGATGATAAACACATAACCACCCCAAGCAGAGACCATATAGAAATATGATAAACAGCAGCACATTGTCCAAAAAACTGACTCAGTTTTTGACTTGTTTTTCTTTGGTTCTTGTAGAGCCTTAAGGTTGTTTTTCTTTTTTAGTTTTTTGGATTTTTTTGGTTTTGTCTTGCCTTCAGGGCTTTTAACTTCTTCCTCACTATCTAGGGAAATAAGATCCTCTCCCTGTTCTTTTTTAATTTTAGAATCCTTAGTTAGATCTGAGGCGGCTATAGCCTCCTCCTGGGGTTGATCATTTTGCATGATCTGCTCTCCCTTATGGACCATAGCAACAATTTTTGGGTCACTGGTGCGGAGCCTGAGAATTTCGTCTATTAAGTTCCAGTATGAAAAAGTAGTCACGGGAACTTTTTCTGGGCCAAATGTGGTATAATAATCTTTTAAAGCGTCCCATACTCTTTTCCACCTTTTCTCATCTATGGTTCCTTCTTGAGGGAACCATGGACAAACTTCTTTTAAGAAATCAAAAAAGGAGAGCAACTGCTTAATCTTAATCTTAAACTCCCCGTGTTTTGAGGGCTTCTTTCAAGCCCTGAACAAATAATTCATGCTGACTAAGCTTTTGTTCGTGCTGACTAAGCTCTTGTTCGTGCCGACTAAGCTCTTGTTCGTGCTGACTAAGCTCTTGTCCCATTATTACCCTTATTACTTATAAGTAAGCGACTTTTGTTACTTACCTGGACGATTCTCTGCCGTCCTCCTCTGCAGCCTTTCTCAGGATGATTCTCTGCCGTCCTCCTCTGCGGCCTTTCTTGAGATGATTCTCTGCCGTCCTTTCTCGGGATGATTCTCTGCCATCCCCTCCCGGACGATTCTCTGCCGTCCTTTCTCAGGACGATTCTCTGCTGTCCCCTTCCGGACGATTCTCTGCCATCCTTTCTCGGGACGATTCTCTGCCGTCCCCTCCTCGGGTGCTCTTCACTGGATCCTTCGTACTCAGGTCCCTGTTCGGGTGCCACGTGTCCCGACCCGGGGGGACAGTCGAACAGGTTTCCTGAGGGAAGGAGTGAGAGCCGGGACAAGCGGTGCAGTGTCACAGCACGGAGACGACACAGTGTCTTCAGTGTCGTCTGTTTATTGTGGGCAGCACGGTACAGCACGGAGACGACACAGTGTTACAACTCTTCAGGGTTGCATCATCTATTGTGAGCAGCACGGAGACGACGCGGTGTCACAGCTCTTCAGGGTCATCCGGAGACGATGTAGTCTTACAGCTCTTCAGGGTCTTCAGGGTCGTCTGGAGACTGTGCGGTGTTTCAGCTCTTCAGGCTCTCCAGGGTCGTATTCTGGCTACTGTGGGCCAGGCATCGTGGTTATATACACACTGGTGGGCCGTGATTTGTTGTAAATGGTGGACCATGATTGGTTGTAAACGGTGGGCCGTGATTGGTTGTAAAAGGTGGGTTATGATTGGTTGCTTTTGGACCAATCATGAGGTGCCGGATATGCAAATCTGAGGGATTCTAGTGGCCAATCAGAGCAAGGTTTCGAAGGTCAGGTTTTTTGAAGGGAACCAATCATGGCAATTGTTTTGCTCTCTGAGAAACCTCGGCAGACTCACTGGTACGCAGCCTCCCACAGATCCTCTTCTTTAATTCCTTATTTGGATTAGTGGTTCAGCAGCACCCATTCATGCCAAAACTCCTTCATCAGAACTCCTATTAAATTACTATGTTGGCAGAAAAGTCCTGATGCATTTTTGCATAGAAAAACATAGAAAATATGTCATGTCCATTCCAACAACCCTGTAATCTCTTAGTTTTGTTAGTGCTGTCTCTACAACTGACATTCCTAAGTTAAGCCTATTCTGCTTTACTTGTTATTTGCCCTCTACTGTTTATCTCATTTCTACATGTATTTGTTATAGTTTTTTATTTAAGTATATTAAAATTAGTATTCCTTAAGCCAGAACCTTTGTCTTTATTTTCTCCTTTGTGGTATTAATATTAAGTGAGAAATAGGAATGGGGGAAAAGAGAGAACACTCAATCCCAAGCCTCTATTTTTATTTAATCTATTCAATAAGTCTTTTTGAATGTATATTGAATATATACTGTGTTTTAGATGTAGTATAAGTGCTGGGCACACAGCCTTATGGCCTCAATTTAGTTGGGAACTTGTAAGTAAATAATTACTTAAAAACTTAAAACAACATCAATTGATGTGAAGAATTCTTGGTTGCTAAAATGAATTCATAAGATAGGCTTTTACTGTATTACAATCTAAGGTTATATGTTGAAGGGATGTTTCAAGAAAAGCCATATGCACCAAGAAAGAACAGCAGCAACACAAAATAGTGTATCAGCAGAGCCAGCAGATGGCACAGCAGTTATGTCACTGGACTCCCACAAGACCAACTGCAGTTTGAGTCCCAGACCTGGTGGCTTGAAGCTCATGCTGTGTATGTGTTGGGCGTGTGCCCCAAATCCCAGGAGGAAAATAGAGGAGAAGGGATTGCTGCGTGGCCATCTCCCCTGGGGGTGTGACTTCTCACTTTTCCTCTCCCTATCTGTGTTTCTCTCTTTGTCTCCAGTAAGCACATGTATCCTAAGGCAAAAACCTCTGGAAAAAAAAAAAGTGTATCGACATAGTTTCAGATGGTCCTGTGGAGGTTCTTTTCTCCTCAGTTGTGTCCATAGGTTCTAAATCTTCAAGAGTGTATTTTAGACTAAATCTTTAATAAGGTAGAACCAATTCATAACTTAATTTTGCTTTATCAAAGGGCATTTTTAGAAGCGTTGAATATTGGGTGAAATTATATAAATTATTTTGAATCTTATTTAAAATCCATATTTCTTGCCTCCTGTAATTTTCATATTCCTTCCTCTTATTTCTCTCATATCCTCTGCCATTTCTGATCTAGTCTATGTCTCTGTAGTGTCTGTCTTGCCTTATTTTATTGCTTCTCTGCCTTACCTTACCCCTTGAATCTTTAATTCTTCTTTCTTTCTTTTTTGGCTTTCATCCAAAACTAGATAAGTAAAAAGCATTCAAGTTAAAAATGACTTAATACACATATTAATATATACATATGAGTATTTTTAAGTTTTTAGCTTAGCTTATTTTTTTGTTTTTCATGAGCAAAAGAAAGCAAGGGAGAGTAAGAAAGAGCATAAGAGAGCCACTTGGGGCCAGCAGGTGGTGTAGCACTCACAACACAGGACGCCCACGTGGCCGAATGCAGTTCGAATCCCTGACCCAGTGGCTTGAAAATCATGCTGGCACGTGTGTGTGCCTGCCCAAGATCCTGGAAGGAGAATGGAGGAAAAGGGATTGTGGCATGGCCATTTCCCCTGTGGGTGATTTCTCTGTTTCCCTCTCACTGTCTCTGTCCGACTCTGATCACACACACCCTTAAAGGCAAAAACCGCTGAAGAAAAGAAGAAAGAAAGAAAGAAAGAAAGAAAGAAAGAAAGAAAGAAAGAAAGAAAGAAAGAAAGAAAGAAAGAGGAGGGAGGGAGGAAGAAGAGAAGAAAGAAAGCCACTCACCAAGGATCTCATTGCTCCATGACTAATATACACATTTTTGTATGTGTCTATTCCAAATTTGAGATCATAATGCCTTTTTTCAATTTCCTTGATTATTGGTATTGTTTAATACATTAAGTGTGGTGCTCTGTAAAAAGTGAGACTTAGAAAATGAAAGCAAGTCAGAATTTTCAGATTAGCTGAACACTAGTTCTTTATCATATGAAGTCAGTGTTTTGTTCTTACCATTGAACAAGGTGAATGACTTTAGTTTCAGAAAGGAAAAAGGTGATATTGACTGATTTAGGGATAAATCAAGAAATGTGACATTTCATGCATGGGTCTTTTCACTTAGAGTGCAAGGGTGTCAGTCAGAATTTGCATGCTATAGGAAATCAATTGAAACTTGAGCCCATGGACATTTACTTCAGCAAAATTCTTACTAATTATCATGACTATGTCAAGTTAGACTGTTGTAGGCTAATTTGCAGTTTACAAAAGGTTGGGATTCTTTTGCCTAATTATAAACTTGATATTCATATAATTTACAGCTTTTCAGGTGTGTTTCATATAACACCAACTATTATTTTAAGTCTATGTTCAAACCAGTAAAGCTTTAAATATTGTATATCTACTCCTAAACCTAAGTATCTTTCCTAAAGTCATTTTGTATAGAAGTAGCAAGTCTTATATATTTGTTTTAGATTATCTCTTTTTTGAAAAGGTAGGTTGTCTAAATTTTGTGTTGTCTTAAGTGATACAGTAAGTGATAGACTTATTGTAGGCCTAAATTTAATTCTCTGAAAAACACTTTTGTTTATTTTTTTTTTTTTGGGGGGGGGGAGGTTTTTGCTATAGGGTGCGTGCAGTCACCGGAAAGAAAGAGTGAGAGAGAGAGACAGAAAGTGAGAAATCACCCCCAGGGGGATGGCCACACCGCAATCCCTTCTCCTCCATTCTCCTCTCGGGATCTTGGGCCCTCATGCACATGCGCCCAGCATGAGTTTAAACCACTGGGTCTGGGACTTGAACCATGGTTGACTACATGGGAATCCAGTGACATAGCCATTACTCCAACTGCTGGTCCCACTTTTGTTTCACTTTTATCTTTTTCTTAAAAAGTTATTTATTTCTTCCTTGAGTGAGAGAGACAGAGAGATAGCACCCTTGACACAGTTTTGATGCTGTTGTCCTCCCCCCCCCCCCACCTCTAGCATCAGCTAGCCCCAAGTCATGGATGCGTGTGTGCCTTGTATGCACAGGGAGGTCCTGAACATGAATTTGAAACTTTCCCCTGTGAGTTAGTCTGGCAGAACCTTGCATTGGTCATATTTTACTACTGTGCCACCAGACATCCCTGTGCTTTTTGTTGATTCCTAGATATTGAATGATCCAGCTCAGAAAATGATGTCAAATAGCCTGACTTGGCATTTAAACCATATTAACATCAAAGACCTTGGTCTCATTTTCCAATAATCTGTATCAGGGATCAGACCTCTGGTGTAAATCCGGCCTGCCACCTATTTGTATAGATAAAGTTTTATTGGACCACAGACACAGCCCTTCATTTACATATTGTTTATACATGCTTTAAACTACAAATGCAGAATTTTATAGCTATGGCAAAAGTCTAAAATATTTACTGTCTGCTCCTTTAAAGGAAAAGTTTGCTGATCCCTGGTCTATATAATCTACTTGACATTAAAGTGTGATGTAATCAACCTTTGATATCTGTGACAAATACTTCCTGAGACTTTTAAAGATATAAATAGAGGAATATGAGCATCAGCTTTTTATCTTTCCAAATTCATGTTTGTATTGAAAGTTACATATCTATACAGATTTTCACATTTCAAATTAACCGTTTTTTCATTTTGATTAAAATAATTATTTTTTCTTTTTTTTTTTGGAGAGGTTTTTGTTACAGAATGCATGTGCTCTTGAGACAGAGAGAGACAGAGAGACAGAAAGTGAGACATCACCCCCCAAGGGGGCATAGCCACGCCGCAATCCCTTCTCCTCCATTCTCCTCTCAGGATCTTGGGCACGCATGCACACGCACCCAGTGTGAGTTTTTTTAAGCCACCGGGTTCGGGACTCGAACTGCAGTTGACTACATGGGAGTCCAGCGACATAGCCATTATGCTAACTGCTGGTCTCAATAATTTTTTGTTTATGGTCATTTTTTTTTTGAGAGGTTTTTGCTATAGGGCACATGTGCTTGCCAGAAAAACAGAGAGAGACAGAGAGACAGAAAGCAAAATATCATTCACGGGGGAAGATGGCCACACCGCAATCCCTTCTCTTCCACTCTCCTCTTGGGATCTTGGGCACACACGCACACACCCTGCATGAGTTTAAGCCACCAGGTCTGGGACTCAAACCACGGTCGACTGTATGAGAGTCCAGCAACATAGCCTAATGCCAACTTCTGATTCCTTCTCTGTGGTCATTAATAACTATACTTATATCAGTTATAAAAAATTATGATGGAGGTACCCAGTGGCATGGTGGTGTAGGCGGCTAGATCCCCCATGTCCAACTGCATGGTTCAAGTTCTGGACCCAGTGGCTTGAGACATGTGCCAGGCATGTGTACATGTGTGCTCCAAATCCTAAAATGAGGGAGAAGTAAAGGAGAAGGGATGGCAGCATGGCCATGCCCCATGTGGGGTGCCTTCTCATTTTCCCTCTCTCTCTGTCTGTCTCCAGCAAGTGCATATGCCCTCTGGCAAGTTAAAATAATAATAATAAAACAAGATTGAAATCCAACTGCTAAGTGGTTGACTTGGTTCATGTTCTGTGTGTCAAACTAAGCACATTAGCCTTACCAAAATCATAGGTCCAATTCTTTTATCAGTTGAATAAGAAGTTGCTACAAATGTACACTTAGGGGTGCTTACACAAATTATTTAAAGTATGATTAAAGCTGAATTCTAAACTCATATACTAGAGATCTAGAATAACCTTTAAGAAGATAATTTTTAAATATTTAATTGTTACAGAGAATTTTAACATTATACTAAGAACTAAATATACTAAATAACTAAATTACTATAGTAAATAAACTAAATAACTAAAGTTATTTTAGCCCTTTCCTGTTGAAGGGTACTATTAATAATTTACCACATTTGAACTCTTCATCTGCCTCTCTTGAAAATAATAATTTTCACATTATAGTACCTAAAGACAACTTATAAGTATTACATAGAAATTTCATACACTTCCTGTTGTGTTCAATTTTTTGTATTGTACAAATTATGTGATCTACTTGCACTGTTGTTTTCTTCTTGATTATCCATAATTCTTTGAAACTAAAATAGAGATTTATAATCATGGTAAGTTTTTTTAAAGGTTCCCAGGAATATATCAATCTAAATGTTTAATTATTGTGTATCTATTCAGACTCTTAATTTATTAAATTTAATAAAGTGAAATTTATAAACATTCAAGTTTTATTTTATTGAGAAACTTTATAATCAACCTTAGCATGATTTCATGTAGAAAGAATGACATTAAGAGGTCTGGACACTAACACAGCACTGAGTGAGGATGACACACATGCGGAGGTCCCAAGTTCCAGAATACACTGAGCATTTCCCTACTCCATCATCCAGGGCTGGCTGAGGCTGGGGATGGACTGTGGTATCCAGACCCTTTTGGGATGTTCATCTCTGTTTCTATCTTTGTCTCTTTTTTTTTTTTTTTTTTTTTTTTGGAGAGGTTTTCGTAGGGCGCGTGCGCTTGCCAGACAGACAGAGACAGAGAGACAGAAAGCAGGAAATCACCCCCCAGGGGGGATGGCCACGCCGCAATCCCTTCTCCTCCATTTTCCTCCCGGGATCTTGGGCACGCACGCACACGCGCCCGGCGTGAGTTTAAGCCACCGGGTCCGGGACGCGAACCGCGGTCGACTACTTGGGAGTCCAGCGACATAGCCATTACGCTAACTGCTGGTCCCTCTTTGTCTCTTTTCTGTCACTCTTTTATGGAAGAAATTAATGAACTTTAAAAAAAGAAATGACATTAAGATAAATGTTTCTCTCACTGCTTATGACTTCCTTAAAAGTCATATTTATTCAACTAATTGATGGTTAAATGCAACTGATGTTCTTCAAATACTTTCTCTGAAACTGTAAATCAATGAGTTTTACTACCTTGCACTTTTCTACCATGTTTCCAATTAAGTAAAAAAGAAATGACTACTTTCATGTTACTTGTAGAATCAGCTTTTTTAAGCAGTATCTTTGAAAACTGTTGATTTATTTTGGAAAAAATTATAAAATATGGGAATATTTGCCCTTCTTTTTTTCTGGAGAGGTTTTTGCTACAGGGAGCGTGTGCTCTCCAGGGAAACAGAGAGACAGAAAGCGAGAAATCACCCCCCGGGGGGAATGGCCACGCTGCAATCCTTTCTCCTCCCAGGATCTTGGGCATGCATGCACATGCGCCCGGCGTGAGTTTAAGCCACCGGATCCAGAACTCAAACCACAGTCGACTACATGGGAGTCCAGCGACATAGCCATGACGATAACTGCTGGTTCCTGCCCTTCTTGAAATGTGAATTCAGGGCCATCCCTATAGTGCAATGATTAAGTGCTGGGCATAGAAAGTAGGATCCCACATGACCGACTGCAGTTTGAGTCCCAGCTCACAGTGTGAAAAACACACTGTGCCAAATACATGTATGCCCCCAGTCCTGACAGAATGAAGAAAAAGAGAAAAAAAGAATTTGCAGTGTGACCATGCCCCATGGTGGGAGCTAGGGTAGAGGGGAGGGTACTTTCTCTCTCTCTCTCTCTCTCTCTCTCTCTCTCTCTCTCTCTCTCTTTCTGTGTGTGTGTGTGTGTGTGTGTGTGTGTGTGTGTATGTTTTTCTTCCTCTTGGTGAGTATATGTGCCTTTGACAATTAAATTAGTAGTTTAAGTTAAATGTAAGTTATATATCATTCAAAATTAACATATCTTCCTATTAACTTACATACTATTTCATTATGTATAGAGTAACTTTTTGATATATGTTTATGTATTTTTGTGTTAAAATACTATATTCTGGGCCAGCCCATGACATGGTATTTAAGGAAGCTGGATCTCACATGGCATATTGCTCAGTTAAAGTGCCAAGTCCTGTGGCTTGAGAAACACGTTAATCACGTGTGTGTGCTTGCCCCAAATCCCAAAAGAGGAGAGAAATGGAAGAGAAAGGATTGCAGCATGACCATTCTCCATGGGGAGTGTTTTCTTTTTTCTTCTTTCTCCCTGTGTCTCTCTCTGGAAAGTGCATGTGACCTCTGGCAAATTTTTTTAAAAAAATACTATGATCTAGACCAGCAGTCCCCAACCTTTTGGGCACCAGGGACCAGTTTTGTGGAAAGCAGTTTTTTCACAAATGGGGGGGCGGGTAGGGTGGTTTCAGAATGATTCAAGTACATTACACTTACTGTGCACTTTATTTATATAATGAAATAATTATACAACTCACCATAATGCAGAATTAGTGGGAGCCACGAGCTTCTTTTCTTGCAAGATGGTGGTCCCACCCTGGGACTACTGTGAGGCTCTAATGCCACCACTGATCTGATAGGAGGCAGAACTCAGGCAGTAATGAGAATGATGGCGAGTGGCTGTACATACAGATGAGACTTCGCTCGCTTCTTACAGCTTACCTGCTTCTGTGTGGCCCGATTCCTAACAGGCCACACACTGGCACCAGTCTGTAGCCAGGGGTTGGGGACCCCTGTGCTAGACACAGCCACAGTGGGAAGGCAGTAGGGGATCTCTTATGTGATGCTGGAGACCATGTGGGAAGACTCTAGGTTCTTCATCTATCTCCATACACCAAGGATGCCTGTGGACAAGCCCAAAATGATGGATGGAGGGAAAATAAATTGCTGCAGTGAGAAGCCCCTGTCAGGGATCCTTCCTCCCATGAAGGAAATGAATAATAAATAAACTTTTTAAAAAATGCAGTGTTCTGGTCCCCTGTGGTCTAGTGGTTATGGCAGCTGGATTCCACATGACTGTTTTTCAAGTCCTGACTTGGCGTCATTAAAATCACTCCCGAAAGGATAGAGAAATGGAAGAGAAGAGATTGTGGTCTGATCATACCTCATCAGGAATGCTTTTTTTCCTTCCCTTTTACTTTCTCTGTCTCTGGTGAGCACACATGCCCTTTGGCAATAAAAAAAGAAAATGCTGTTCTCTATGAGTGTAGCAGTATCATCCAGTTGTGGAGTTTGAAACAGTTTTATAGCATATTTACTGTCTTTTTTTAACTTCTTCCATCAGAGAGAGAGTGAGAGAAAGAGAGAGACAGGCACCCCCAACAGCATCCTCATACTGTGACCCAACCCCGGCTTCATCCAGCCCCAGATTATGGGCACACATGTGCTTGGCATGTTCAAGGAGAGGACTCCAGGTGTGAACCAGGAACCTTACCATTGTGGTCAGCTGCAAAGAACATTGTGTTACTGCTACACCACTAGCCAGCTCCCTTGAATGTCTTCTATTATATTTTCCTAGCATCATTTTTTTAAAAATTAATATTAATCAGAAACTTGTATATCTAAACTTTGTAAGTAATAATTGAGATCATTTTAAAATCTTTATCATTCATTTCACTAATACTCATTGCTTTTATTTTTCTTTACCTTTACTGTGTTTCTTTAATTCATCAGCATCAGCAATTATTTTGTAAGCACTGTGACTCATAAGACTAAATGCATTCATGAGGGGACCCAATTTACTTCCTTTGTGTTTAAATAGAATAATTCTATATGTTTTATGGAAAAGGTGGAATAGCATTAGTCACCTAAAGACATTGTCCACATTTAGCCAGTGTTTCTATGCAGTATATTTGTTGTAACAAACAGGTAGCAGGAGGAGATTTTCAAGTCAAATTTAGTGTAATTATTTGTCATTGCTTTTGAGGGAACATAGTTAAACTTTGCAGTAAAAATACCTGCCTTGTTTTACTTGTGATGGCATTCACAAAAGAGGAAACACAGTTTCTGATAAGAATTGAAAGTCCAGGAATAAATATAATGATAAGAATGAGTGCTTCTATCACTGGGGAACTTTCTTCATCTAAGCACATATGAACAATTGATCCTTGTAGTCATATATAGCAGTAAACATTAATAACTTAACAGTCTGAAGTCAGTGCAGAAGATATGGAGCATTATTGAAAGATGGAGTCGAGCAGGTGGCACTTTAATATGTTCAGTGTCATGGTTGACTCTAAAGACTAGTCGAATGAAATTACTTGAGGTTCTAAAGATTTAAAAAGCGAACTCATTTTGCTGCACTAAGGAAATGCTACTGATCAGGCTTTCTGTGTCCCTTTTTTCTAGGCTAGAAAATATTAACCCTGAAGAAAATGACATGGTAAGCCATTCTCTGAGGAGATTTCTTGATGTCAGTCTTATATCTTAGAGGCTTAAGTTCAATTGAGTGGGTTTCAAGAACTAAGATGTGGGAAAAAGAAGAATTGACACACTAATAATGTACATCTTTGCTGCAATATGAAAATTCAATAACTTCTCTCAGTCAATTTACAATTCACATGTGCCTATTAATTAAAACCCTATATTAAATAAAATATATTAAAACTTCATGTCTGACTAACATATAATGGTGTTGGTAGACATTACAGGAATTACTGAACAGAATAAACAATGCAGACACAGGGATAGCTATTCAGAAGAATGGAGCTATAATTGTGGATAGAATCTACAAGACCAAAGAATGTAAAAAGAGAATAACTGCAGAAGAAATGAACGCAGTGATAGAAGAACGGGATGCTGCTTTGTCTCAGGTAACTCTGCATGTGTCTAGAAAAGCATATACTTAACACCTCCCCTTTTTTAACCGTAAAAAGTTTGCTATTTTTGCACAAATGTCCTTAAATTCACATTAATTTTTAGCATGTAATTAATATCAGAATGATTAAGTATATTAAATAACTATGTGTTTTTTCTACCATTGTTCAAAATACCCATCTCATTTTTAATAAAATTTAATACATTCTCATCTCTTAATAATATCGAACTTGTTTTATAACATGTTAATCTGCTCACAAAAATTTATATTCTTTACAGTAGTCATTCTTATGTGAGACTTGATTTGTAGTTTTTTGAGGGCTGAAATGCCATCATTATTACTGTTTCATTCCAAGTACCTTTAGTGAATATTGATAAGTGTATCAAATTATTAGTAAACTTTTTTATGGGCACCTCCCTGCTCCGATACCTCCCTGAGGCTCCCTCTGTGGTTCTCTCAAGTAGTGGCTATGTCCCCTCCCACAGCACTTATCCCCCTGGGTTGGAGGCTTATTCCTCACTGATGGTTTTAGACCAGTGTTCCTTTTTCCTCCCTAAGCCCCTCTAGCTTTGAAGCTCATGCAAGAGACTAGAGAATCCAGTACTCACTCTTTGTGCAGTCTTGTACACTTTCCTATGTCACTTCCCTGGTTTCATAAAGATTTGATGATCTAGTTTATTGTCTCATTCTTCATTCTACTCCTGTCATAATTCTTGGTGATTTAAATGTCTATGTGGATGATCCTTTCATATCTTGGCCTCTCTTTTCCTAGAGTTTCTCTCCTCTAGTCATCATGTGCTGCACAATTACTAATGACTTGTACTCTAGGGTCATAGCCTATGTGTGGTCGTTACCAGTCTCAATTTCAAGCATCCCACTTTCTTTCTTTTCTTTTTCTTTTTTTAAGAGAGAGATTTTTACTACAGGGCATGTGTGTTCACCAGAGAGACAGAAAGTGAGAAATCACCCTCAAGGGCAGATGGCCATGCAGCAATCCCTTTTCCTCCATTCTCCTCTCGGGATCCTGGGCACATACACACACATGCCTGGCATGAGTTTTAAGCCTCCAGGTCCAGAACTCAAACTGTGTTCGACTACATGGGAGTCCAGTGACTTAACCAATATGCCATCTGCTGGTCCCATCAAGCATCCCACTTTTTAACCACCCCATACTATTTTCTAGCTCTGCTACTCTACAACTCTTGACTTCAGCAGTTTTCAACTCCACTAGCGTATATTTTTATTGATTTTACCAACTCTTTTCTACTCTTGAAACCCATCATATCCTCACTTCTCTCCTTATCTGCCTTGGATCCCATGGCTCACTGTAATTATCACCCACTTGCATATAGTATAACCTGTTTTCTTGACCCTCCCTTCCTTTGACCTACACTCACCTAGCAAAATCGAAGTCTAAATAAATTGATATTTCCTCCTGTTCTGCACCCTCATTGCTTTACGTGGCAGGGAAAAGAAAATCACACAGATTTGCTAACTGAACATACTTTAAATTTATGATCACTATCTTCAAATAGTTGCCTAGCAGTCTTGCCTTCTTTAAATCCATCCACTGTCCCCTCTGGAGGACTATTTCATCTCTTCTCCTTTCCGTAGATGTACAACCTTCCCTCAGCAATCAAAATGACAACTTCTGCACATCTTACACCTTTTCAAAAACCAGCCTGCTTGCACTTGAACCCATGTGCTCTGCCTTTTGTGCTTTCTCTTTTACTACTTGCTTCATAAAAACAACCTCTCTAGTTTCGTACTTATAGTTCACACCTTTTCTGGCCTGTGTGCAAGGTTATCACTTAACCAATGGTGGGTTGTTTGTTTGTTTGTTTGTTTTCGTGTCCTACTTTGTAAGATGTTTCCTATTCATTCATCTCTGTCATGTCCCAAAGTTCTTTACTATTTCTTATGGAGGCTGGTGGAAGTTTAGGTTGTCTCGGTCTCCTTGCTGCTTACTTCCCTGCTTTTGGTGAGGCCTCCTAAAGAGCTGAGTATTCACAAAGGCCTACTCCTGGCAGCTGCTATATTCTAGTGTTTATCTCATCAGCTTTATAAGACTTTTTTTTCAAAGGGTAGGGGGCTTTGTTTTTTAGCTTCAAGTCCTGACCAGGTTGGGAATTTGTCAAATGATTTGGGGTATATAAAAGACTCAGGTCTCCCATTTTGTCACTTTGGCCCTGCATAACTACCAACAATTTGGGTGGTTTCTTCATCCTCCAGGAGGCCAGTCAAATCTGGCTTTTTCAGCCCCTTCTTTTTATTTAGAATCTATAAATCTCTTAGAGGGAAAATAAGTACATATCCTCAGATCACCCCTCTCCAGTTAACCTCTCGTCAAAGTCCTGACCAGTCAAGCTATTATTGCAGCAGTAGCCCCCTGGTGATGTCTTTAAATAGATGATTTTTGTATTTAATCTGGCTTTTTTGTTCTTGGCTGGAGCGTTACCCAAATTATGGTATTTCACTTTAATTTTAAGGTTAATATTTAGCATGAGATATTTACTAATTAAACTATGTTTTCTGTATATGATCAGGGGAAGTCTAGTACTTTTGTAATTAGACTTTAAAGAATCTTCAAATTCAGTGGAAATTTCTTGATTTTGATATTTTTGACAACTCTATTTTTCAAATCAAGTTTAAATAATTTATTTGCTAGAACTGGCCTACTCGAAATCTTATCTTTTTCAGGTTCAGAAGAAAATATTAAACATGTGTTTGGCTATTACAGCCAATGGCAAATTAATTAAAGCAAGAGATTGGATGTTGCTGAAGCTGGGGCCACATAGGAGGTCTAGGCTTGAACATACTGGGCATGTTGATGTGTGTCTGTAATCCTGGCTAACCAGGAGGCTGAATTAGAGTGTGGATCATGGTGGAGACAGACTATCAGGAAGAGTGCCTATCTACTTCTTTTTCTTTCTCCCTCCTCCTCTCATAATCACTCTTTCTGTCTCTGTCATGTGCACAAATTAAGAAAAAATAAATAAAAAGAGACTATATTTATGGGACCTACAGCTGTAGGACTAGGTGAAATTAGGGAAAGATCATCAAGGAAGAATGGGGCCCTGGACTAAGCTCTGTGGTGTGGCAGCCTGTAGCACTTGGCAAAGTAATAAAAACCCAGAGAGGAGGTTGGAAAGGAATGTCAAGTGAAGTAGAAGGAAACTGAAGAGAATGTGGTATCAAAGAAGGCAAGAGAAAAAGATTTTTCCAAAAGAAGAGAGTGATCAGTTTTCTCAAGTGGTGTTGAGCAACCAAGCAAAATGAAGATGGATTTGATCACATGAATATCCTTGAGGGCTTTGACAAGAGTTTTGACCAGGACAGAGGATAATTGCAGTTGTTTCAGGATAGCATAGAAAATTAGAAAGTACAGATGGTGATTACAAACAACTTTTCTTCCTTTCTGTAATGGAGGTTAAAAAAAAAAAGTGGTGTTAGGTGGAGAGAAGTGTATGGTGTCTTGGGAGGGCTTTTCTTTTTTTTTTTTTTTTTCGTGGGAGCTTCTAAGACATAATTGTATTGATATAAATATACTAGGAAAGAAGGGTAAGTAATGTTTTAAGGGAGAGAAAAGAAAAACTTGGAATACTAAGTCCTGGAATAGATAGAAAGGGAATAGGTAATAGGACATAAGTGGAAAAGCTAACATTTGTTAGGAAGAGGGAAATTATTTTCCTTTGTAGAAGAGAGATATAAAGAACTTGGCTAGATAAAAATACTGGCAAGTTGATAAATTTAGTAGTAAGAATATGGGGGTGAGATTTCTCTCCACTTCTCAATGAAAATGTTAGGTTATTTTCTAGATTCTCAGTGTGACGGACTAGGTGGTGGTGCTAAAGACATAAATTAGAGATAGTAGGAAATAATTGGTTTGTGTGTAAATGAACATAACTAGAGAAATGAAGGATTGCCAGACAGAGTCAAACACGCATTTGAGAATTAGGGCAGTGAGTTTAAAATACTGGTCAGGAAATTGCATGATTTCTTCTAGCTGGCAACCTTCAGATCTTGAGTGTAGTAGTATGGCCTGATGTCATAGATACTTGATTTTAACTAAGGTTGGGGTTTTAGTGAGTGAGTAGTCAGGGGTCATTACAGTGATGACCCAGGGACTCTGCCTTGCATAAAGAAGAGGTGTGATGAGTGATATAGTAGTAAACTGAGAAGAGTGTGGTGTTGCAGAAGTAAGAGTGTGGTTAGTAAAAAACTGGTAATTGTATGAGAGTTCTTGGTTGGTTTGTCAAGTAATTATCTTAAAAAATTATAGGGAGTTGTAGTCAAGAGAAAAAGGCACTCAAAATAAGTATTGTTAAGGTATTGCATTTATTAGGATCAATGTGTTCCAGATATTTTTTCTGTGTAATTTTTATATGTATTTATGGGAAAAAAACTAAATGGTAGATATTTTACTACACAGTTAGCAAGCCAGATCCAGAAGTGGTAAGAGGGAGAGTATACCTTAGAAAAGGTATGAGTAATTTAAATGACTGCAAGAATATTCTGTTTATTGTAACAATTGCAGAAATTAATGTCTGAGTAGATAATACAGTATAATGACAGGTATTTCAGGATTTAGAAGTTCATGCTAGAACATTCTTGGCTTGGTTATGAATTTCTCATTGCTATTCTGTGTGCCAAAAAGTCACTATGGAAAAGCAGATTGAGGTCAGAGAATACAAGTGGCCAAACTCAAAATCTTTGCCAATTATATAACTGTCCCAATTAAGAAATAATAAAATAACTTAGTGTCTGAGCCTTTTCATTGTTAGTGTCACCTTTATTACAATTCTTTATAATTATCATAGTGCAGAGCATATAGGAAATGTAAAATAATGACTTGTTAAATTGTTAGGAGGTTGTCACAAAGGTCATACTCCAAAAGAAAATAAATCATAACATTTAGAGTTTCATTTTTCAAGAAAAGTAGGAAACATGTTTAACAGTCTTTATTATAGTGGCTGTAAAATTTTTATTAATTTTTTCCCCTGTCAATTTGTTAATTTGGTTTTCTGTCTATCATATTATTTGCCTATGAATGTTTTTCCCAGTCCCTCTTGCTAAAATTTATTGTTGATATTTCATATTCTGATTACTTTTTTTCTTATAAAATTCTTACAACTTTTGAAAGTATAGATAAATTCAGAAAGTACAGGTAAGCAAAAAGAGAAAAATTACCTATAAACTTACTTTCTAAAATAATCATCTACTGATTGTCTTTTTATTTTGCCTTTCATTCTTTGAGTTTATTTATTTCTCTCATGATCAAGGAGGGAGGGAGGTAGGGAGAGAGAGGGGGGGGTAGGAGAGAGAGAGAGAGAGAGAGAGAGAGAGAGAGAGAGAGAGAAACACTGTCAATAGGATCTGAATGCCACAATCCACTCCTGTCCTTCAGCCAGCCCTGGAATATGGGCAAGCACATGCCGTGCATACTCAGGGAGATTTCTGGACTTTGATAGTGAACTGTCCCATGTGGCGTTGCCCTGCACAGTATCATGTTATACTGCTGGAACTCTCACACACAGGAAGATTCCAGGTTCAAATCCAGAGATTTCCCTGAGTGTGTTGTGTATCCATGTTTCTATGATCCAGGGTTGACTGAGGCTGGGAGGGGATCACAGCATTTATATTGGAGGTACTGTCCTTTCTTTCTCTCCCTCGCTCTCTTTTTCTCTTCCATGTCACATTCATGCCCATAAAATATGTAAATAGATAAACTTTAATTTTTAAAAAGAATTATTTTTTGAGATTTTATTCTAAGGGGCTTTAAGTGAATAAAATACTAAGAAATTTAGACTACTTTCTAGGTACCACTTCAGGTTTTTTGTAATACAGAAAGTACTATTCTTGGATCAGCAGGTGGTGTGGTGATTAAGGTGCAGGACTCCTGCATGATAGACGACAGTTCAAGTCCCAGACTTGGCAGCTTGCTTTCTCACTTTCTCTTTCTTTGTCTCACTCTGGTGATTGCACATGCCCTATAGCAAATTTAAAAAAAAAAAAAAAAAGTAAATGAAATGAGGGGCCTTCAAGTGGTTTGGTGGTTAGGGGTGCTAGACTCTCACATGGCCAACTCTGGTTCAAGTCCCAGACCTGGTGGTTTTTCTCGCTTTCTCTCTCTCTCTCTTTCTCATTTTGTCCCTCTCTGGTCAAATTTTAAAATCAATCAGTCAATCAATCAATATGTTAGATTTTTTTAAATAGTAAATAAAATTAAATAAATATTTTTTCTTAAAAAAAAAGAAACTGCTCTTTTTGAGGAAGATTTCTGGGGAGCAATCCATAAAGGTGATTGAACAGAATAAATTAAGTCTGAGGAAACCAACTGAGAACCAGTTAGAATTCAGGCAAGAGATGAGGGTCTAAACAAAAATAAAGGAAACATTATAAAAAACTATGAGAGTGAAAGCTTGATTTTTTTTTTCCATAGAGGTATAACTTACAGTAAAGTGAGCAAATCTAAAGTGAAGGATGTGGTAAATTTTTACATAGGTATGTACCCACGTAAGTAACACACAGATCAGAATATAGAACATGGCCCAGCCTCTGTGGTACAGTTGGTAGCATTCAGACCCACCGTGCTGGAAGCTACATGGCCCAACGTAGTTTGGATCTCTGGCAAATTGACCTTAAATATTTCTGACATGCCTACCTAAGGTCCCGAGGAAAAGAAGGTAGAAGGGAAGGAGATTGCAGCATGACCAGACCCTGGCAACAGGGACTGCTTCTCTCTCTACTCTCCTCTCTTTCTCTCTCTCTCTGTCATGCACATGCACAATTTAAAAAAAGATAGAGAAAATTTTTAGGAGCTCCCTGGTGATGTAGTGGTGACCTGATGTTATTTGATGCTCTGCAATGCTGGACCATGTAAGAAGATCCCAGGTTTATATTGCAAGGCTTCACTGTACACACCAGCAGTGCACATACCCGTATCCATGCTCCAGGCTGGCTGGTGCAGGTGCAAAGCTGTACAAGCACTTTGTGGTGGTGCCTCTGTCTCTATCTCTCTCTGTTTGTCTGTCTCTCTAACTCTCTCTCTCATGGAAGAAATGAATAACCTTAAAAAAATGATATAGAACATTTTTAGCATTCCAGAAATATTCTTCATGTCTTTTTTCAGTCAGAATTCTTCAGCAAAGATAATCACTATTTTACCTGCTGTCACCAAAGTTCATTTTGTTTTGTTTTTAAATTTCCTGCAGAAAGAATCGTATGCCATGTACTGCTTTGTGTCTGATTTCTTCCACCCAATATTATGACCATATGTTGATCTATATTGCTATAATTAGCTATAGATTTTTTCATTGTGTGTTATATTTCACTGTATGAATATGCCATGATTTATTTACATATTCAACAGATAAACATTTGTGTTGTTTCCATTTGGACTGATAATAAATGAAATAATAATTTTTTCAAATATTTATTTAATTTCATATATTTTTTTTTCTTTTCTTATTTTTATTTAACTAGCGAGAAACAGAGAGAGTGAGGGGGAAAGGGAAAATGAGAAATCAAGCCACCAGGTCTGGGACTTGAACCATAGTGAGCACTGTGGGAGTCCAGTGCCTTAACCATCACACCCCTTGCCAGCTCCAAATGAAATAATGACATTCTTGTCTGTGTCTTGGGTGGACATGAGAATTCATTTATTTTAGTACATATGCCAGCATATGCAGAAGGTAGGAATAGCTGAGGTATATTTTATCTTTAGTAGGTAATACCAAACATTCTGCCAAATTCTTTTTCAGTTTGCACCAGCAATATAAAAGGGTTGATCCATTTGTGTGGGTTAACATTTGATATTATTACTCATTTTAATTTCCACCATTATTATGGGTGTGTAGTCATATTTCACCATGTTTTTAATTCGTGTTTCTCTAGTAATTGATGATTTTAAGCAACCTTTCATATATATATTGGCCATTTTGATACACTCATTTGTGAAGTGTCTGTTGAAGGCTAATGTTCATTATTACATTTAGTTTTTTGTCTTTTTCTTATTGATTTACATGCTTTAGATACAGATATTTGCATAGTCTATGACTTGCATTTTTATTATCTTCTTTTAATGTTAATTTTTATGTCATTTCAAGCTTATATACAATGGTTGTACATATATGTGTGGTACTGTGCAGTTTTTCAAAACATGTAAAAAGTGTGCTGATTAGATCAAAACATACCCACCATTCCTGTCATTTATCATTATTTGTGTTGTACTTATTTGAAATCCACTCTTCTGGTTATTTAGAAATATATATTGAGTTCTCTCTAAGTTTCTTTATTGTTTCATAATATTGTATATCTCATCCCACTATTGACATGCAGTCTTATCTTGGTTAACCAAGTTTTCCTTACCCCTCCCATTTCTATCCCCTCTTTAACTTCTGGTATCCACCTTAAACTTTCTACTTCTATGCACTTGAGCTTATCGCTTCCACAAGGAAGTGTGATCTTGTGTTTCAATGCCTGACGTATTTCCTTAGCATAATTTCCTCTTATTTTTATCCATTTTGCCTCACGTGACGGGAATTCAGCCTTTTTTATGGCCAAGTAGTATATACCATAGGTGTGCATGTGTATAGATAGTACATTTTCTTTATCCATTCATCAATTATTAGGGATTTTTATTCTCTTAATGCTGTCTTTTGATAACAAAAATTCTAAACTTTAATAATGTCCTAGTTATCATTTTTCCCTTTTAGTTAATCCATTTTGTGTTCTATTTAGGAAACCCTGGGCATTTTGGGCTACAGTAATGAGGAGAAGTTTTATTATTTTAGGTTTTACCTATGTGATTAGTTTCAAACTATTTTTTATATGGTCAAGGTACATTATTTTCTTTATACAGATGTCCAGTTAATTTGACTCAATAGCATGTACTAAAAATATCATGTCTGCCCCGTTCCTTCCACCAATGAATGGCAATGATGGCCTTGGAGTAACTCAGGGAACTTTATATATGTCTATTTCTGGACTCTGTTCTATTTTGTTGGTGCTGTTTTTTATCCTGGCAATAATACCACATTATGCCTTTATTACTGTAGCATTATAGTAAGTTGATTTGTGATAGGGTTAGGATCTAGCTTTGTCACTGTTCTTTGGTATATTCTCAGCTATTCTAGGTCCTTAATTCAGCTTATCATTCTCCACCAAAAAAATCTGGTAGTGGGACCAGCAGATGGTGTAATGGTTACATCTTTTGACTCCCATGTAGTTGATAGTGGTTTAAGTCCCGGACCTGGCAGCTTAAAACTTATGCTGGGTGTGTGTGTGTGTGTGTGTGTGTGTGTGTGTGTGCATGCCCAAAATACTGAGATGAGTATGGAGGAGAACAGAATGCAGCATGGCCATCCCCTCTGGGGAGTGATTTTTCGCTCTCTGTCTCTCTGGTAAGCGCACCCACCCTATAGCAAAAATACCTCTCTAAAAAAATAAAATAAAATTTGGTAGTATGTATTGGAGATTGCAAGGATTCTAAAATTCTGTTAAAGGAATATTGGCACCTTGGCAATATTGAGTATTCCAAATGCTTAATCTTTTCATTAAAACTATTAATTTTTCTTCAGTTGCATGCCATATTTTTCCATACTTACTTTCAACCTTGAAATCAGTATTGTAGTGTGAAAATTTTCAAACATATGGCAAAGTTGTAAGAATTGTACAGTGATCATGTGTGTACACACTACCTGGACTCATTAATGTCCTGTTAAACTTATTTATCACATTATCTGTACATCTGCCTAGCCTTCATTCTAGTCATCCATTCATTTCACTTGATGCATTTTAGGTAAATACAGGCATCAATACATTGGTCTCTAACTCATCCAGCATATTTTTACAGTTTTTTTATTATTTAAAAATTCTACTGAAATGAGTAAACACTAGGTGTATATTCTCTAAGTGTGAAAAATGCACGCAGCTATGTAAACATCAACACAAGCAAGATATAGAATACTAGTAGTATCTGAGAAAGTTCCTCAGACCCTTTCCAGGTAATTCATATTCCTACTTCATAATTACTAATCACCAATCACTAATCTGATATTTTTACAATATTAATTAGTTTCATTTTTTTCTAATGTGTCTTTTTTTTGACATCACAATTTAAGATGATCACATTTGTTTTATTCTATGCTTGTATAGATAAGAAGTGTCTCTAAACTTGTACTTTACTCTTAAAAACTTTTTGGTTAAGATTTTCTTCCTTTTTTGAAATTGGTCTAGGTTTTCTATTCTTCTTTCTCTGTGCTAATCCCTGCAGATCACACAGTTAGAATGCTTCTTATATATTTTAGCAAATCACCTCCTAAAACTTTACCTATAGCCTTATCATCTTTAAAATGCTTAATATATCAGGGCCAGCAGGTGGTGTGGTGGTTAAGGCACTGGACTCCCATATGCCCAACCACCATTTGAGTCACAGACCCTGTGGCTTAAAATCACGCTGGCACGTGTGTGTGCTTGCCAAAATCCGAAGAGGAAAATAGAGGAAAAGGGATTGTAGGTGGCCATCACCCCTGGGGAGTGATTTCTCACTTTCCCTCTCTCTGTCTCTCTCCTAGGAACACACATGTGCTATGGTAAAAACCTAAAAACAAACAAAAAAAAGGCTTAAAATTCAAAAACTGAAGTTATTTTCTTAATATTCGGTCTTCGCCAGCATTATAAACACCATGTAAAAAATACAGTAGACTGGGGCCAGGTGGCAGTAAAATGGTGACTCACCTGGACCCAGGTGGACAAAGTCCTAGGTTATTGCCCTGGGATCTCTCTGAACATGCCGGTCATGCATGTGTGCCTTGATCCAGGCCAGCTTAGGCTGGGGGTAGATCACAGCATAAGGACCCTGATGCCTGCCTGTCTCTGTTTCTCAGAGAAATAAGTATAAATATTAAATATATATATGTTTATGTTTACACGTGTATATGTATATAAAAGGCTATATTTAAATACAGAAAGCCATTTTTTTCTAATATGTTATTTAGTGCAGTAGTTAAACTATCCTTCCTTTCCAGAAGAGGCAGTTTTCTTCCACTAGCAAGTTGGGCAAGATTGCAAGATATGTGAATTTAAGCCATGAACATGTTATGAACACATCTGATAGGTAGTAGAAGTCTTTAACCATTGGGAAATCTTATTATAATCTTGTTGGCATGAAAGCATCTGTATTCTAAAGACAGGATGTTATAAAGACAACTAAAATTTAGTAGTAGTAATTTGTAGGAAACTACTAAATAGTTTCATAAACTGTTACATTCAATTTGCTATGGTTCTTTAATACATCTTTGACTTCAAAAGGAAAATTTTCAGTTAACATTTTAGTGGATTATGTTTATGGTAAATTTTACCTTTACGGGACCAGCAGTTGGTGTGATGGCTATGTCACTGGACTCCATGTAGTTGGCTGCAGTTCAAGTCCCAGACCCAGTGGCTTAAATTCATGCCGGGCGCATGTGCGTGCGTGCCCACCCAAGATCTCGTGAAGAGAATAGAGAAGAGATTGTGGCATGGCCATCCCACCTGGGGGGTGATTTCTCGCTTTCTGTCTCTGTCTCTTTCTGTCTTTCTGGCGAGCGCATGTGCCATATAGCAAAAACCTCTCTGAAAATTAAAAAAAAAAAAAATTTTACTTTCAGAAACTCAAGTATATACAACTAAATAGCTAGTAAAATTTTCTGCTGCAATTCCACAAATATTGTAGGAGGAGTGTAAAGATACCTGACTGTATCATTTAAAGCAAGGTACTTGTATTTAGTCAAAAGTGTCAGGACACTTTAAAATAAAACTTTCATTCTCAACACAGTATGAGATATCAGAGCCTTCGCTTTCTTTTGAAAATGACTCTGGCTGTGCTTAGACATTTGCATACAGGTTTGTGTGATTAATTGCTACTTGACTCATCTATCATAATACTAAGCTCTGGGATCACAAAAGATCAGACTCCCAAACCACTTCCTGGAATTAATTTAAATATTTAATGTCAAAACCTTGAAAAGATTCAGTGGAAAATGGTTTTTATTGTTACTAGTAGCCCATTTCGGACTATAATCCCTTGAAAAAAATTCTAAAGTTATGTATTAACTCATTATTAATATTATTTAACCATTGTGGTGGAAAATGATAATAATCTTATAAATAGGTTGAAATATGCAATAATGTATGTTTTATTTATTTTCTAAATTTGACTGAGGGAGAGAGACAGAGAAACAGGGAAAGTGAGAAAGCACTCCCTATAGGGGGTAGTAATGCCAAAATCCCTTCTTTTCTCCCTTCTTTTGGGCTTTTAGTCATGCTTACTTGTACGCAGGCACATACATGCACTCCACATAGTTTTCAAGCTGCCAGGTCTGTGACTCAAACCTCACTCTCAGTCAGGTGGGATGCAACCACCTTAACCACCATACTACTGACTGGCCCTAATTTTAAATCGTAACTTAAGGAAGGGACCAGCAGATGGCAGAATGGTTACATTGCTGAACTCCCACAGTAGTTAACCACGTTTCAAGCCCTGGACCCAGTGGATTAAAACTCATGCCAGGTGCATTTGGGAATGTGTCCAAAATCCCAAGAGGAGAATGGAGGAGAAGGGATTGTGGCATAGCCATCCCCCCTGTGTGATTTTTCTCTATCTCTCTGTCTCTCTCTGGCGAGTGCACATGCCCTATAACAAAAATCTCTCTAAAAATAAAAATTAAAATAAAAAAATAAAATAGTAATACAACTAAAAACCTTTTCAATAAATCTATCTATATACATCACAAGCCTATTAAAGATTTTCACAAGTGTTTTTGTTATCTTGGTTTTAGTGATCATTTAAATTTCAGTTTTTCACTGTTAATGTTTACTTTTTTTATTCATTAACAATTTTTTTTTTTGGAGAGATTTTCGCTATAGGGCGCGTGTGCTCGCCAGACAGAGAGAGACATAGAGACAGAAAGCGAGAAATCACCCCCCGGGGGGATGGTCACGCTGCAATCCCTTCTCCTCCATTCTCCTCTCGGGATCTTGGGCACGCACGCACACGCGCCCGGCATGAGTTTTAAGCCACCGGGTCCGGGACGCGAACCGCGGTCGACTACGTGGGAGTCCAGCGACATAGCCATTATGCTAACTGCTGGTTCCCTTCATTAACAATTTTGACTTAAGATAAAATTTTCACATAAAAATGATATACCTAAATATTAAGTTGACAATATGACAAATGCCTGCACCCATATAACCACACCCCTTTAGAGGTATAGAATATTTTTATAAGTTCAGAAAATTCCCTTCTTTATGTTACTTCCATATTAGTCATTCTTTCCCCACCCAAACACCTTTTCTGAGTTTTTTTAAAGAATTATTTATTTTAATTTTATTTATTCATTTATTTTTAATTTGACCAGAAAGAGACATAGAGAGAGAGAGAGAAAGTGAGGAAGCAAGCCACCAGGTCCAGGACTCGAACCATGGTCAGTCATGTGGACGTGTCCAGCGCCTTAAGCACTATGCCACCCGCTGGTCTCACCTTTTCTAAGTTTTTTTAAACTACAGATTTATTTCACTTATTTTATAACTCCTTGTACGTGAATTGTATGTCAGTAAAATAGTTATGATCTTATTGTCCTACATGTTGCTCCACATTTGAGTAGTTTCTTTCTTTTTATTGATAAGTAATATTTTACTGTAGAATAGTACATCTATCATGATTAAGACTGCTATGAGAATTCTTATGTAGGTCATTTTGTGGACATGTATATATTCATTCTCTTGGTTAAATATCTCGAATTGCTGGATCATAAGATAGTTATGTATTTATTTTTAAAAGAAATTAACTGATTTTTTGTGAAGCAACTATATGAGCTTACCGCCTTAGCAGCAATTTATTGACATTTTGGTCACTCCATGTGTTAATCAACACTTGGTGTTGTCATTATTTTTAACTGTAGCTGTTTTAGTAGGTTTGTAGTAGTATATGGTTGTAGTTTTAATTTGTATCTCCCAGTGACTAACGATATTGAGCATGTTTTCATGTATATTGGCCAGTCCTATATTTACCTTTTTGAAAGATCTATTCAAGTGTTTTGCCAATTTTTAAATTGGACTTTTTATTATTGATTTGTTGTTCTATATATATTCTGGATGAAGCTGTTGGCATATGTATACACACACACACACACACATATATATACACACACACACACACACACACTTAAAAGATTTTCTAATAATCTGTCATTATACAGATGTCACACTTCATTGATTGCTATAAATTTCAATGTCAGGAATTGGAAGTCCTGTACCTTCGTTCTTTTTAAAGATTGTTTTGGTTATTCTAGTGTGGGTTTTTATATATATATATTTTTTTTCCTATGAATGTTATTTTTTTCCTTTTTTATTTTTTAAATTTTTTGTCAGAAGGTGTGTGTAGTTGGCTAGAGAGAGCACCTTCACACCACAATCCCATCTCCTCCATTTCTTCACACTGTCAGGATTTGGGGCACCCACACCATGGTTTTCAAGCCACCAGGGTTGAGATTTGAAGCACATGGTGGGCCCTATGGGATTCAGCTGCCTTAATCATTAGGCCATGAGCTAGCCTGAAAATAGATTTTTCTGTTTCTGTAAAAAGCCTGGTGGGGTTATAATTGGGATTTGAGTTTAGTCTATAGGTCATTGGAGTAAAGGGAGGGTGACATCTTAACAATTTTTAGTTTTTCAATCCATCGTATAGCTCTCCATTTATTAAACAATTATCACAGGGAACCAGCAGTTAGCGTAATGGCTATGTCGCTGGACTCCCACGTAGTCGACCGTGGTTCGCGTCTCGGACCCGGTGGCTTACAACTCACGCCGGGCGCGTGTGCGTGCGTGCCCAAGATCCCGAGAGGAGAATGGAGGAGAAGGGATTGCGGCGTGACCATCCCCCCTGGGGGGTGATTTCTCGCTTTCTATCTCTCTGTCTCTCTCCGTCTGTCTGGCGAGCGCACGCGCCCTATAGCGAAAAACCTCTCCAAAAAAAAAAAAAAAAAAAAAAAAAAAAAAAAAAAAAAAAAAAAAAAAAAAAGAAAACAATTATCACAGTCTTCTTAGCGTTAGTAATGCACATGGTTTAAACTGTAAAAAAAATTTAAACAGTAAAATTTCACTTGCCCTCATCCTTTTGATATTTTCACATATGATTATCTATGTTGTTTCAAATAATAAATTACCTTCCAAAGAACACATGAGTAGCAAAAATATACTGCTTCTCCACACATATATTATTTTAAGTATACTTTATTTTCTTCATGTAGGAATTAACTTTCATTTTGTTATTTTCATTATCTATCTTTTTTCTTTTTTATTTCTTTCCTTCTTTCTTTCTCCTTGAAAAAAATATTGCTGTGTTCCTGTATAACCCTCACACCTGCCACCATGTCTAGTGTATCAAGAGCCCACTGAGAAGGGACAGGAATGGCTAGAAAAGGAGGCTGACTAATATCCACAGGATGGGTCACCCTATCCTCTTGATTATTAAAACCTTTCTCTGCTGTGGTTACCTTTTTGTGAACATTCATGTGGGAAACAAGTATTTTATGTTCACGTATGAATGTTTTACCTTGAAATGTAAATTATCTTTAAGATAATCTTGGTGATAAAGAACTGATGTTATGGGACCAGCAGTTAGCGTAATGGCTATGTCGCTGGACTCCCACGTAGTCGACCGCGGTTCGAGTCCCGGACCCGGCGGCTTAAACTCACGCCGGGTGCGTGTGCGTGCGTGCCCAAGATCCCGAGAGGAGAATGGAGGAGAAGGGATTGCGGCGTGGCCATCCCCCCTGGGGGGTGATTTCCTGCTTTCTATCTCTCTGTCTCTCTCTGTCTGTCTGGCGAGCGCACGCGCCCTATAGCAAAAACCTCTCCAAAAAAAAAAAAAAAGAACTGATGTTAGGAGGAGAAGGAATAATGAAAAAGAATGTATGGGTCGGCTAGGGAGAATCTTCTATGTGGCAACTACTTAGATAAGCAGGGACAAATGGACTCAGACAAATACAGAAGTAATGAGTTATTGCTCCTTTATATAGACTTGTTTAGATCCATTTTTCAAGTGAATGGAGATGTAGGTCAGAGAATATGCTTAATGCCCTTAGTCTCTCTTTTGGTTTACTTTATTTAATGAGATTAGGACATAGGAGTTTGGATTTAGAGTCTTGAGGTGAGTGAAATATCTGTGGAGTGTGAGAAAGAAATCCAAGCAAAAATAAGTGAAATGATGATCAGGCAGCATTCCATGTGAGGTTGGAAATAATGAAGTCAAAATGTCTTTATCTGAGAGCATAAGTGGATAAAATAGACATTTATTGTCTATTATAGTGGGTTTATCCTGGGTTGAAAATTGGCAAGATATCTAATGTAAGGACATTGAGGATGTCTGTGACAGTGTTACCAAAATAGTCAACCAGATGATCTAGTAAACAAAAGAGAATCTTTTAAAAAACTCACAAAGACAATTCCCTTATTAAAGAGAAGTTTTGGTAACATGGTATAAGGGATAAAAGATTATGAGATATGAGTAAGAGTTTCAGAGTTAAGAATTAAAGACACCCAAGAGCATAATACTGGTTGTGGAATTTCTGAAAGTAAGTTTTGTTAGAATAAATAGGTCAAGAAAATGTGAAGCTACATTGTCAAATGAGTGACCTTTGTTTCATCTAGAATATTGGCAGGAAAGTATCTTTTAAAATATGAGAAAGTAGGCCCAGCTGCAGTAGCAAATAGGGCACTGATACACATTGCCAAAGCCACGTGGGAAGGCCTAGAGTTCGGATTCTGGCTGACTTGACATACTGGGGGTGGCACTCATGATTCTGACTGGCTGGAGGGCTTGAGAGAGGACTGCAATGTGATAAGGCCCTTTTGGGGGGGTCATTCTCTCTCTCTCTTCCATCACACTCTTCCTTCCTCTTTCTCTCATAAAGGAAATAAATAAACTTTTAAAAGAAAATGTGGGAATGTAACATTGGTTGACACTTGCTCCGGGTGGCATAGATGATAAGCAAATCCACATTAATGTTTCTCAAACGATCTGTGGTGAAGCATTAGTTTTTATTGTTTGTTTTTATTTTTTAATTTTATTAGCTTGCTATAGGGTGCATGTGCTTACTGGAGAGAGACAGAAAGAGAGACAGAGGAAAAGTGAGAAATTATCCCCCAGGGGAAATGGCCATGGTACAATTCCAACTCTATACTCCTGTCAGTTTATTGGGCATGCACACCCAGCATGATTTTCAAGACACTGGGTTTGAGGCTCAAACTGCATAATCGGCCATGTGGGATTCAACTAACTCAATCCCTATGCCACCTACTAACATGAGACTCTTTTTTCTTTCAATTTTTTTTCCCAAAGTATTATGGGTTGCTACTTTTGTAACATATGATAAAAATTAATCACACAAAATATTAAATAAAAAATAGACATACAAAATTCAAGCATACATTTTATTATTGGGTTCAGTAGCCAATAAAATGTTCTATCAACTTCCTTTCAAATGTTTAATTGCCGGGAACCAGCAGTTAGCGTAATGGCTATGTCGCTGGACTCCCACGTAGTCGACCGCGGTTCGCGTCTCGGACCCGGTGGCTTACAACTCACGCCGGGCGCGTGTGCGTGCGTGCCCAAGATCCCGAGAGGAGAATGGAGGAGAAGGGATTGCGGCGTGACCATCCCCCCTGGGGGGTGATTTCTCGCTTTCTATCTCTCTGTCTCTCTCTGTCTGTCTGGTGAGCGCACGCGCCCTATAGCGAAAAACCTCTCCAAAAAAAAAAAAAAAAAAAAAAATGTTTAATTGCCTACTTTGAATTTTGGTACTGGCTTCATAGCAGTAATGAACAGTTTGGAGATGTACTAGCCACTTGGATCACACTGCGAGGAGCATTGCTATAATTGGATAGCAGAGCCTTCAAAAGTGAACAGATTAATGAACAATTAATGGACTCAATGTTGGGAACCAGGAAAATGCAAGTCTTGTCTCTGAAGTAACAGTATTTGAAAGGAGTGTACTTTACTTGAGAAGGTTCAGAGAGAAGTGTCACTGAAGGTGATATGGGACACAAATATTTTATATTCACATGTGAATGTTTTACCTTGAAATGTAAATTATCTTTCAGATAATCTTAGTGAGCAAGATAAAGAATTAATATTCTGAGGAAGAGAAAAGAATGAAAAGGTTACATGGGTGGGCTAGGGAGAATCCTCTCCATGTGGCAGATACTTAGATAAGCAGGGACAAATGGATTCTAGTTGATTTCACATGCTGAGGTTTTTTCCTCACACTCCATAGAAATTTTACTCACCTTAAGATCCTAAGTCCTAACTCCTTTGTTTTTTATTGAGGAAATAAAGGCGGTAAGATAAGGAACATGTGGAATTATTTTAGCAATGAAAAAATACTCTCTAAAGCCACAGATCACAAAAGTACAGAAGGATAGATAAGGAAAGGAGGTATATCAGAGAAAAGTTACAGTTTTAAGAAGATAATTGGGTTCAGCCAATAAAGTGGTAATTGAGATGGCTGGACCCACATGGCCAGCTTTGTGGTTCCAGTCCCAGACTGGGTGGTTCGAAAAACACACCAAATGCATGTGCATGCATGCCCAAAATCTGAAAGGAGAAATGGAGACGAGGTTGCGGTGTGGCATCTTGTGGGGGGTGTTTTCTTACTTTCTTTTTCTCATTCTCTCCCTGAGTACACATACCCTAGAGCAAAAAAAAAAAAAAAATTAACAGATAGTTGAAGGTCCATCCCTGCCGGCACACATAGTTGGACACCACTGTATGAGGAGGGAGGCTCATGGTAGCCCAGGTTCGGTTCTCAGACCAACATAAATAGGCTGGGTGGCAGTGATGAATGTCTGTTATCCTAGCCAGTTGGGAGGCTAGGGTAAGTTTTATAGCATGGCAGGACCCTATAAAAATACCTCTTTCTCTTTCTCTTCTCCCTCTCTCTCTCTCCATATGTGTGTATACACACACACACACACACACACACACATACATGTATTTGTATATATCTCCTATTTTAAAAAAATGTTAGTCGATGGTGTAATGGTTATATCAGTGGACTCCCATGTAGTCGACTGCAGTTCAAGTCCTGGACCTGGTGACTTAAAACCCATGCTGGGCACGTGTGTGTACGTGCCCAAAATCTAGAGAGAAAAATGGAGGAGAAGGGATTGCAGCGAAGCCATCCTCCCTGAGGGGGGTGATTTCTTGCTTTCTGTCCTTCTGACTCTCTTTCCAGCAAGCGCAAAGAGCAAAAATCTTTCTACAAAAAAAAAAGTAAGTTAGTTGACTTTACAGGATTGAACAGCAGACTGTTTTTCACTGAGGTTTCTCTTAATTGCTAGTAAATGGCTTGAATGATTTCCTGGCCTTTTAAATATACATAAGTAAAACAATTTCAAAATTTAAAAATATATAGAGAGATAAATGATTGCCTTTATTAAAAAACTAGGAAATGTCCTGAGAACTGTCCCAAATTTTCAAAGCTTTTATTATTGTAAAGAATCACTCTACAGTGGGACCAGCAGTTAGTGTAATGGCTATGTCACTGGACTCCCATGTAATCGACCACAGTTCACGTCCCAGACCCGGTGGCTTGAAATTCACACCAGGCGTGTGTGCGTGCGTGCCCAAGATCCCAAGAGAAGAACAGAGGAGAAGGAATTGCGGCGTGGCCATCCCCCTGGGGGGTGATTTCTCGCTTTCTGTCTCTCTGACTCTCTCTGTCTGTCTGGCGAGCTCATGTGCCCTATAGCAAAAACCTCCAAAAAAAAAAAGAATCACTCTACAAATATTTACTGGTTTCCTATGGAGAACACTAGTTATCCTACTTAACATATTCTTTTTCTTTTTTTTTTTTGGAGAGGTTTTTGCTATAGGGCGCGTGCGCTCGCCAGACAGACTGAGACAGACAGAGAGATAGAAAGCAGGAAATCACCCCCCAGGGGGGATGGCCACGCCGCAATCCCTTCTCCTCCATTCTCCTCTCGGGATCTTGGGCACGCACGCACACGCGCCCGGCGTGAGTTTAAGCCGCCGGGTCCGGGACTCGAACCGCGGTCAACTACGTGGGAGTCCAGCGACATAGCCATTACGCTAACTGCTGGTCCCCTACTTAACATATTCAAAAATAATTTGAATCTTAACTCAAAGAGAATGACTTTTTTTTTTTTTTTTTTTTTTTTTTTTGGAGAGGTTTTTCGCTATAGGGCGCGTGCGCTCGCCAGACAGACAGAGAGAGACATAGAGACAGAAAGCGAGAAATCACCCCCCAGGGGGGATGGTCACGCCGCAATCCCTTCTCCTCCATTCTCCTCTCGGGATCTTGGGCACGCACGCACACGCGCCCGGCGTGAGTTGTAAGCCACCGGGTCCGAGACGCGAACCGCGGTTGACTACGTGGGAGTCCAGCGACATAGCCATTACGCTAACTGCTGGTTCCCGAGAATGACTTTTTATACAATATTCAACTTGTTGATGTTTTGATGAGTCATACAAATTTTTTGTTTTTTTCCTGTTGTAATCTTAGAAGTTAGAGTGGCTTCTGTTAGGATTTAACAGTGTTTGAGCAACACACATTATACAATAAGAAAATTAAGAATGAGCACTTAAGTAATTGACAGCTCAATTGAGATTACAACATTTATAATGGCAAACAAATAAAGTTTGCAAACCAAAAGAAAGCATCTGTGATTCCAGGAATACAAAAACTGAAAAAGAGCTTAATAAACTATTAAACTGTGGCTATCATCCAGTGAGTACTAAAACTATTTCCTGAACTCTGCTTTGTGTTTTAAAATAGTGTAAGAATCATCTCTGTCCTTTTGTGCAATAACTGCCAACTTAACATTTAGGTTATACTGTTGTTTGTTTATGGATTTTGAGAAAATCCATTGAAGTTTACTTAAGAACCAACTCATTACAATGGTATTATTTACTGAATTTTGTTTTCCTGACCATCAGCTAACTGCAGAGTTCAGCCTTACAAGGTTATAACTGTACAAAAAGGATCAAAGCAACATAGCCTAGTAGTTGTATTAGCCAGAGAAGTAAAGTCATCTTAGAAATAAAAGCTTTTGCAGCTGTGATGGAATTGCAGAAATGAATAAGGTAGAGGAGATCTCTTTTAGGTGGTCATTATATAAATCTCTTTATTTTAATCATTTAGTTATAAAAATTGTTCTACATTTTAATTACTTTCTGATTGTTCCTTTAAATTACAGAAATGCAATACTTCTCTAATGTGATTCATATTAAAACAAAATTAAAAGCAGTTCTAGAATTTTTACCTATTATTGAATTTGAAGAGAAAATGTTGTAAATGAGTTATAACTCTTAATCAAACTACTAAAATTGTAGGGCCAGCAGGTGGTGTGATGGTTAAAGTGCTGGACTCCCACATCACCAACCATGATTCAACTCCTGGACCTGGTGGCCTGCTTTCTCTCTCTCTCTCTCTCTCTCTCTCTCTCTACCTATCTATCTATCTATCTATCTCTATCTCTATCTCTTTCTTTCTGTTGAGTGCACATACCCCATAGCAAATTAAAGTAATAATAATAATTAATAAATAATTCTTTTTTTTTGAGAGAGAGAGAGAGAGATTTTTGTTATAGAGCACATGCACTCACCAAAGAGACAGAAAGGGACAGAGATAGAGAAAATGAGAAATCACCCCCCAGGGGGATTCACCACACCACAGTCCCTTCTCCTCCATTCTCCTTTTGGGATCTTGGGCATGCATCCACACATACCTGCATGCATTTTAAAACACTGGTTCTGAAACTCAAACCATGGTCAACTACATGGGAGCCCAGTGATATAATCATTATGCCATCTGCTTTTCTCTGATAAATAATTCTTTAAAAAAAAAAAAAAAGAAACTACTAAGACTATAATCTCAATTCCATTTGGCCCCTGAAGAGAATTTAGGTGACCAATCTAAACTCTGCAAACTAGGAAAATACAAACTCAGTGTTCTTAACACATTCTAATTTAACTTTCATATATTAAGCATGAATAATATAACTAATAATTATTAGTAAAATTAATGAGTCCTAAATTAAATGTGAGATATAATTGCCTTGGTGTTTGGATTGCCATTTTCTTTTTGTTAGATTTAATGGCTATCCTAGCAGATTGAAATTCTGAGACACTATAGGCATGGTGGAAGGGCTGTTTCTAGAATAGCAGGTAGAGCTAAAATTAAGAGACTAAGTAGCTCTTATTTTTTACTTCCCTTCATTTTATTTTATTGTATTTATCTTATTTGTTTTATTTTATTTTATTTTGGCAACCTGCTTAAATTAATTCTTTGGACTCACTGTCCTACTCTTTTGTTTTACCACCCAATTATGGGAACCAGTTAGAATACATGGTCAGAGAATTCAGATGCTAAGGGAGGAAAGACCAAAGAAGGAAAGTTGAACATCCAAATGTCGAGATAGTTTTGTGTTTTTGGTTAATGTTAGGGGCATTTAAAGGGCTAAAATAGAGCAGACACGTGGGATATATTGAATTTTTTAATCTCTTTTGTTCTTTATGTTATTAGCAGCTTAAATGTTAGGAATCATTTCTATAATATGTTGTAACAAATTCAGAAAAGACAATTTCATACTCTCTACTTCATTAGATTCAGTAATCACATTTGGTAGGTTAACAATGTCTACTTATAAATGTTAGTAATATTGAGCTTATTTCTAATTTGCTTTAATCTATTCAAAATATATTAATCCAGCAATGAACTGTCTTCTAGAGAGAAAGTCTCCATATTTTTAAGGAAGACACCATAGTCTAGAAACTTTAAAATGTGTCATTTACAATTTCTAGCCTATAGTTAAAAATAATAGACATATGAGACAGGAATATGTGACACATAATCTAAAGAAAATAGGAACAAATTAGACATACTTCATTATATTGGGATTCTCTGAAAAGTGTTTTTAAGATAGCCAAGGAGCTTTTAAGGAGCTGGCAGATGGTGTGGTGGTTAAGGTGCTGGACTACCACATGGCCGACTGCAGTTTGAGTCCTCGACCCGGTGGCTTGCTTTCTCACTTTCCCTCCCTCTGTCTCTCTCTGGTGAAATTAAATAATAATACTAATAAATAAAATTAAATAATTATTTTTTTGAAAAATAGCCATTCTAAGTTTCTTCATCAACTCAAAGGAAAGATGATCACTGATGAAGATTATTTACAAGGAAACTAAAACTGAGACCTAATACAAATTATAAAGCTAGATATACAATATCTGATGTGAAAAATTCACTGGACAAGCACAACAGTAATTTAGAAACTGTATAATAAAAGGTTAGTGAACTTTATTTTAACTGCAGAGTTCAGCATTTCAAAGCTATAACTGTACAATAAGACAGAAAAATAGAAATTATTCAACTTGAACAAAAGAAAAAGAAATGATAGTAACCCATCAGTGATCTAGTGATATAGTGGGACTATATCAAGCTGTGTAACAACCGACTACCTACATGAAATTTAGAATCTATTACAACCAAAGTACCTGAAGAAGGGAAAAGAATAAATATTTGAAAATAGAGTGGCAGAAAGTTTCTCAAATTTGGCTAAAATAAACATTGCAGGTGAAGAAGTACAGGGTCAGATGGTGATGCATTGGTAATACAACTGGACACCCCATAGAAAGATTCCAGATTTCTTTCCTGGGTCTTCCTGTGTATTGCCAGGTGTTTGCACTCAAGGCCAGAAGACTGGCTGAAGTTGGGGGTGGACTGTGGCCTGGAGTCCCTGTTGAGTGTACCTCTGTTTTTCTCTCTCAGAAGGAAAATAAACATTTTAAAAAACAAACAAGCAAACAAAAAAACCTCATCACCAAGAAGAATAAATACAAAGAAACTCCCACCTAGGTTCATTTAGAGTCAAACTTATGAAAACCAAATAGAAAGAGAACATCTTGAAAGCAGCCTAAAAGACGGGGACAGGATACATACAGAGACCATCTCTGTGAGTGTTGGTTAATTTCTCATTAGGAACAATGTAGATGAGAAGACAGTGTCCACAATCATTAAAGGAGTAGAATTATATAAAGCTATCAATCCAGAATTTTATATGTATATACAGTAAAATATCCTTCAAAAGCAAAGATGAAAAAAATAAATTTTCAGATAAATGAAAGCTGTGAGAGTTTACCTTCTGTAGATAAGTTTTGCATAATACATACGCCATGGTTGTATTAATATCAGACAAAGTTAAAGCAAAGGATATTACCGGAGATAAAGGACATTTCATCAGAAGTATATAGCAGTCTTAAGTGTTTGTATACAGAATAGCAGATGTTAAAAATACAGGAAGCAAAAAATTGACAACTAAAGGGAGAAATAGACCATTCAGCAATCACAGTTGGAGATATCAATACTGGTCTCGCTGTTACTTGATAGAAAATTTAGACAAAATTTATTAACATTACAGAAAGCTTGACCTTTTCATTATCTTGACTTAATTGAAATGTATAAAACAATCAAGAACTGTAGAATACACATTCTTCTCAAATTCACTTGGGACAATCAAAACGATGGCCCAGCCACAGTAACAGGTGCTGGTAGATGCTGTCAGCCAGCAGGCTTAGGCACGAGAGGCCTGGTTCTGCCTTGTGGCCCACCCTAAAAAGCCAAGCATAGTGGTGCATGCCTGTAATCCCAGTGACACTGGAGGATGAGGCAGGAGGATTGCAACTTAGTGAGACTCTGGATTTTTTTTTTTAAAGCAGATTATAGGTACCAGCAATTTGTGTCATGGCTATGTCACTGGACTCCCATGTAGTTGACCACGGTTCGAGTCCCAGACCCAGTGGCTTAAACTCAGGCGGGCATGTGTGCATTCCCAAGATCCCTAGAGGAGAATGGAGGAGAAGGGATTGCGGTGTGGCCATCACCCCCAGGAGATGATTTCTCACTTTCTGTCTCTCTCTGTCTCTCTGTCTTGCTGGAGAGTGCATGAACCCTATAGCAAGCCCCCCCCCAAAAAAAAAAAAAACTGGACTTCTAAATATATTACAATAAATTTGGAAATATTAAAATCACAAGTGTCCTTTTTTGTCCACAATGGAACTAAATGAGAAATTAATGAATAAGATATTAGAATATGCCTATATACTTGGAATTGAAACAGTACCCTTTTATTTATTTTTATTATTTTTTAAAAATTGTGATTCCCAGCTTATAAATAATCATTGTACATGTTTGTGAAGTACAATATGTATTTTGTCCTATGAAATTATTTTTATTTTTAATGTCTAGAGTTTATAAGACAAGGGCCAAAACTTTCTCGCAGACACAAACATTTTACAAATTCTCAATTGGTTGGTGAGGGCAATAGGGGTACTTCTTTTTGTCTAATGTGATTTCTGGGAAGACTTCATTTAGGTCCTCAATGGCCAGCAAATAAAATGGAATTATAGTCTTCATCTTCCCCAGCTGTTTCCAATATTCCTCAACCCTGGCCTTTGAGATTGACACAAACTAAGCACAGCTTTTCACATCTTCCTTTTCTTCAGCATCTACCTAGACAGTGTATTCATCCTCCAGTATAGGAGCCTTCAGGGCATTAAACTTTTTCTCACAGTCATCAACCACACCTACCTTGGCCACGTAGGCCTTGTAGTAAGCCCAGTCAGTAGCTGGTGGATTCTCAGGTAGTGCAGCGAAAGGTTAGGGTCTCATTCCAGGTTTTCAGAGAGTTAGCAAAGGCCTTTTAGTTTCAGGGTATTATTTCTCCAAATGCTACCCAGTCACTAGGTTTTTTTGTTTTTGTATTTATTTATTTATTTATTCATTCATTCATTCATTCATTCATTTATTTGGAGAGGTTTTTGCTATAGGGCATGTGCGCTCGCCGGAAAGAGAGAGACAGACAGAAAGCAAGAAATCACCCCCTGGGGAGATGGCCACGCTGCAATCTCTTCTCCTCCATTCTCCTCTCTTGGGATCTTGGGCACTCATGCACACGCACCCCACATGAGTTTAAGCCACCAGGTCTGGGACTCCAACTGCAGTTGGCTACCTGGGAGTTCAACAACATTGCCATTACGCTAACTGCTGGTCCCAGTCAATAGTTTTTAGAGCAAATTTTTTTTTTTTTTTTTTGAGAGGTTTTCACTATAGGGCGCGTGCGCTCGCCAGACAGAGAGAGACATAGAGACAGAAAGCGAGAAATCACCCCCCAGGGGGGATGGTCACGCCACAATCCCTTCTCCTCCATTCTCCTCTCGGGATCTTGGGCACGCACGCACACGCGCCCGGCGTGAGTTTTAAGCCACCGGGTCCGGGACGCGAACCGCGGTCGACTACGTGGGAGTCCAGCAACATAGCCATTACGCTAACTGCTGGTTCCCGAGAGCAAATTTTCACCTAGCCATCTTGCATTCCTTAACTGACTCCAGACCACCCAGTATGGTTTTTCAAAGCTTGTGTATAGTGTGTGATAACAAAATTGAGGAGTACCCTTTTAAATAATCTACAGGTTAGTTCATGTAGAAAGGTTATGTACATTCACCAGTGAGAAAAAGAAAGACAAGGCACCCCTAGTAGGGTGTGGTCATGCCACGGTCCATTTTGCTACATTTCTCCATGTCAGGATGTTGAATACACTCACCCACCCAGGGTATATTTTCCAAGTTGCCAGGGTCGGGACTTGAACTTTGGCTGGCTGTGTGGGACCCAACTTCCTCCACATAGTGCTTAATCATTGCAATACAAGATCAGCCCATGACTTTTCAAATAATAATAAAAAAAATACACAATTTTTCGAAACTTTAAGGAAATATAAAAGACTTAGAATACTCAAACAATCTTGAGGAGAACCTGCTCCTGATTTTTAACTTATTCTGTAACTACAATAATTGAGACTGTGGCTTATGCATATACAACTCAATGGAACAGTGTAGACAGAAATAGATTCCCTTATGTATAGTTACTTATTTTTTAAATTTTTATTAGCATTATAACTTTATGCACTATGCTAGCCTTATAGTATGGAATTTAAAGATGGAAAATCTTTGCTTAGGTAGTTTTCATTAAGGTACATAGACTTTGTTGAATATAAATTCACTGAGTTAAAAGTTAATAGTTTTATATAATAGCTAATCCCTTTCATTCTGAATTATTTTATTGTATCAGGTCTATGAAGTGTTTTAAAAAATATTTCATAGAAAATGTATATTATAAATAAACTACATGGAAAAAATTATTTTGCAGAAAATTATTTTCCAGAAAGCTTATTTTTCATTTTTCCATGAACTTTTTGAAGTGCGTGTACACCCTTAAAAATTATCTGTATATCTTGGGGCCAACAGGTGGCATGGTGGCTAAGGCTGGATTCTACATGGTTGACTGCAGTTCAAGTCCCGGCCCAGCAACTTGAAAATCATGCTGGACACGTGTGTGCATGATCAAAATCCTGAGAGGATAATAAAGGAGAAGGAATTGTGGCATGGCCATCCCCCAGGGGGTGATTTCACACTTTCCTTTTCTCTCTCATTCTCTGTCTCTCTCCAGCGAACACATACACCCTATAGGAAAGAAAGAAAGAAAGAAAGAAAGAAAGAAAGAAAGAAAGAAAGAAAGAAAGAAAGAAAGAAAGAAAGGATCTGTATCAGTACCTGCTCAAAGTTCTAGTTTTAAAATATTATCATTAATGTAATATTAGCTATTTCTTTTCCTTTTGCTATTGTACATATCTGTACATGCTATGCATTTAGTTGATAAACTGAATTATACTGCCCCAGTTTGAATTCTCCTTTTTATTAGTTGCTTGAATTTGAAGTTGTTTATTACTCTGTTTCCACATTTTTCTCTTCAAAATGCAATAATTATATCTAATTATAAGGTCCACATAAAGATGAACCGACTTAGCTCATACAGTGCTTGGAACAGAACCTGTCATTTAGTAATTTCTCACTAATAGTTGATCAACTATCAATAATACATGTGTTAAGCTTTATTCTGAAATAGATACGAACATGATTTTTCAAATGAATAGTTTTTTTGTGACATAGCTAACATAGTAACCCTAAGTAGTATTACAAAGAATATTTCAACAGCATAGCATAATAAATACATGTATATATCTTGATACCTTACTTAATAATTTTCTTGTTTACTAATCCTTTTACTTTGCAATTTAAAATATTTTCTCAGTCTTCTTGAATTATTTGATTGTTTAAAATATGAATACGAATTACTACATTAGCTATTAACCTCCTAGCTATTTACTTTAATATAATATTTTAGAATGTTTATATAGGGCTCACATGTATATATGTGTGTGTATGTTTCCTTTCTTTTCTTCCTTTGGTTTTTTTTTTTTTTTTTTTTTTGAGTTTTTTGCCAGAGGGTGTGTGCGCTTGCCAGAAAGACAGAGAGAGATAAAGAGACAGGAAAGTGAGAAATCACTTCTTAGGGGGAATAGCCACACTGCAATCCCTTCTCCATTCTCTTCTCAGGATCTTGGGCACGTATGCACACACGCCCCATGTGAGTTTAAGCCACCGGGTCCGGGACTCGAACCGCAGTGGACTATATGGGAGTCCAGCGCCATAGCCATTAGGCAATCTGCTGGTCCCTGTGTGTGTATGTTTCTATATATGTATAAATATGTAGAAACATTTCATTGCTTGGCAGGTACTAGTACATTGCCTAGTAGATAGTTCATTAATATTTATTGAATAATTTAGTTTTTTTATATTTTGAGTATATACATACACAGACACACACATGCATACATATCAGCTGTATCATATGTGGTTTCAGAGATTAATTTGCATGATTTTTTTTTTTTTAGTCTTTTGTATTTCTTTTTTTTTACTTTTTTTTTTTTTTTTGGAGAGGTTTTCGCTATAGGGTGCATGCACTCGCCAGATAGACAGAGAGAGACAGAGAGACAGAAAGTGAGAAATCACCCCCCAGGGGGGATGGTCACGCTGCAATCCCTTCTCCTCCATTCTCCTCTCGGGATCTTGAGCACACACACACGCGCGCCCAGCATGAGTTTTAAGCCACCGGGTCCGGGTTGCGAACTGCGGTCGACTATGTGGGAGTCCAGCAACATAGCCATTACGCTAACTGCTGGTCCCTAGTCTTTTATATTTCTAACCTCTTATTATTGTATAAGTATTCATCTAAATCAAGTTGTTGATATTTTGCCAGGAATTGAAAAAACACGTTACCTTTTCAAATTTAAGAATATTTTAATAGCTATTGTAATGTGGAAGAAAAACATTGTAATTACTATTTTTATATCTAAGATGAGGTGATTTTTTAAAAAAAAACTTTAAATGAGGAGGAATAAAAACTTATTTATATAATACCAAGTACTTCTAAACATCTGCAGTTCAAAGTACATAATTCACATTGACACGAAGTTTAGTTTCTGTTTTGACTGGAAGAGTCTGGTATTATTTTTGTCTGCAAAGGAAAGAGTTGTATAGCATCCAAGGGGGAAGATATTTGATTGTAATGTGAACAAGATGATTTGTGACTAAAAGTAGATTGTACAGGAGGAAAAACAGCAGCTGTTAAAAACTCAGACAATCTTATGGAATATTTTGTTAGGATCTTCTTTCAGAAAGTAAAGGAAACATAAAGTAAGACATAATCATAATATGTATGATCTGCTTTATATAACTTTCCAGAATTCAGAGTTATCAATAAAAAGACACTTAAAAAATACCAGCCAAATTCATTTTGTAAGAATTCATTTTGGATGCTTTGCAATTGTCCCCTCTCTATTTCTGGTTTTGCTTTCTGTGTTACCCTCTGTATAATAAGATATTTTGAGAGACCACATTCACATAACATTTATTGTAGTATATTATTATAATTTTTCTATTTTATTATTAGTTATTGCTGTGAATCACTTATGTGTTTAATTTATAAATTAAACTTTATTATAGGCAAGTATGTATTGGAAAAAAATAATACATATAGGGTCTAGTACAATCCACAGCTTCAGACACCCACTGGGGCACTTAAAACATGTGCTCTGTGGATAAAGACAGGCTACTGAAAATTTTTAGTTCACTGGCATTGCATAATTTGTTTTTGTTTCTGTGTAATGGCAAATTTAATCTTCTTATCAATGGTCTTAGAGAGTTAGTATCATAATTTTTTCACCTAGCTCCAAAATTAATCATCTTTTAGAAATCTGTATCCCCTACTCATGTACTCCTCCACTTATTATCATGAAAATCCCAGACTTAATAGCCTTTTATTATTTTTTTTTAAGTTTTTGCCATAGGGCACATGCTCTCACCAGAGAGAAAGAGACAAAGGGAAAGTGAGAAGGTATCCTCCAGCAGGGATGGCCACACCACAATCCCTTCTCCTCCATTCTCTTCTAAGGATTTTGGACAGGCATGCATACATGCATGGTATGATTTTCAAGCCACTGGGCCTGGTACTCAACCCGTGTTGCCTGTGTGGGATCCGCCACTCTAGCCACCATACCACCAGCTATGCTGAACTATTAATATATTAATGATTACAGAAATATGACACTCTTATTATAACATTCTCATTTTCTTCATTAGCTAGAATACTTTTATAGAGTCTTCTTATCTATTGTTCAATTACATAGACATAAGGTTTATATAAAAAAGGGTAGATAAATGTTTAGTTTACTAGTGTTCTCCAACTATGACAATCAGTTTAGAAATTTACATCATCATTATAAACAATAATTTCAGCTTATCTTATGTGTTTGCATTGTAGTACTATCCTTATGGCTACTCAAATTATCTTCTCTTAACTAGTAGGGAGATTTTTCAAGTGGGATACTGGGTAATTTATGAATTTCTTTGATGGCTCTTTGCTCTCTATTATGACAAAATGTCCCTGGATAATCTTGTATATTTTTTTATCTCAGCCTTGGAATCAGTCATATATCCATGAATTTCTTTAGTTTTAGTAGGAAATGATACTAGTAGTCCATAGTTCTGGTGTTCGGGTTCTCAATGCTATTGGATATTCTCTTGTTTTTAATATTTTTTCCCAGTGAGTAGAACTACAAAATAAATACAAACACACATACTTTTTTTAAAGATAAAACTCATTGTTAGACTAATACTTATCTTTAATACTTCAAATTTTGAACTAAAGAATTTTTCCTTATTTTTATCTCACATCAGAATTTGTTGCCACCTTTGGTAAGAATTCTAATTCTTAATAATACTGTGAGTGTAAATAGATGACATTTATTTAAATTAAATTCAAATATTAAAACACTTTTTAAAATGAAAGCTATAGAACTTCTATATCTTAATTCATGCATTAGAACTTTAAGAAGATTAATATTTGGGAGAATATGAACAGGGAAAACATTATGTTGTATTTAGTTGTGTTGGTCAGAATGGAATTATTGAAAATCATCAGAAAGATTGTACTACTTGATTTAGGGACACTTATCTTCTGTAACATTTGTCTTTTGTGTTCATTTATTGAAGTAGGGATGATGATTAAACACCTGTAAATATAGCCCTTTGGGACCCTTGATGCTCAGAGGAGTCCCTGGGCCTTATCTGTTATCTTTCTGTGCTGTATTGCCATGGACATCAAATATACAATGTGGATAAATGCCTTCAGTGCAAAACTGCTGTATTATTCTCACAGCAAACTTATTTGTTTGGTGATAATATTTCATGGAAAATTCATCAGCAAGTAAGCACTCCCCTCCCCCTGCCTACCCCCCTCCCACACACACACACACACACACACACACACACACTCTTCTTTTCAGAAAGAATGAAAGAAAAAGACCACAAGGGTAAAAATTAAGATAAAAACTGGCCCAGCCTAGGTAGCACTGTCCATAATGTCCTGAACTGTACTACTGGAATCTATGTGATTGAGCCCAGGTTCAGATCGCCAGCCTGATCAACCTGTAGTGTATCGGAGTGTACATGCGTAAGAGCCTGACACGCTACCAGTCTGGGTCAGGGTGACCACTGCATGACCAGACCTGATCATGGCCGCTCTTCTCTGTCTCTCTTTCTCTCTCTCTCTCTCTCTCTCTCTCTCTCTCTCTCTCTCTCTCTCTCTCTCTATGTGCATGCATATGCTTTCTATCATAAATAATATAAACTTAAAAAATGTTTAAAGGAAACCTAAAGAGCTACAGATGTACTAGTTAACTATGGGTGTAATAGGGGTATAAGTTCAGAGAGGGATTCCAAGGGCAGGGGAATTGGATTTTATTCCTTTTAGAAGGCCTAATGATATAAACACTTGAGGTAAAAAATTAAGTGGAGACCTTTGCATAGAGCTGAACCATAGAACGATTGCTTCTTCAATGAAAAGAAATCTAGAAAAAATGGACAAGTTACTGGATCAGTGAAGTGAACAAGCTTGCCTTTGGCTAAGACTAAGCAGAAGGAAAAAATTGTCCCAAGAAATTAAAGGCCAGAAGCAGCCTGAAGCCTAATAGTTAATGAAGTCAGATCCCACATGGCGACCGTGGCTAGAATCCTATCTCTAGTGGCATGAAAAACATGGTGGGTACATGTGTATGCATGAAAACCTAGAGAAACAACTGCAGCATGACCTGCCTCACTGGGAGATTGTTTCACCTTTTTAAAAAAAAATTTTAAGAATTATTTATTTTAATTGTTTATACTCATTAATTTATTTTAATTTGACCAGAGAGCGAGAGAGAGGGAGAGTGAGAAAGCAAGCCACCAGGTCTAGGACTCGAATTGTGGTCAGCCATGTGGAAGTGTTCAGTGCCTTAACCACCACACCATAAGCTGGCCCTAAAAAATGTTTTTAAAAAGCGGATTTTCCTATAGGGTATGACACTCACCAAAGAGACAGAAAGCAAGAAATCACCTCCTAAGGAAGATGACCACATCACAATCCCTTCTCCTCCATTCTCTTCTTGAGATTTTGAGCACATATGTACACACACCCAGCATGAGTTTAAGCTGCTGGATCTGGGACTCAAATAGTGGTCAACTATGTGGGAGTCTAGCGATTTTACCATTATGCCACCTGCTGGTCCAAAAAAGAAAAAAAATTTTAAGAGAGATTTTTGCTATAGGGCACATGCACTCACCAGAAAGACAGAGAGAAACAGAGAACCCTCCCCCCACCAAGAGAGGATGGCCATGCTGCAATCTCTTCTCCTCCATCTCCTCTCCTCTTGGGCATGCACTCATAAGTGCCTGGTGTGAGTTTAAGCCAGCAGGTCTGGGACTCGAACTATGATCCACTACGTGGGAGTCTAGCAGCATAACCATTACACCATCTGCTAGACCTGGTCCCAAATTTTTTTAAAAAAGAAATGAAAGGTCTATGAGTTAGACGGTGGTGCAGCAGCAATGCAGTTGGATCCACATGGGAAGGTCCCAAGTTAGTATCCCGGGGCCTCCTTGTACATATGGGGCATGCATGCACACATGTTCATGCTACAGGCTGGTTGAGTTGTCATTGTATTGCAACATGAGGACCCTATCGTGGATGCTGTGTCTATCACTCTGTTTCTTTCTTTCTGGAAGACATAAGTAAGTAAACTGAAAACATACAAATAAACAAACAAAAATCCTAAAGGGCTAGATCTCCTTCCTATGGGAAGATAGACCCGAAATTATGTAATAATCATGTTGAGAATCCATGCATTAAGACCTTAACATAGCATGCTCTAGATGAGTAAAGTGGTTCACCCAGCAGAGGCAAATGCAAAATCATTCTGGCAATTCTTTCATACACAGGTTAATAGCAAAAGGAACCTCTGCTAAAGGAGGGCATAGTGAGAATACTATACCACATGAGAGAACAATCCACCATGAAGGATAGATAACTGAAAGTATTAGGCTACCAACAATTTGAGATAATAGGAAAACATGAAAGAGTATAAAATGGGTATTTAAACAGAGAAACCATTGCAGAGACTTTTTTTTCCCTAAAAAGAAGACTATGAAAACAGAATTGTAGCATACAAGAGGACATCTAGGAATGAAAACTATAACCATTGAAATTTTACCACAAGCCAATAGAGGAGGAGTGGAGATGGCTGAAGATAAAGTCTCTATTAATAATAGATGTGTGGGGCCAGCAGGTAGCATAGTGGTAAAGGTGCTGGACTCCAACATGGCCAACCACAGTTCAAATCCAAGACCTCATGCCTTGCTTTCTCACTTTCTTTCTCTCTGGTGAGCACATGTGCCCTATAACAAATTTAAATAATAATAATAATAATAATAAATAAAATTAATTCTTTTTTTAAAAAAATAGACACTTGGAATTAACATATATATAAAAAGATTAAAAATATGAGAAGATTAAAAGCTACAAAAGGGGGCCAGCAGGTGGCGTGGTGGTTAAAGTCACTGGAATCCCTCATGGCTGACCGTGTTTCGAATCCTGGACCTGGTGGCTTGCTTTCTCACTCTTGCTCTCTCTCTCGCTTTCTCACTTTATCTCTTTCTCTCTCTCTCTCTCTCTCACTCTCACTCTCACTCTCACTCTGTCCCTCTCTGGTCAAATTGAAATAAATAAATGAATAAATAAACAAATATTTAAGTAAAATAATTCTTTAAAAAATAATAATAAATAAAAACTACAAAAGAGAGCCATAGTCTAGGTTAAGGTGACTGGAGCCTGACCACACATTCAAGTCCCAGACCTCAGAGTTTAAGAAAAACACCAGTTACATGTGTGTGCATGCCCAAAATCCCAAAAGGAGCAGAAATAGAGAAGGGATTGTACCATGAGCATTCTCCACGGGGGATGCTTTCTCATATTCCCTCTCTAACTTGCTGTCTGTCTCACATGTACACACACCGTCTGGCAAAAAAAAAAAAAAAAAAAAAAAAAAAAAAAAAAAAAAAAAAAAAAAAAAAAAAAAAGTTAAAGTTACAAAAGAAAAAAAAAGAGAGACTTTAATATGTTATATATGAGTTTCAAAATGAGAGCACGGTAATATCTCAGGATGGTAGCTGTGAATTTTTTCAGGTTTGGGAAGAGTGAAAAGCATCAAGAAAATAGAAGTAAATCCATCCCAGTCATATTGTTGTAGAATTGTAGAACATCACAGTAAAAGGACAGATGATGTTAAAGCAACCATTGAGAAAACACAGATGAACCCACAGGGAATTACTATTAGGGTAAATGTTTTGCACTTTGAAGACATTGTCCCATTGCAGTCTGACACCTATTGTTACATTTATCCTGACAGTTCTATCCAGTAAAGAGTATGAGAACAAAGCAATCACATTTTCAGGCAAAGACTGAGTATCTCCCTTAAAAGAACTTGTAAAGCTGTGACTCTGAAAAATGAACAATTAAACCTAGAAGGAGAACTTGGAATTTCTACTAATTTTTCTAGGAAATGATTATTTTATATGAACTGTTTCATAGATTAAAATAAAACTCTTTACGGGTCAAATCCAACCTTGGTAACAAAACTCGGAAGGCCAAGAAAGGAAAACTTAGGTCAGTGTCACATACAAACGTATCGGCAATCTGAAATAAAATATTTATAACCAGATTAAGGTATCTGTTTTTCACATATACTCATACCCATATATAAATGAATATAACTAATATAATATATGCAATAATCATCTAATGCTTATCACAGTAATCACATGATTGTTACATGTTGAAAAATTGAGATAATACACCATATTATTTTGGAAACACACCGTGATTTTACCAGATAAAATGAGACCTCTTAGCAAAACAGAAATAAAAAATAATAACCCTAATGTGATTAATATAGCATCATATATATACAAAAATGCCTCCTCTTAATAATTTTATGTTAGAAGAATCATTTTAAGATAAAAACAAGGGGCCAGCAGGTGGCATAGTGGTTAAGACACTGGACTCCCACATGATGGACTGCAGTTTGAGTCCCAGACCTAGTGGCTTGAAACTCTGAGTGTGTGTGGGTGCATGCCCAAAACCCCAAGAGGAAAATGGAGGAGTAAGGAATTGTAGCATGGCCATCCCTACTGGGGATTTTTTTTGCTCACTTTCTCTCTGTGTGTCTCAGTGAGCACACATGCCCTTTAGCAAAAATTCTCTCTAAAAGAAAAAGAAAAGATCCAGAACAAGAGGGAAGAATGACCACCAGTTAAAGGAACAAATGCTTCCTATGCAATCTACAATAGATCTAAAGTCTGTATACGTCTTACTACCTTCATTGCTACTGTCCTAGTCTAAGCCACCTCCTCTCCTTCCTGGACTACTCAATAACCTCAACTAAACTTCTGTGACTGCATTGTCCCCATCCCCAAGTCAGTTCTTGACATAGCCGAGAGAACTTATGTTACTACAAGAAAAATTGCATTGCTTTTCTGTTCAAAATCCTCCAGCAACTTTCCATATCACTAAGAGCAAAAGCCATAGTCTGTAAGATTCTTCCTACCTCACCTCCCAGTAGTCAGTATTCTCCCCTTGCCTACTTTCTTTCTTTTTTTCCCCATATACTTCTTCCATGAGTGAGAGAGTCAGAGAGAAAGAGACAGAGGTAGCACCCCAAATAGGGTCCAGCCCCAATTCCAGCCAGCCCCGGATCATGGGCATGCATGTGCCCAGTGTTTTTAGGAAGGTCCCTGGAAGAAAATTCAGAACTTTCCCATGGGATCAGCCCCACAGGGCCTCACAGAACATCATGTTTTACCTCTATGCCGGTTTACTGTCAGGCTATGCTTACCTGCTGCAGGATCCTCCCTGCTATTACTCCAACATGCCAGAGGCAAACTTCCTCTCAGGGCCTTTGTAATTATTTTCCTTCTACATCAACCACTTCTTTTAAAGATATGCAAGAGTTACTACTTTGTCTTCATAGGGTCTTTATTCAGAGATTTTTTTTTTCATTTATGTCTTTACCACTTTTGATGTCTGTCCCTAATGTGTTTTTCTCCATAAGACTTTTCATCATTATCACACTATATACTTCACTTATTTATTTTCACTTTTTTTTTTTTTTTTTATAAATGCATCTTAAAATAGAGATCCTGGGACCAGCAGTTGGTATACTGATTAAGGCACTAGACTCCCATATGGCTGGCCACAGTTCGAGTCCTGGACCTGGAGATTTGAAAATCACGCTGTGTGTATGCATGTGTTTCTGTTTGTGTGTGCACATGCCCAATGGAAGAGCAAGGATTGCTCATGGTTATCCCCCTAAGGGGGGCGTGATTTCTCACTTTCCCTCTCACTTCTCTTTGTGTCTTTCCTCTCTGGCAAATGCACATGCCCTAAGGCCAAAAACCTAAAATATAATAATAAAAATAAGAATCCCTTGGGGGTGAAAAGAATGGCAAGATTCAAAGAGAGAGAAATTTGTTACATAGTTCTGATATTTTATTTCTGAAAACTTGAAAGAATTATAGTAGATTTGTTTACATTTGGTAACTACCGGCATTAGTTCAACTGTTTCTGTGATATTATTCTTTGTCTATTTCTATATGCTTTAAATGACAAATTAAATTTTTTTAAAATGAACATTTACAGACCCCACTGTGGTGGCATAAGCAAGAGGGGTGTTGCCACACGATGCTGGAGGCTAGATGGAAAGGCTACATGTTTTTGTCCCAGCTCTCCCTGAACAAGCAGGGTGTGCCCAGAGGTGTGCCTGCCAGTGATCCTGGCTGTTTGTGGGGCTGGGGGAATAATCATAGCATGGAGATCTTGCTGAAAATGCCCACTCCCATCTATTTCTCTCTCACACATGAAGGAAATAAATCAACCTTTAAAAAATATATGTAAAGATTAAATTCACAAGAATATCAAGAAGATGTGAGATGTAGAGAAAAGGGTCATTTTTCTATCCATTCTATAAATATTATATGTAATGATAAAGTGACAGGGATTAATACAGTATTACACTTGCTAATGAATAAACTATTAAATCCATTTGCTTAAAAATAAAATTTAAACTTAAAGACTACTAAAATAAGAAAGCAAACTAGAAGAAATTGTACGTGAAAATGCAATTATGAGAATGTGTTGGACTTTGCAAATATAACATCAAATGACATATATAGGATCAAAGCAATCTAAATCTAAACTTTAAACATACTAAAATATAATTCACAAATGTGTATCTGGCAAGAGCAATTGTATGTATTTTTACTCACTTGATAGCTATTGTTTGGCTCACACAGTTTCTAGTACCAGATTAATGTTAAATTTAAAATTCATAAAGAAATGAAAATGCAACATTTGTTTTTTGAACAAGAATGAGTGCTATTTTAAAATGTTTGTGTCCATGTGCATTAGAAAAATCTCTATTCTTATGTCATTTCTGATTTACTTGGAATAACAGGAATAGGTGGTCAGACAATTCTTGACTAAACTTCCTCATTTTATCTAGATGCATCTTTTATGTTTTTCACTTTTATTTCTTTTCTCCTGTATTCTTCCTTCTCCAGTATCAGCTTATCAAAACATATGCTCAGAACAAACCAAATTCATACAGTTATGGCAAAAAAAGGGACAGAGACAGAATTTCATGTGTAAGTCATTTGTCCCCTCCAGATAAGGCCAAATAATACATGTAACAAAGATTTCATTTTAAAAATGTAGTAGGTGAATTGAGTTGTCACACAGTACATGGTAGAGTGGATGTGGCGGTCTAGGAGGATCTGCCACTTAGTACTACTTAATATTTACAGAATTTAGCTACAAAAAACTACCTGGTAAATTAATATTAATTTGAAATGTCTTGATATTATAGTTATTATATTATTTAATTGATAAATGTGTTTTGGTTTTTATAATTGCATTACATATGCATGAGGTGTAGATTCTGTATTTGCATAGAAACATCATTATGCAATCTAAGTCAATATCAGGTTAAGTCTGGTAAGACGTTTTCTTTTAAAAGGAGACTTGTATATTGCTTGTAGTTGAGAAAATACTGATAGAGAATGCATGGTATTTTGGAAGTCAGAAGCAGAAGAGATCAACAGGAGAGTACTAAGAAATGCCAATTAGCAATTCATCTGCATCTTCATTGTAACTAATTATAAATAAGTTAATATAAAATTAATAAGTTTGATACATTATACAACTAGTTATTTAACATGTCAAATAGTCTAAAAAGAACTTTGTTGAGACCTTCAGTTAATATGTGTGTTTATTGGTTATTACTTAAATATCTTCATTTAAGTATAAATGAGGATATTAAAGTGTGATTATAACTTTTTTCTGAAAGATAGGTTTAATACAGTACTTCATTTCTTTAGCCAATCCCTTGTGTGTCTGTTCTGATTTGCAGTTATTGTATGAAATGTCTGATATATTCATACCGATATTTAAATAATGTTTTGGTCCATTATTTTATGTATACAATGAGTTTTTATTTACTTTTTCACTTATATTCTCTTATATTTTAAATTATATTTTAAGTAGATCAAATGTCATTTCACTTATTTGTTATCATGTGTTTTACTAAAAAGTAAGATTTACTTAAAACAGGGAAAATGAAAAACACTCATTTGTTTATCTGTTTCCAAGTCTTGAGGCATTCTCTGGCTGTTATTTTTTTCCCTAAAAAATTGTTTCTTTAGATACTTGTAAAAAATCCAAAATAGCTTTTAATGTATATTTTATAAAATTAAAAAAAAAAAACTAATAAAATTGATCTTGGACTATGGTAAGGAATTTCTTTGGAATCCAGTAAGGTTTTTAGAAGCACATTGTTATTCATCCAACAGATACCTAAGCAGCACAATTTGGTTAGTGAAGAAAACAATTTTAAATATAATTTTAATTTAATTTTATGAAAGTAAGTATTTTGTGATTTATATCATTATATTTAGATTCATAAAAGATGAAGTAAAAATTGCTATTGAGTTTACCAGAGTACTACAAGCAGTTATTTTGTTTGTGTTCAAACATTGCTTTTTACTTACTATTCTTGTTGCAAAAAAACTCTTTGTGTTTTAGAGAATACAATGATATTATTTACATTAATTCATGTGGCTTGGTGAAAAAAATGCTATAACTCCTTTACTTAATGGGATTCTTCCCCTGTGGCAGTGCAAACGGCTAGAGCAGGAGCTTCATCATCTGAAAGAGCAGAACCAGACTTCAGCAAACAACATGAGACATCTGACTGCTGAAAACAATCAGGAACGTGCTCTGAAGGTAAATCTCTGTTCCTTCTTGCAGGCAAATTAAGGTTGTAAGCCCTTGGTGCCAGCTTTCTGTGCTGCATATATCAGTTGTGTACATTTCAGCAGAAGTGAGCTGTGGTGTTTGCCAACAACCCCTTCTTTAAACACAGATACAGCACCCTTCTGTTATGGTATTATTTTATTCCGTGTATGTGTACATGAAAACAACATATTTTCTGAATTTTCAGTGGTGGTACTTTTATAACTTTTGGTACATATAATTTTGTTCTTACTTTTATGTTACTACATTTTGTAGTTAATGAAAAGTGACCACATTAAAAGAAAAAAAATTTTCTTTGCATCAGTATTTATTTGTCAGTAACACATAGAACTTGAAACAAAGTGTACATTTTATAACAAATTCGATCTCTTTGTAATATAGGTACAGAAGTCATAAGAAGGACATTATTTTGATTCTACTAATTTATTTTTTTCTTAACATGCTTGTTACTTTCCATTTTCCTGTTCCTCTCTGCCCCGGTTCCTAGCATAGTGCCTGTGATTCTGTAATGGTCTCTGCCCTCAAGGTGCTTGCAGTCTTATTAACAGGTTAAAAGCATAAATCCATGGGAAACATAAAGGATCCATTGTTGTTTTTACTGCTCTAAGATAAGAAAAGATTTGCTGCCAAGGGGATTGTGTTGTAGTTGGCTGTCTTAAATTCATTTCATTGCAGATTATGGAGGGATACATTGGAATTACTAATGTAACTTGATAAGCTATTATCATCTACCATAATTGAGGAAAATGGTGATGTTATGATACGGAAAAGATTTTTAATCGATCCAAAAAGTGTGATATTTGGTAGAAGCCATATTTTTTACAAAACATACTTAGTTTAATTTTGAGATTTTCAGCAGTGGGTTTATAATAGTTTTGTTGTTTAATATACTTTCTCTTCTTTTCTATTGAATTTGAATATACACCAGAAAAATATAAGAAAAAAGGGGAGAATTAAAGATTTTGTGAATATTTTTAATTACCCATAAGGAATGTACTATTTTATAAAAATTATAATATTTTTTAAATGTATACTTGAATGGGAAACAGCTGTGTTTTAAAGACAGCTTCCACAATGTGTGCTAATTTATTTGTTGGGGACAGATTTTATGTGCATGTGATGTGGTTATTTCCATTTAAAATGGAACCTAAAATAAATTCCACTTCATTAAGTATACAGTAATCACATGGTATTTATTCTGTCATTTTTGGTTCTGTGTTTCTGTTAAATTTAATTAAATGACAGCTGCAATTTATGTAGAGATATTTCTAAGATTTATCATAACGAAAGGAACTAAGTATACCAAAAGAGGCCTAAAAGTTAAAACAGACCCATAAAATTAAAATCTCTGTAAACTGTAGACTTATACTTTAAGGTAATATATAAATATAACTATATTGTAACTATTGACAAATACACTATGTTAAAATTTTTTAGTTGCTCATCTTTTTTTGCAAAAACCTCAGCTTTTTTTGTTGTCTTTTAATCCTTTAGAAAGTCATCCATTAACTAAACCTGTTTAAATCCTTGGTGTAGAGTAAGGGTGAGATGAAAAACTTTTTTTTTTTTAGAGGTTTTTGCTATAGGGTGCATGCAGTCACCAGAAAGACAGAGAGAGAGAGAGAGAGACAGAAACTGAGAAATCAGGGGGTATGACCTCATCGCAATTCCTTCTCCTCCAGTCTCCTCTTGGGATCTTGGACATGCATGCACATGTGTCCGGCATGAGTTTAAATCAACAGATTCCAGGACTCAAGCCACAGATGACTACATGGGAATCCAGCGACACAGCCATTACACTATTTGCAAGTCCCAAAAAACTAGTTTTTAAAAACTTTCCCATCAGCCCAGTCATTTCTAAGCCTCTGAATTAATTTAAGCTCTTTAAAAAATAGGTCTTGCCTAAAACTGAATTTTAATCATTTTTAAAGTTTTTTAATGCCAATTTATTTCTTTATGATAAATCCTAAATTTATTATGAAAATTTAGGTTATTTAGAACTCATCTGTTATATTCTAAATCACATTTTAAAAATTAATTTTTCCTTCTCAGGAATTTTGTTTTTTATTTGATTTTTTTGGGGGGGAGAAATTTTTGCTATAGCGTATGTTTGCTCTTCAGAGAGACAGAGAAAGAGAAAGCAAGAAATCATACCCTGGGGAGATTGTCACATCGTAATCCCTTCTCCATTTTCTTTTCAGGATCTTGATGATGCACACACTTGTTCCTGGTGTGAGTTTCAAGCCTCCAAGTCCAAGACTCAAACTGCGTGCGGTGAGCCGTGTGAGAGTCCAGAGACATAACCATTACACCATCTGTTGGTCCCTGTATGGTGCTTTTATTACAGCACTCTGTATCTTCAGTTTGCCATGTAACTTATAAATAATAAGATTATTTGGACCAGCAGTTGACATAATGGCTATGTCACTGGACTCCCATGTAGTTGCAGACCCAGTGGCTTAAGCTCGCACCAGGCACATGTGTGTGTGTGCCCAAGATCCCAAGAGGAGAATGGAGGAGAAGGGATTGTGGCGTGGCCATCCCCCTGGGGGGTGATTTCTCGGTTTCTGTCTCTCTGTCTGTCTCTGTCTTTCTGGTGAGCACACGTGCCCTATAGCAGAAACCTCTCCAAAACACAAAACAAAAAAGAACTACATATAAATACACACACACACACACACACACACACACACACAGAGACACAAGTGCATGTAAGACTGGTGAAGCCTGAATAGGCTCTGTGGATTGTGCCACAGTGTTGAGATTTGATTTAGAGAGATACTATGCCTTGGTTGTGGGAGATGATAACCTCCGGAGGATGCTGGGCAGGTAGATAGTACATGGTACCTCCCTGTACAGTTTTAAAATTTCCTGTGAATTTGTGATTATTTCAAAATATAAAGTTATTTTTAAAAACTGAGTAGCTGGGCCAGTGAATGGTATGGTGGTTGAGGTGCTGGACTTTCATATAACGGAATGTGGTTTGAGTCCCAGACACATTAGCTTACTTTCTCACTTTCCCTCTCTCTGTCTCTCTCAGGTGAGTTTGTGTTTCCTATAGCAAACATTAAAATAATGAATATGATAAATAAAAATAAAATAATTAAATAAAATTAAATCATTTTAAATAAATAATGAGTAGAATTAAATAAATAAATGAAATTAAATAATAATAATTCTTAAAAAAAAAATCTATATCCAGCCCACATTCAAGGGGAGAGCATCACACAAGGGTATGAATATAAGGTGCAGAGATTCTTGGGGGCTATACTGGCTTGTGCCTATCACAACTTGGAGGCATTGGGTCATCGGGAAAGTCATGACACATTTTTGCATTGAAAAGCATAGAAAAATACGTCATAACTTTCCTGATGTCCTAATAAATAAACACCTCAAACGTAATACACCAAAAGCCAGACTCCTGATCTTACCACCAGACTTGTTCGTTCTGCATACCTTATTTGAAAAAAAGCATTGTTTTATCCTTTCAGTAGCTTAGGTCAAAATTCCTCCCGTTAGCCTTGACTCCTTTTTCTATTACACTCCACATCCTGTCCGTAACAAATTTTCTTGCCTCTACTTATAGTATATATCAAGGATTTAGTCACTTCTCTCTACTTCTACTATTAATATTGTCTTTCAAGCCTCTGTCATCTCTTGCCTGAATTATTTTCAAAGCCTCCTAATGGTCTCCTGTTTCTATTCTTGCCTTCAGCACAACCACTAGAATGATCTTATTAAAATGTAAATTAGATTATGGTACTCCCTCTGCTAAGAACCTTCCAATGGCCTGGCATTTCACTCATGATAAACCTACCAGACCTCTTAATCTCACTCTCAGTTATTTCCCTGATACTGTACTTCACTTTAAGTGCACTACTTCCTCACCGTTCCTTAAACATGCCAAGCATGCTTGTATCTCAGGGTCTTGTACCTTTTGTTCCTAGTTCTAAGGAATGTTCTTCTCCCAAGTATTCATTCAGCTCATTTTCTTCTTCTTTTAATTATTTAATTTAATTTAGTTATTATTTTTAATTTGACCGAGAGTGGCAGAGAGATAAAGAGGGAAAGTGAAAACTACTAGGTCTGGGACTTGAGCCACAGTCAGTCATGTGGGAGTCCAGCACTCTAACCACCACACCACCTGTTAGCCCCACAGCTTACTTTTTACCTTCTTCAAGTCTATTCAGATGCCTCCTGTCCAGTGAGGACTTCCTTGATCAAGCGATTACCTATCTCAGCTCATACTCCTATCAGCATTTTCTCTGTCCTCATCCCTATTTTTTTTATGAATTACTTTCTGTCATTTTAGAAAATATGTATGTAGTTTATCTATTGTATTATTGTCTGTTTTCCTGATAGGAATGAATGCTCTGTAAGGTCAGAGACTTTTACTTGTACATTTTTATGTCTACTGATGATATTAAAAATATTTGGCATTCAGTAAGGAAAAGATACTGACCAATCAGAACAGATGCCAGCTATTAACAGTTTGACTGACTGTATCTGTGCGTACAGGCTGAAAACTAGTCTGGACTGTATAGGAGATACAAAATGCCTAGCACACAGTATTCATTGAATAAGTATCTTTTGAATGAATTAATACATTTGCAATTTAGTATCCTACTTTCCCTGCTGAACACTTCATCAATATTTTTCAGTAGATTTAAATACTCTCTATAAATTATTCCTTAAGATATATATGACTAAACATTACTGAGAGAAGTATTTTGTAAACAAAATAATTGAAAAAGAACATTTATTTTTCAAATTTTTGTTTTTAATAAAGCACATATTTTAAAAAGCTAGATTCTATAAATTACATATTAATATATAGCAGTCTCTTCCTCATCTACTCTCCTGATTTTTTTTTTTTTTTTTTTAGTTTTTGCTATAAGGTGGTGAGTGCTTTCTCTGGAGAGATACAGAAAGAGAGATAAAGAGAAAGGAAAAGTGAGAAATCACTTCTCAGGGGATATGGCCACACCTCAGTCCTCTCTCTTCCATTCTCCCGTTGGGACTTTGGGTGTGCACACACGCGCGCCTGGTGTGTTTTTCAAATCACTGATCCAGGACTCAAGCCGTGTAGTCAGATATGTGGGATTCAGCTTCCCCAACTTTCACATCATCTGCTGCCCTACTTTTGTAATTTCTTTGCCACAGAAAAATACCACTTTCCCTTTTTTTTCTTTTTTTAATCTCAAGTTCTTTTATTCATTCAATCACACTATTTAGCTTGCAAAGTGAATATTCCAACATGTGTACATTCCTCCCCAGTCCAGTTGATAATACTATAAAGTTATCTTCAACAGATAATACCCCATTTCTTTGTCCCATCCGAAAAGTATCACTTTTAACTTGCTTAGCCCTTTTGTTGTATCTGTACTATGTCTAAATGAAATGCATATACTCTTTCTTGATTTTTTTCACTTTTAACTGTTATTGACTTTCTACTGTAAAGATGAGAGTTTAGTTTTGTCACCTTTCAGTTAGCTCAATATTTACTATATATATATATGTGTGTGTGTGTGTGTGTGTGTGTGTATATATATATATATATATATATATATATATATATATATATAGCCAAAGGGCACCTGTACTTGCCAGAGAGAGGAATAGAGTCAGAGAGAGGGGAAGAGAGAGTGGGGCATAGTCACACCACAATCCCTCTCTCCCATTCTCCATCTGTCAAGATTAGAGGCATGCACTCACAGGTTCCCAGAATGTTTTTCAACCACCGGAGCTGGCACACAAACCATGGTCATTCATGTGGAATCCAGCTCCCTTTCCACAGTGTTTAACCACTGCACTATAGGACTGGCCCAGTATCTACGTTTTATAAGTAAATACTGGTAGCTTATCACAAAGTGTTTTTCATATATCTCTGTAAGAATTATAGATAGATAGATAGGTAGATAGATAGATAGATAGATAGATAATATTTATATATGTGTGTGTGTATACTTCATATACATACTTTCAGTTAATTTTTTTCTTTCATGAGAGTCAGAGACAGAAAGACAAGCACTCTCACAGGTTCCCATACCATGATCCCTCAACCTCAGCCAACTTCTGCCCATGTCTACATGTTGACCAGGAATCACAACCCATGATCTTCCACATGGATCCAGCATCACTTGAGCAGTGTGTTACTGCTGTGCCAGCGAGCTGACCCAGAATCATATTTTATATCATGACCCAGTTAATACACAAAAGCATGTAAGTGTAAAACTAGAGCTAAGTGTAAGGAAAAAAAAATGTATCCCCTAATAGCATGTCCATACTTAGACATCGTTAACTCCCTACTATTTAAATTTAATAATGCTAATGCTAGTTGTGACCTTCTCAATTAACCAGATTGGGAGAATGTTCTCCCATGGGTTTTGTTTTGTTTTGTTTTGTTTTGTTTGTGTGTGTGTGTGTGTGTGTGTGTGTGTGTGTGTGTGTTTCTACATGCCTTTTAGAGGCCTTTGTTTCAAACTGTGTTTTATCCTTTTAACAAAGGATATTTATGAATGAATAGCCTTGAAAGGTAGAGATAGTGTCTTCTTTTAAAGCAGAGGGTGGGTTTGTTTACTGTCCAGTATAATAAATAATGTCTACTTCTAAGGCACAGGTTGGATAGGTAGATTTGCAACATATTATAAAAGATTTGGATTCCCTAAGCTCAGAGTTCAGATATGATGCAAACCCACTGTGTGTACAGAATCTATCTGAGCCCTTCTGCTTTGCTCAGTGGGCCTTGAGGAGCAAAGAGAACCAATGCAAACATGAAACGTATGCTGTTTGCTGTTCCTGAGTAAATAAAATCCTTTGTCTATGACCCAGGATTCTTGCATCTTCTGCTAGCATGCATGAAACAGTGGCAGGCTAATTTGTTAGTTTACAGATAGGGTAAATAGCTGAGATTCTTCACACTTCTCAAAAAAACAAGATTCCTTTGTTTTTCAGGTTTTAGTCTTCCTCAGGATTACTGTCTGCATTATCAGTTTGTATACTGTATGTCTACTACTAATGCATCCATGTACTCTCTACTAGACATATATATGTCCTGTTTATAACATCCAAGTGTATCAGTGGACCTGAAAATGTTCCTTTTTTCCTTTAAGAGAGTCTAGACTGATTGCTTTGTAGGACTGTTACATGTTACTGGTGCTAAAACATACTTTCAGTGTCATTTTACAGATTCCTTTAGTGTCTCCTATTTTGGATCTCCTGTTTTCTGACCCACTTTTCTCTTTCTTGATGTACTCTTCCCTTTTGAAAGAGTACATGCAGGGACCAGCAGTTGGCATAATGGCTATGTCGCTGGACTCCCACATAGTCGACCGCGGTTCGCGTCCCGGACCCGGTGGCTTGAAACTCACGCCGGCGCGTGTGCGTGCATGCCCAAGATCCTGAGAGGAGAACGGAGGAGAAGGGATTGTGGCATGGCCATCCCCTCTGGGGGGTGATTTCTCGCTTTCTGTCTCTCTGTCTGTCTGGCGAGCTCACGTGCCCTATAGCAAAAACCTCTCCTAAATAAATAAATAAATAAAGGCTAAAATTTTTAAAGTACTGATAATACCAAACGTTGATGGAATGGGGAGAAACTGTAACACCCATACTTTTCTGATGGAAATGTAAAATGTTACAGCTACTCTGGAAAAATGCTTAGCAATTTTTTTATAAAGTTAAACATATACTTATTTTTTTTTTTTTGAGAGATTTTTGCTATAGGGCGTGTGCGCTCGCCAGACAGACAGAGAGAGAAATAGAGACAGAAAGTGAGAAATCACCCCCTGGGGGGATGGCCACGCTGCAATCCCTTCTCCTCCATTCTCCTCTTGGGATCTTGGGCACGCACGCACACGCGCCCGGCGTGAGTTTTAAGCCACCGGGTCCGGGACACGAACCGCGGTCGACAACGTGGGAGTCCAGCAACATAGCCATTACACTAACTGCTGGTTCCCAACATATACTTATTTTATAACTCCTCAACTTTGCACTCCTGGATCTTTATTTCAGAGAGATGAGAATTTATATCCACACAAATCATATATACAAGAACAAAATTTTATGTATACTATATATATGTATGTATTTCAACAGAGAACTTTACATTTTCTGTCTGTCAAATCATGTACACAAATGTTTATGGCAGCTTTATTTTTAATTGTTCCAAACTAGAAAGAAGCTAGACATCTTTCAGTAGGTCACTGGATAAATGTTCACACATTGGAATATTACTCATCATTGAAAAGGAACAACCTACTGATATGTGTGTGTGTGTGTGTGTGTGTGTGTGTGTGTGTGTGTATATATATATATATATATATATATATATATATATATATATATAATATATGACTCAGATATTATCTCAAAGTAACCTGTGGAATGAGAAAAAAAATCCATTCTCAAAGAGTCAAGTCCACACAATTCCATTTTTACTTAAGAGTCCCAAAGTGACAAAATTATGATCAATGGCTACTGGGAGTTAGGATAGGAAGCAGGATATGACCATTAAAAGGTAGTATGAAGGAATTTCTTGGTAGTCATATAACAGTACGGTATTCCTGTTGTGGTATTATTAAAATGTGACAGAATTAAATACTAGACAGGAAAAAAGAGGGGTTGGGAAGAAATATAGAAGGAAGGAGAAGGGGTGCATGTAAAAATGGATAATATGCAAATAATCTCTTTGTCTGTGTTAATAGCATTGTATCAACATTAAATCTTCTGGTTTTGGCACTGTATTAAGGTGAGTATACAGTGAGAGACGTCATCGATAGAAGCTAGATATATAAGGTTATATTTTGAAAAGAAAGCTACCTAGGAACTCTGTACTATTTTCGCAAGTTCTGGTGGGCCTTGAGTTATTTAGAAATAATAATTATAAAAGAGTGTGTATGTATATATATATATATATATATATATATATATATATATATACGCGCCAGTAGGTGGTGTACTGGTAAAGGCACTAGACTCCTACATGATTGATGGTGGTTCAAGTTCCAGACCTGGCAGCTTGAAAATCATACTGGGTGCATGTACATGTGTACCTAAAATCCTGGGAGGAGAGTAGAAGAGAGAGGATTGTGGTATGACCATCCCCCCTTGGGAGATGATTTCTCACTTTCCCTCTCACTGTCTCTCTCCAGAGAGTGCATATGCCCCATGGAAAAAATCTGAAAAAATAATTATATGTATATTTATCATAACTAGTAAAAAAGGTACTAAGATACTAGGTTGTTGGGTAAATCATGATGTATTTTTCTATCTTTTTTTTTTTTGCGAAAATGCACTGTGACTTTTCCAGTAACCCAATAATGTCCCCCTTTACCCTAGACTTGCCAAGTTAATCTTGATTAGTAGTTACAATATTGAGCATCTCTGCTTTTATCTAATTTCAGTGTAATGGATTCTACATTACAATTGGTTTGACATTTACAGTGGGATTTTATGATTGTTTTTATAATTTAAAGGCTTAGTTTGATACTTCCAATAAATGGGTCCTCTTGGAGTCTGGTTTTGTGACTGATTTGCCTTTCAAAATTTTGAGTTTTTTTTTTTTTTTTTTTTTTTGCATTTTGTGTGTCTAATGACTTTTTACTGATACTGGATTGAGAATAGAACAGTGATTCTTCTGTGTCAGCATTGGGTTGATCCTCTCTGGAGTTGAGCTAGATTTGGGTTTTTCTTCACAGCAGTAAACAGTCCCTTCCCCTATATACCTGTATACCTGCATCCTCCAGGGAAGCTATCTGGGCTCCAATCCTGCCTTTCATATTTCTCTTGAGCACCCTGTGGAGCTCTGTATGAAAGAACCTATGAGAATACAAACTCCCCTTTTGTCAGGCATTCCCAAGAATTCTGGGTAGTTACTGACCTCTTGTACTATGATGGTCTGGTGTAGATAAGCTAGTCTATTAATGTCATTTCTCCTTACAGGTCTATCCCTTCTAGAAGTTCAGTGTGTTTGGTTGACCTGTGAGCTTGACACGCTATTGGACTAATAAGAAGTTATGACTGTACTTTATTCAGGTTTTCGTATTGTTTACATAGAGTAACACTCATTCTACTTTTCTGCATCCTACACAGAAGTATTTCATATACTAAGTTAGTATTGCTTACACTTTTTTTTTTTTTGAGAGGTTTTTTTTTTTTTTTTTTGCTATAGGGCGCGTGCGCTCGCCAGACAGACAGAGAGAGACAGAGAGATAGAAAGCAGGAAATCACCCCCCAGGGGGGATGGCCATGCCGCAATCCCTTCTCCTCCATTCTCCTCTCAGGATCTTGGGCACGCATGCACATGCGCCCGGCGTGAGTTTAAGCCGCCGGGTCCGGGACTCGAACTGTGGTCGACTATGTGGGAGTCCAGTGACATAGCCATTACGCTAACTGCTGGTCCCTTGCTTACACTTTTGATTGCGACATAAAAAGGGTTTGTGAAACTCAACCTCACAAAGACATACAATTACTTTTTTCTTCTAGGAATTTTATAGTTTTAGCTCTAACGTTTTGATTTATGATACATTTTTAGTTAATTTTTGCATATAGTGTGAGGAAAGGGCCCAAGTGCATTCTTTTATGTGGGATATTCAGTTGTCTCTGTACCATTTGTTGAATATTCTTTCCTGGTACCTATTATAATCCTGAAAGACACAAGTTCCCAAATGCCATGATCCTGAATGTTGAACTCCCAAAGGAGGAAAATCCTTACTTTAAAATCCCTAATATCTTGGGACCAGCAGTTAGCGTAATGGCTATGTCGCTGGACTCCCACGTAGTCGACCGCGGTTCGAGTCTCGGACCTGGTGGCTTAAACTCACGCCAGGCACGTGTGCGTACGTGCCCAAGATCCCGAGAGGAGAATGGAGGAGAGGGATTGTGGCGTGGCCATCCCCCCTGGGGGGTGATTTCTCACTTTCTACCTCTCTGTCTCTCTCTGTCTGTCTGGCGAGCACACGCACCCTATAGCAAAAACCTCTCAAAAAAAAAAAAAAAAAAAAAAAAAAAGTTAAAATCCCTAATATCTTGAGTCCAGCAGATGGTGTAATGATGATGTCACTGGACTCACACATATTTGACCATAGTTTGAGTCCCAGACCCAGTGGCCGGATGTGTGTGCTGGACGTGTGTGCATGCATGGCCATGATCCCAAGAGGAGAATGAAGAAGGGATTGTGGCATGGCCATCCCCCTCCCCAGGGTGGTGATTTCTTGCTTTCTGTCTCTTTGTCTGTCCAGAGAGTGCACACCCTATAGCTAAAATACCTCTCTCTCAAAAAAAAAAAAAAAAAAAAAAAAAAAAAAAATCCTAATATCTAAAATCTGAAAATTCACAATCTTAGTATTAAAATCCTGAAATAGGGACCAGCAGTTAGTGTAATGGCTATGTCGCTGGACTCCCACGTAGTCAACCGCGGTTCGAGTCCCGGATACGGTGGCTTAAACTCACGCTGGGCACGTGTGTGTGCGCATGCATGCCCAAGATCCCGAGAGGAGAATGGAGGAGAAGGGATTGCGGCGTGGCCATCCCCTCTGGGGAGTGATTTCTCGCTTTCTGTCTCTCTGTCTCTGTCTGTCTGGCGAGCACACACACCCTATAGCAAAAACCTCTCAAAAAAAAAAAAATCCTGAAATAAAATTTTATCCTAGATTAAAATCCTGAATGTTGAAATTCTGAAAGCCAGAATCTCCCAACTTCAATTCCTGTTGAATAAAAAATGTGCTGCATTTTCACAAATTTGTGGTCTATGTATGAGTTCATGTGAAATGGATATTCTTGCACTCAAAACAACATGGAAACTGCAGAAAATGGGAAAACTTAATAAGGAATGCTCATGTCAGGTGTATACTGAATCATAGAAGAATTTTTTAAAAAGCAGAACCATGTAGAAAATTAATGTAAATTTACTATCCAAGAAGAGTCAAATCTTCAAAGAAAAAAAGCTATTCAGCACAATGCAAAACTTCAGAATATAGTGATTATGAAAGTTGGCCAGCTCTTACTGGACTACTTGGGTGCCATTGCCTATCCCTATAATATACCTATTCATATTTTAAATTTATGTTTTAGGCTTTTTGTTCATTGCTTTTTGGTTGGATGGTTGTTTTGCCTTTCTCCTCTCACTATATTGTCTGCATTATTTTTTATAATATTCTATGGCATATATTTCATTTTCACATCATTTCTAATATTGAAGGTATAAATTGCATAAACACTTAAAGAGGATTCTAATTCATTTCATGTAGTTTTTTGCAAATTTGAACGTATATTATCACAGTGTTGACTTGTATGTAAGCATTATGTGTATATGTAAAGACATTGAAACTTTCTCATTAAATAAACAGATGCCTTTTTGGTACATCTGCATTTAAGAAAGATAAGATTTCTCTTGATCTCAACTGTTTGGGCAACTGCATTTGTGATGTTGACCCATAGTATTTTTGATCAGTTTCATGAAAAGATTGAATTTTCCTTCATGGTGTTGGAGATGACCACAGATATCTAGCTGGGTATACAACAAATACAGTGATATGCATTTATACATTTTGCTTTTTAACCATATTTCTTTATAAATTTTGTTCATCTACTCATAACTATTATACTCATGCAGTTGTCATTAGTATATCTAAGTGTTATACTTACAAAAGTATGTATGTGGGGCCAGGGGATGGCTTGGTGGTTAAAGTGTTGGACTCACACATGGTCGACCACTGTTCACATGTTGGACCTAGTGGCTTGCTTCCTCACTTTCTCTCTCTCTCTCTCTCTCTCTTGCTCTCGCTCTCGCTCTCGCTCTTTCTCTGGTTTGTGCATGTGCCTTGTAGCAAATTAAAAATAAAATAAAAATAAATTAGATTAAATTAAATTTTAAAAGTACATATGTTATTATTGCCAATTTTATTGTGTAAAGTGTCATATTTTCATGTGTTTCTCAAGTAAATCTCTCTTTAAAATTGTAAAGAACTGTCTTTTAAATAATGTTTCTATTATATTTTTCAGTTATATTTTGGGGATATTTCAAGATTTTACTTTAGGGGTTTTAATTTTTCAGTGTTCAGGATGGCATTTAGGATTTTATCTTTCAGGATTATAGCCTAAAACCATTTTTTTCTCATTGAATTGCCTTGTCCCCCTTATCAGAAGTTAGTTGGTCATTCTCTGAGAAGATTCCTCATGGAAACTGGGAACTAGATATTTCAAGGCACAGGAGAAATGAAGATTTTCTACTCATAATTCAGCCTCCAGCAAGCAAAGCTAGTGTGGCAGGAGAGTTGAGCCATTCTCTGAGAAGATTCCTCGTGGATACTGGGAACTAGATATTTCAGGGCACAGGAGAAATGAAGATTTTCTACTCATAATTCAGCCTCCAGCAAGCAAAGCTAGTGTGGCAGGAGAGTTGAGCCATTCTCTGAGAAGATTCCTCGTGGATACTGGTATCTAGATATTTCAGGGCACAGGAGAAATGAAGATTTTCTACTCATAATTCAGCCTCCAGCAAGCAAAGCTAGTGTGGTAGGGAGCCCCTCTGGCCTTCTATCTCTGTCTCTGTGTCTCTGAGGTCTCTGTCTCTCTCTGCTCCTGTCTCCTCATTTTTTTTTTGGTAATTTTTCCATTTTATGATTTTTTTAAAGGTAGAGCTTCTCTCTGGCTCTCAGCTCCATCTTTTGTTTTGTTAATAATCCCTTCTGCTCCTTTCTCCCAGGCAGGAGAGTTGAGCCATTCTCTGAGAAGATTCCTCATGGATACTGGGAACTAGATATTTTGCGCGGAGCGCTTTATTTTTTTGTATTTTTTCTCTCTTTTTGTTGTTGTTTCTCTCTCTCTTTTTCATTTTCCTTTTTCTTGTCTCTCCACCCAATATCTACTGAATCTGCTGCACCAGCGATCACAACAGAACGGCAATCAGATTCTAGAACACCTCTGTCTGCTTGCTCCTGAACATTGAGGCTTAACTTCAAGAATTTGAAAGAAACACGCCATTCATCAGATGACAAGAAATCACCGTCGGATCACGAGAAATATGGGAAAACGAGAAAATACCTCTCCTCCAATGGAAAAGAGTAACTCTCCTTCATCCACAAGCAGTTCGGTGAAAGTCATGGAAATGTCTGATAAGGAATTTAGAACATTCGTAATGTCGAAGCTAACAGAGATGGAAGAAAAGAGAGATAATGAACTGCTAAAGAGAAAGGAGAAAGAAGTTGCCGAGTTCCAGGAGATGAGGAAGTTCTTGCAAGATCTAAAAGAGGAATTACACACTTTACAAAAGACTCAAAAGGAACTGCTAGAGATGAAGTCTATAATACAAGAAGTCAAAATCTCCCTTGAAAGTATTAAAAGCAGACTAGATCATTCAGAAAATAGAATCTCAGATGTAAAAGAGAAAATGGCTGGCTTAGAAAAGTCCACCACGAAGACTGAGAAAATGGTTCAAAAATTTGAGAATGATATGCAAGAAGTACTGGATACCATCAAACGTCCAAATATCCGGATAATTGGCATTCCAGAAGGTGAAGAGACCCATAAGGGCATTGATAATCTATTCCATGAAATCCTGCAAGAAAACTTTCCAAACCTAGAGAGGCATTCGAAGATCCAGTCCCAGGAAATACAAAGGACCCCAAATAGAATCAACCCAAGAAGATCTTCTCCAAGACACATTATAGCCAGGTTGACCAAAACCACAGACAAAGACAAGATACTAAGATTGGCAAGAGAGAAACATCAAGTTACCTACAAAGGACATCCCATCAGGCTAACAGCAGATCTCTCATCAGAAACAATGCAAGCGAGGAGAGAATGGGAAAATATATTCAAAGTGTTACGAGAGAAGCAATTTCAGCCAAGAATACTGTACCCGGCAAGATTATCTTTCAGGTGGGAAGAAAAGACAAGAACATTCTCAGATAAACAAAACCTGAAAGAATTTACCAGCACCAGACCAGATCTCCAAGAAGTTCTCAAGGGTGTGCTGTATCAAGAAAATTAAACACAGACACACGGAAATAAGAGTCAAAAAACTATGAAAGTGGCCAACTTAATCATAGGGACAAGTCTGGAGTTGAATATTATATCCCAGAATTTAATCAGGAAAATTGAACCAGAACAGAAGATAAAAGTACATGAGACTGATAGGTTCATGCACCTTCCATTTGAACAGAATCCTAACTTGTTTCCTGGCTTTAAGCAAAGTTCCTTGGCATTTCTTTGAGTTAAGTTAAAACTGGTTCTCTTAGTAGTAATGAGTGAACTCACCATTGAAAGTAGTTAGATTATGTAGGAAATTGTGTGATCAATGCAACGTGGGTGGGAAGGGAATGAAGGACAATTGTAGACACCGGAGGTGGTGTGAGAGGAGGGTGGGAAGGGACAGAGGGTCAGAAAGAGGGGTGGAAGTAATTCTAGGAACTAGTAATGGAAAATTTTTTGTAATGTGCATGATTGTATCACTATGCAGTGTGTACTGGATGGGAGATTGCACTTTGTATGCTGTGATGAAGCTTAGGGAAGGAATGTAAATTGAGTTACAAAAAAAAAAAAAAGTTTCAGGAAAAAAAAATACATATCTATTCAATGACTGCAGTAGGATATGTAGCCACAGCTAGGTGCTACTTTATAGGATGCGTAAAGTAAGACTTGTGTTCATGGAAATGTGGGTATCACCTGTGTTTGATGTGAGGGTATTTGGATTGATTAGGGTCTTTGGCGTTACAATAAAATGTGAGGAGAAAACAGTATAGAAAGCAAACACAGATACCAGAGACTGTGGGAGGAGAGTGGGAGATGGCAGAGGGTAAGAGATAGAGAATCTAGGATGGGGGGAAAAAAGCAAAACATACAGAAGACAAGAAATGGAAGATCATTTGCTGACAATAACATGTTTGTTGATGTGCTTGATTGAGACAATATATAGTGTAATTTGGATGGAAAATCTCATTTTGTATGCTGTAATTATGTTCAGAGAATGAATGCAAATAAATAAATTAAAAAAAAAGAAGTTAGCTGGTCATAAATATAAGGGATTAGTCCTGGTTTCTCAATTCTATTCCATTGACTACATGTCTCTCCTATGGTATTACTAAACTATCTTGATTACAGTAGCTTAATAGTCGGCATTAATATCAAGGTCTGTGAGTTCTATGACTTTATTCTTTTTTGAGATTGTTTTGGCTGTATCAATTTTGGTCATAAGATTACTAGCTTAATGAATTATTTAATTCCTACCTTTAACCATAATCTTGACAAGTTTAAATTGCATTAGAATGATTTTTCTTGAAATAGTAAACAAATTTCAGTTTTAAAACCAAATAATCTGGGGCCAGCAGGTGGTGTGGTGGTTAAGGTGCTGGACTCTCACATGGCTGACTGAGGTTTGGGTCCCAGACCCAGTAGCTTGCTTCCTCACGTTCCCTCTTTCTCTCTCTCTCTCTCTCTGTCAAATTAATAATAAATGAATGAATAAATAAAATATAATAAATAATTATTTTTAAAAATATTTTTTCTAAAATATGTTGTTTTGGTATTGATTTTTACTCTGATCCAGGATAATTTACAAAATGTAACTGAAATTCCTATATTTAAAAATGTATTAATGTTTTATTTCTTGCCAAGTAAATAATCTACTTTATGAGATTTCATTGACTGAAGTTAAACATTTTTGCATTCACTGTAACAAGTGAGAGTCAGTGTATTTACTCAGTTGAACTCACATTATTCAAGTACCCTATATCTAAGTCTCCTACTGCATTTTAAAAAATAATTTTCTCATTTTTAGAATATTTGCTTTATACATTGACCTGCAGTGTTTATTATAGTTTGTTGCATACATATATTTATGCCTATTATACCTTCTTAGACTATACATACACATTCTTTCAATGTATAATATTCTTTGTTGGACTGCTTAAAGCTTCAGAGCTTTGTGTGTTCTTATACATGTTCCTTCCTTTCCTTCTTTCCTTTCTTTTTTATATTTACCTAGAATAATGGTGCTGCTCAGCAGTAATATTGGTACTCACAGTTAATTTATCCTGCAACTGATTTTTATATAATTCTGGTTCTCCTGTAAGATACCAACCTTTCTTTAACCTCAGATATACTTTGCTTGGAAGTAATATTACTGTGAACTTAATGCCTGGCTGATAGGAATGTCAAATGTCCTTGGCCACAGCAGTTGTTTCAAAAATGGGCACATGTATCAATTGAAGCCATAATTCTAGGATTTTTTTCCCCTCAGTATTGTTATGAACATCTTTTTTCAATGGAATAATTTACCAGTACATCATGAACATCTTTCTGTATTTATAAATACAGCTCTAGTTATCCCTTTTGTTGATTCTATAGAACCCAGTGCCTTGAAACATAACTTTTAATTTTTTCAGTCCCATATATTTTTTTAATGTTGCCAGGTAGCACACATATTCCCCAGAGAGAAAAAGAGAAAACACACACTGTGGGGGATGGCCGCACTGTAGTTCCTTCTCCTCCATGTTTCCCCTCTTTCCGGGTTTCAGGCACATGACACACATACCTGGCATGTTTTTCAGGCCACTGGGTTTGTGACTCAAACTATTCAGTCAGCCATATGAGATCCAGCCTTCTTAACTTACCATGCCCCTGTCTGATCCTTCAGTCCTCTATTTTAAAACATTTTTATCATTTCTAACTTTTCCATATCATAGCAAGATGCTGATAAAATTCTGTTATGTGTAAATCTTCTCCTTAATGCATAAGCAACCATACAGTGGTTCAGTGGTTCAGTACAATGTTCAGAAATAGTTTGAAAGGGTGATACCAGATCTTCTATGGATTGTATTTAAATCATGGAAGTATATGGGAATATTCTGAATTCAGATTTATAAGGAGAAAAATAAAAAGATGAAAACTCATGAACTCCAACATTTAAGTGGTGTAGTAAAAAAAGTAGTCCACAAAGGATACTGAGAAGCACCTGTCAGAAAGATAGGAAGAAGACCAATAGGTGGTGTTGTCACAGAGCTAACAATAAAATAAAATTTCATGAAGGGATTGATCCACTCTCAAATGCTGCAGAGAAATCAATTAAGATCAAAGGTGTCCATTTGATTTGGCATTTAGGCAAGTGGTAACTTTATTATCCCAGTTTTAGTTCAGTGGTGATTTTGTAAGCCTTGACACTAATGAATAGAAAGTTTAAAAGTAGAAAAAAAATGTGTATTAGTGTTTGATGAGCTTGATTATTAAGTAAAAGATGGAGAGTTAAAGTGCAAAGCAGATGTATCACTGATAAATTACTTTAGGGCCTGCCACATAGCCTAGTGGTTAAGGGACCTGGATCCCACATGGCTGACCATTGTTCATATCTTGGCTCCAGTGGCTTAAAGAACATGCTGGGCACATGTGCATTCGAAATCCTAACAGGATGGGGAGATGAAGGAGAGGGATTGTGGGGCATGACCATACTTCATTGGGGGTGCTTTCTCTCCATCTCTTTCTGTTTCTCTGTCTTTCTCTAATGAATGTATGTACTTTCAGGCAATAAAGAATAATTTTTTAAAAAAAAGATTGATTTGAAAGAATGGAGAGTGTAACAAATCTTTTTTGTTGTCTACTCAAATTCATTTGCCCATGACCCAACTCTTGTCCTTCTATAAGAAATTTTATGCATGGCTATGTAATCCCAGACTAGCTAGTTCTTGACCTAAATGGCATGGTTTGAAAAGATTAGTCAGATTCCTCTTTCAAGAATTTGGAATTGGGAAATTGAGAAGGATTGGGCCAGTTACCTTTGAATGCTGAGTTAAATGTTCATGAGGTAGGCCATGAGTAATCTGAAGTTTGGAGCAGCCATTTGGAAAACAGAACTGCATCAACATGTAAAGTAAACACAAATTCCCGAGCAAGGGAAATGGAGAGAAATTCTGCCTTATTTTCTAACAGTCTTATGTTCTCATTCCAAGCTTTGCTTGTTATACAATAATTTTTTTCTCAAGAGTGCTTTTCTTTACAAGTGAAACTCTCAACTAGACCAGGTTTAGTCTTTGCATACCAAATGAGGAACTGCTGTGACAGCATTCATAAGGGCTCTCTGAAATGAATAATTATCAATACATTGAAGAGTGGTGTAGCCAAATCATTATAGCCATGTAGGTTCACTGAGTTTATTAAGACATGATAAAAACCAATGAGGTGCAAAGGAAATAACTGTAATCTGTAACCTCTGCCATGAAAGGAATGCTGAATTACCGTGGGAAACAACTGTGGAGATTATCAATGGCAAACTACAAGTGTAATACTTTCAGTACTTCAGTTTAATTGCATTTAACATTGGTAACTAGTGATGTTTTTCTAATTTTGAGTTCATAATACCATTTTAGTAATTTAATAGTTTGTTTTGATAAATAGTAATATGAATATAAAATTACATTGCAAGCAAGCTTCCCTGTAGGAACTATTTTATACATTTTTAATACTCAGAAAAAAACTTTAATGACTAGTTGAATGAAGACCTGTATTTTAAATTTGCGGATTGAATTTTAGACACATCAAACAAATTTATCATTATGTGAACTGCTTTGTTTAGATCCTGGAACCCTTTTCTAGTCTTCTGTCACCTGGTTTTGGACTTGATATTTCCTCTGACCAAAATAACCTATGTCATCTATTAGCGTATTTCATTTGTGCAGCTAGTACCTACTCATGTTCTGTCTTCAATTTGGCTACTGTATTCTTATCTTTGGAGTACTCATGTCTGTGGCCAGTTTGGAGAGGAATTTAGGTGGGTCAGTGAAAGTGTGTTATTAAGGAAATACACTGATGAGAAAAAATGGAATCCGAGAAACTGTCAGCGTTCCCTGGACTTCCTTTCACACCTTTCCTGCTTCTACCCACATCAACACTACCTTCATTCCTAGCTTCCTCCTACCTTCTGCTCTCACCTCATTATCTCCTCCCTTTTTTCCTGTCCTGTCGACATTGGGTTTTACAGTGGCAAATAAGATGGAGAAGAGCAGGTATCCATGATATATTAGAAATAATATCCCAGATAGTTTTAAAAGCATTTCCTAGCAGAGATCCAGTTGTTTGGTTGTTAGATAATGAATATAGGTTGGTTGATGGTTCTTTACAAAGGCATGTATTAGAATCATCAAGAGAATGTTTTCAAAATAATAAATCTTGGCCTGACTGAATTAGTGTATCTTAATCTGAATTAAAAAACCTGCCCAACAAAGACTTTGTGTTTATGAAGTAAAATAGGGGCAAAATATCTTCCCAATATTCTCTTAGGTCTATGGATTCTATATTTTTAAAATGAAACCAGTTGTACTTTTCACTTTTAGTTCTGTTTCATTTTCGAATTGAATTATGTGTTAGGTTGAGATGACTCTCTTGATGGCATTAGCAGGTTTAAGTCTTGTTTAGTTCTCTCTTGGTGTTGTAGGGGTAACTGGATGGGGCTACATGGAAATGCTGGTCAAATGAAATTTTTCTTTCAGTTTTAGCTATTTCTCATTAACCACATTCTACATAAATTTGTGTCCTAAATTGATTTGGAAAAAGTGACATGTTGAATTTTTTTATGAATTGCAATATAGTAACACTGTGAAAAGTATAGTCAAAATCCTGATGGTTGCTTAAAATTCTATGAAACTTAATTGATAGATCTTTTAAAGTTACATGCTCACTTTAAAGTAAAAATACATTTTGAAAACTTAAAATTTTCAAATACACATAATTTAACTAGGAAGTAACAGTGTTCTGATTTGAGACATGATATGGGGAACATTTGAGTCCTTCATTAAAGATTATATAAAATTCTCAATAAAAGTAACTGTTTACATTTGTACTTTTCAATACCGGATAAATCCTGATTCCATTGTTATTTTTGACATGAGTGTTGATTTTCAGACACAGTTTTTGGCAGTGAATCTACAGAAGTTTAGCATATACACTATTTTTTAAAAATGAGCACTCACAAATTGACATAGATACAGTGTGCCCTCTATAACAAAATGACTTTATTGTGTTGTTCAGTGTTGGTTAGTTTTTCTGTTATGTTGATGCATTAAAACAGATATTAAATTTTATCATTAATTCAGTGCCTGGTCTCTCGTCAAATCCCCTTAATTACAAATTGACTCCAAGGATTAGACAGCGTGGATTTTAATTTTAACTGAAACAAAAACGGCATCTTGGAAAATCACTCTTGCCTAGTGATTCATAGACACATTTTTTTAAAGATACTATAATTTATTGTTTTATATTTAAAATTCAATAAAATAAGCATACTACCAACATTTATATTCTGTTAAATTTATATTAAATTTATTGTTTTAGGATCTATTTTATACTCTTGAAAAAATTTGTATTTTCAGATGAGTATCTGCCTCTAGGAGTTTGATAACTTGTAGCCTTTTCTTTAGAAAATGTTAACTTTGAGTCTCACACATTCATAATTATATCTGAATGACATTCATATTACCTTTTATTTCTATTTCCTTAATCATTTCACAAAATTATGAAGTGTATTTTATATACTGGAAATATTTCCAGTATAATCCAGTATCCTGTTTCCTATATTGTTTGTGGTTTCTGAATGTTTAGTTAAATCTTTACTTCCTTCTGAGACTTGCTATTTTAAGTTTGAAATCATTTTTCTGCATTTCACTCCCAGCATACCAGCATTTCTGCCCTTTTTCCTAATAGTGACAATTTTATTCCAGTTTTATTACATAAATTATTCATTTGAAATTTAGGATGATCATTTATTTTTAGTAGAACAAGAAAATAATGAAATTAAGTCATAATCACAGTGATCCAAAAAAAAAAAAAAACTCTATCCATTGTAGTTTCTTTTCTTTATGTGATGGTCAGCTTTTAACTCAGAGATTCTTCTTTTAAAATTCACATTATTCTCATAGTTCCTGGAGTCTAAGTGGTGTGAGTCACGTATATTGATTTTTATCCAGATCCATAAATTTTCAGGTCATTGTTATACTTTTAGAAAGACTGAGAAAGAATTACTCAGAAGCCCTAAATATACTAAGGTAAATCATTTGTATGTAATAAATCCTATTGTGTTAATTATCTTCACTTTTTGAGAGATTGTAAAAATATAAATAATAGCATTCTTTCCAGCTAAGCAAATGTTGCACATCTTATATTTTTGTGAATTGAACTTTTAAGTGACATTCCTTTACGGACTTTGGTTGCTATTGCTGTTAAGCTGGATTTTTAATATACTGAAAGATATTTAACGTATAAATGAACTCAGCTCATCATGGTAGAGGAAAAAAATAAATTGCCTAGAAACGGATTGTTTACGTAATATTAGATGGTAATATAAACCAACAAAAGCAAGGAAATTAACTTCTAAGGCTGACACACTGCCCTTTCCTTGCTCCTTTGTGCCCGTAGGTATCATGTGCATGTTGTAATACCAAGGTACAGTGGACTCAGTTAAAATCTGTCAAACTTAATACTGAGTTTCTTCACTTTGTTGTTTTATGTCATAACTTAACATTATTTTGTCTCGTAATGCTATATAACGTCCTTCACATGTGAGATGAAGCAATGCATGGGTGGATCTGAACAAAATGGAAAAAGTTTATTTGCTTTTCTCTCATTTACAGTTGATTGCCTCTAATTAACCAAATATCATGGAGCTCCGATATTAAGAACAGTTCTTCACAGTTTATAAAAAAGATAATATGAGAAAAAATTATAAAATATCCAAGGAAATTTTTGAAAAAAATGTAGAGACTGCTATAAAACTACTGTTCAGTTTTAATTCTTATTCCTGTTGATTTTTATTTTATCATTTTAAAAGGCAGTTATCTCTCTTTATTAGAGGCTTAAGGGCAATGAGAAACAACTAATGTTTTATTATGATTAATCAAATTCACAAGTGTATTTTCACAGAACAGTTCTTATATCAATTGCACAATAGTGGAGTTTTCTCAAAATAACCTCTAAGATTAATCTGAGAACTGAAAAATTTGGCTGTTCTCTTAACAGTACCTATTTCTTGATGTTTATGGTAAAGTGTACAGAATTCATTCTACTTTAGTATTTATATTCACTAGTTAGGTAGTGACTCATCCATTTCTAATGATTATCCCTTCTTTGGGGGCGATAGTATATACTTAGAGGGACTAGGTTGATAGGTCAGTGTTTGAAAATTGACTCCATGTTTCATAAGAGTTGGGAATTATTTTGCTTTCTGTTTCTTTATTTCTCTGTTGATGATGATTTCTGCTCTTATTTAAGTTCCTAATAGAGTATAGTTTCCTAAAAGAGTTTCATAGATTTTAATTAGGTCTTGGCATTTTTAAAAGATTTGTTTTATTTCTGGTTTGTATGTTAAACCTCACAAGAAAAAAATCAGATTTTTTTTCTATAAAATTAATATAACAGAATGATCAATCTAAGTGAGGTCAAACAAAAGATTTTTCTTTCGAAAACTTAAAAGTTGCTATAAAATATGCTGGAAAGGGGATATGAGATTGGGGTGATGGTAATTCTTTAAGAAATTCTGCTTTTTATTCATACAATTATTATTTAATTGGCTACATTTAAAAGTAATGAAGAAATTATCTATTTGCTAGAGATTTGTGAAACAATACTTTAAGCTCTTACTTATTTTGAGGTGTTGAAAGGTGAAACATTTGACATTTTCTTTTCGGGCATTGCTTAAAAAACAGAGGGCGGGTAAAAGGCGTTGCCACATCGGAGTTAAGGGTGTTTGTGGTTGTCCGTGACAGCAGCTCTAGTTTTAAAACACCTGTGTTTACTTTCCAGCTTTTCAGAATCTGCCTGAAAGTGGCCTAAGAACCACACAGGCCTTCATGACGGCTGGGTTTTTTACATTACAGAAAAAGAACTAAACTTTATACTTTTGTTTTCTTTTGCAAGCATTTAGTTCCCTTCTCTTATTTTATACATTTTATCCCCACATGTATATGTGCATAAAAAAATTATTCATATTATCTACATATTATACTACAACATAGTCTTTTTAAAGATATCATCTCATTAATCTTTTGACTTCTGTTCACTGACTAGAAAAAGCTGGTGAAAACTGTTTTAAGTCTTACTGTACAAATGTATTTTCTTTCATAATTGAAAGCACTTTGTTAGAAAATGAAAATGATAGGTTATATTGCTTTGGCAGAAACGAATGGAAATTGCATGAATCAAATGTGGCCTAACATGTCTTAATTTTTCTGTTTATATTTATATTCTTTTGTTTTATATGCTTTTTAAACATTTTATACTTATAGGAATGTAATTTTTCCTTTAGGTCTACTTATGTCTTCTTTAGTGACTTGGAGATAGGTTGGTGTTTTAACTGACCAATCATTGCTTAAGTGACCAGTATTTCCAATTGATAATTATGTGCTTTTCAATATTTATTTTATGATATTCAAATGACACCTATATGTTATATAAACTCTGTTTCTCTCTATCTGAGGTGTTCCTAGCTATGCCATTCTAGTTTCATAAGTTGAGGGGTTATTTTGATATATTCACTTTGTTTTGTTTTTTTCCAAACCTCTTTAATTCTTTACTGTGGACACAGACATATGTATTCTGAGGTGCATTTTTTTTCTGCATTCAAATTCTTGATTATAGTGGCAGCACATTTTTGTGAGATTATAATTAATGTCAAGTCTGGTTGACATGTGAAGGAATAATTCTTTTAACAAGAATATTGATCATTATTTCTCCATGTAACTGGGTTTTTAAAAACAGTTTTGTGTATTTGAAACCCTTTTGTGAAAGCAGTGCAAATTTTGAGTCTTCTCCCTAGAAAACCATATATACATGGAAATTTACATATAGTTTCAAGGAATTTATTCCCCTCCTAAACCCATCCATGAGCCCCAGGTTAGCCACCTCTATTCTAGGTCTTATTTTCTTTAGATAATTGTTAGTGATTTAGGTAATTGTTTAGGCAGTTGTTCATATAGTAGATCACAGGGAAATCAGTGAGTCTAGTACAGAATTAAGTGCTTAGTTAGTACAAGTCACCATGTTAGGTATTAAACAATGTCTAACAATAAGTGACTTTATTCGTTTTAAATATAAATAATATTTTAACAATGTAGATGAAGCTCTAGGATGGCTACACATATAGATATCCTAATCTCAGCTTCTCAATGAATTTGAAATATAAATTACAATTGTCTCATTTTTCCAGAAAGGCAGTTTACACTGTATCTATTATATAATCTAAAATACATTTGACTTGTATTATTGCATAAAAGTTACAAACATAGTATTTCATGCAAAAACTGAATAATTTAGCATAGGCATCTATGTAGGTGAAGACTGCTCGGCTACGGGCAGTATCCTAAAGAAATCATACATGTAATAATAATGTATATTACCTAGAAGGTGATATTCATAAGGTAACCTTGTGAAAAATAAATTTGAAAGCATTTAAAGAAGGAGAAAAAGGATTATTGTTTTGCTTTTGTTTTTATTGATGGAGGGCAGGTACACTTGCCAAAGAGAGAAAACACCCCCAATTGGAGGGATGTAGTCACACCACAGTTCTTTCTCCTTCATTTCTCCATCCCATCAGGATTCGAGACCTGCATGCACTTATCCTTAGCTGTTTTTAAGGCCTCTGGGGCCAGGATTCGAACCATGGAGAAGCATATGTGATCTCATTCCCAGTGCACGATACTTAACTACTATGCTTCAGGACCAGTCCAAAAAGTGATTTTAAACATAGGAAAAGCAGTAAATGTATTTTAAGTGGCATATATTTTATAAAAAATAACTAATACATATTAATAAGGATTTATAATACTGTATTTATATAATTTAGCTTGAATTAGAAGAACTATTTTTGTTGGGTGAAACTACTGAGAAAAAAATATTTTTATTTAAAGTTTTCCATTTTTATACTTTTTTGTGACTAATGATAAGGAAGTAAAGAGGAGAAAAGATTCTCTTAGGGCTGTTGTTAATACATTTGTTTCCAGAAACTCAAATTGCTTAACTTAATCATGAAACTTGAGATAATATTTCCACTGGGTGTGTCAGTTTTGTCCTAGTGGTAATTCCCATTAGGTAGTAATACATATCTATGACCCAAGTTTCAGCCTCATTCATATATGCTCACATTATTGTGTTACATAAGATTTGTAATTCCCTAACAAAAATTTAATGTGTATCAGTCTCAAGCATATTTTTAACTTTCCTACTTGTAAGTTCTCTATGCCTATCGGGCAGTTTCACATTATTACAGCTATCAATCTTGTGTTTTGAAAGTTGTTTATTATCAAGTATTGGATTCTTTACAATTCTGTATCTCTAAAACTGTTATTTTCTCATGCAACTTAAAGTATAAATTGGAAAACTTTAAGATCCAAAAGATACTCTTTAAAAAAGACCTGAGTTATAAATTAAGATCACTGAACTAAGAGGACAGAAAGCCAAAGATATGGCTTTAGACTATGTAAATGTTTGATAAGGTACTTGCAGAACTATATACTATCCCTTATCCAATTATAAGTAAAGTGGACAGAAAAAAATTCTCAATCAGTGATTTGGAAAAACATGATCTAACAATTATTCCTAAGAAGTATAATAGCTTAAGAAACATTGTTGGTCTCTTCTCTTAGAAAAGACTCAAAATAAAACTTGAGTTAATTAGCATTGTTAGAGAATTGTATTGTTTCTTTAAAAAGAAAACTGAGGACCAGCAGATAGCATGGACATTAAGGCGGCTGAGCCTACATGGCCAGCGGTTCAAGTCTTGTACTCAGTGACTTGAAAACCTCACAGTGTGTGTGTGTGTGTGTGTGTGTGCGCGTGCACCCCAAATCCCGAGAGAATAATGGAGACAGGATTATGTTGTGGCCATCCTCCCTGAAAGTTAACTTCTCACTTTTCCCCTTTCTCTCTTTCTGATTGTCTCTCTCTGGCAAGTGCATGCACCCTATAGCAAAAACAAAAATGAAGAAATAAATAAGTAAATAAAAAAGAAGTGAGTTGGGACCAGCAGTTGGCATAATGGCTGTGTTGCTGGACTCCCATGTAGTCAACCACAGTTCGAGTCCCAGACCTGGTGGCTTAAACTCATGCCTGGCACGTGTGCGTGCGTGTCCAAGATCCCGAGAGGAGAAGGGAGAAGGGATTGTTGCGTGGCCATCCCCCTGGGGGGTGATTTCTCGCTTTCTGTCTCTCTGTCTCTGTCTTTCTGGTGAGCACACACACCCTATAGCAAAAACCTCTCAAAAAAAAAAAAAAAAAAAAGGAAAAGAAAAGAAAAGGAAGTGAGTCATTGATTGCCTGTTTTTCTGTTTCAACCATTATTGACAGTATTTCAAAAATCTATTAATACATTTGCTTGCTGTGGTAAATGTAACATATCAGATATTATTTGTTTCAAGGGACTGAAAACTATACCCCTAACTGCTTAAGCCAAGATGAAGTTTAATGTTCACATAAGTGAAAAGAGCAAGGATAGGGCTAACTTACAGAGATTACTTTCTGTTTGTTTTATTTTTGTTTCAGTTGACTTTATTGAGGTATAATTTGCATACAATGAATTACATCCTTTGAAGGTATACTGTTCAATGCATTTGACAGATATGTGTCCACCATAATGACAGTACAGATCCTTTTTATCATCCCACTAAAATATAGTTTATAGTGCTTTCTGGTTTACCTATGCTTCCAGTCCCAGAACTACCGATCTGTTTGTTGTTACTACAAGCTTATTTACATTTTCTGTTAGGTATAACATTAGTTATGTATAGCAGTAGTTCATTCCTTTAACTTCAGAAGAATCTTGCTTAGAACCCAAAAGCTTTTGTTCTGTTTCTGGGTTTTTTTTTTTTTTTTTTTTTTTTTTTTTTGCTCAAATCTGGGTATTGACTTAATTTTCCTGTAGTATGAAGGTAGAAGCTTTAGGCTTCTTACTTTAAGTTGAAATCTAGAAGGAAAGAATAAGTTATTTATCAAAATAAAAACAGAAATTGTCATATAGAGTTGTATTAACTTGAACTGAACGCCTAAGGGTTATGTGCTTATTCACTTAACTCTAAAATAATTCTTGTAGTCAAAGGAATGAGAATTACCAACTGCCTTAGGAAAATCTAGGTATTCCCCTAAAATTAGGTTATGATTGGGGAAAGGATGATGTTCTAAAATGAATTTGAAATAAAGAACAAAGAGTGGCAAGAACAAATAAACCAAAAACTATTAATATTACCTATAATAATATGTAATCTTTATATAATTAAAAATGTATGCTGGCATGTAGCAAAACAGAATTTAGTTTCTATCCCTTACCTTTTCCACTCATAAAGAAAGATAATCTCAGATGTTACACATTTATAGGTTATACTTACATATTGTTCCTGATCACATGGTTTATATGAAGTACATGTAAACTAGTTTTCCAGTTACATTCCTTGACAGTCTGATAGTTTGAGTCTCTCTTTGTTCTTTTTCATATTAACTTTTTTAGATAAATGTTTGCTATAGGGAGCATGCACTCACCAGAGAGAGATAGAGAGACAGAGAGCAAGAAATCACCCTGCAAGGGGATGGCCATGCTGCCATCCCTTTTTTTCCATTATCCTCTTGGGATTTGGGGCATGTACACACAAGTACCTGGCATGAGTTTCAAGCTGCTGGATCTGGGACTCGAACTACGATCAACTACGTGAGAGTCCAACAATATATCCATTACACTATGTGCTGGTCTTACCCCAGAGTGAGGTTTAATCTGCCAGATCTGGAACTCAGATTGTGGTTGACTACGTGAGAGTCCAGCAGCATAACCATTATGCCATCTGCTAGTCCCTTCTTATCAATTTTTTAGTACTTATCTATATCCTAACTTCTAAGCCTTGATTCTTGAGAATTTCTTATTCATGACAAAAGTATATTTTTAAAATAAATGACTTTAGCTCTACTTCTGAATGGATTTGGAGTGGCTAGATAGAACACAGCAGCATTCCTCTTGAGAACTAACAAAATCCTTTTTTTTTTTAAAAGTTTCTTCCCCTTCCCCGTCCCCGTCCCCTTCCCCTTCCCCTTCCCCTACCCCTTCTTCCCCTTTTTTTCCTTCTTCTTTTTCTTTTTCCATAGGGTGCATGAGTTTGCTGGGAAGGAGAGAGACAGTGAGAGAGCAATGAGAAATCACCACTCCAGGGGGGATGCCCACACCTCAATCCCTTCTCCTCCATTCTCCTTCTGGGATTTTGGGCATGTGCACACACACACCTGGTACAAGTTCAAGCCACCAGGTCTAAGACTCAAACTGTGGTTAACCATGTGGGAGTCCAGCACCTTGATCACTACACCATCTGCTGTCTCTTAAAATCCGTTTTTTTTCTTTTAGAGAGAGATATTTTGGATATAGAGCATGTGCATTCACCAGAGAGACAGAGAGACAGGAAGTGAGAAATCTCCTGTTGGGAAGATGGCCACGCCACAGTCCCTTCTCCATTCTCCTCTTGGGGTTTTGGGCACACACACACATGCACCTGGTGTGAGTTGTAAACGGTCCACTATGTGGGAGTTCAGCAACGTAACCATTATGCCACCTGCTGGTCCCTAAAATCCATTTTGTAAAGGTATCAAAGAGTTATTGAGGCACTAAGACTAGAGAGGCTAAGACAATAGAAGTGAAGAACCTGAAGGGAGAAATCATTTCTGTAATCACTGTTATGCTGTGGACATTTGTTAATTACCTGCAATCAGAAATTTGAAAATTCCAGTTGTCTACTCATGGAGAGAAAGCCATTACCAGAGTACAGAACAACCAGCAGATTTTTGGCTGATGAGAGAACATCCAACACACATCCAGCAGAGCCTTTAAGATTTCTGGGGCTGCATAGGTTAGATTAAAATTTAAGTAGAAATCTCTGAAAATAGGATAAATTTTACAGATGTTCATGAGAATTAGAGGCTACAAACTGGCATCTATACTGTACAGTTCTTAATTTAATTAAAAACTTCAGCCTCCAGTCCACCTGTCTGGCAGAAGTTAAAGCTAAAGTTTCTAGAGAAGTACTATCTGGAATCTGTATAATAATTTTGCTTCCAATGAGAGACTACAATTCAAAATTACTACATACAAAAAGAGAAGGGCACAGTATTAGAATGGAGAGAAATGCACATTATAAAAACTGACTCAAAGTTGATAAAATATTAGAGTTATATGACAAGGGCTTTATAATAGCTATAATTATTCAAAAATGTAGAGGGAATGAAGGCAAAAATAGATGAAAATATTAAGCATTTCACTAGAAAATCGCAATTACTATAAGAGAATCAAATAGAAATTCTAGTACCAATGAACACATCTGAAATTATAAATTTATGGTATGGATTTAGCAACAGAAGTCATGATTAATAAACTCAATAATAGTTAAACAGTACAATTTTGAATTGTGACACAGATTAAAAGGAATTTGGTGTGGGAGGCTGCGCACCAGCGAGTCTGCCGAGGTTTCTCAGAGAGCAAACAATTGCCATGATTGGCTCCCCTTCAAAAACCTTACCTTCAAAACCTTGCTCTGAATGGCCACTAGAATCCCTCAGATTTGCATATCCGGCACCTCATGATTGGTCCAAAAGCAACCAATCATAACCCACCTTTTACAACCAATTTTAACCCATCTATTACAACCAATCACGGCCCACCAGCATGTATATAACCATGATGCCTGGCCCACAATCGCCAGACGGCCCTGAAGAGCCTGAAGAGTTGTAACACCGCATTGGCTCCAGACGACCCTGAAGACCCTGAAGAGTTGTAATAATGCATCATCTCCTGAAGACCCTGAAGAGCTGTGACACTGCATCGTCTCCGTGCTGCTCACAATAGATGATGCAACCCTAAAGAGTTGTAAAACTGCGTCATCTCCGTGCTGTACCGTGCTGCCCACGATAAACGGACGACCCTGAAGACACTGTGTCGTCTCCGTGTTGTAACACTGTGCCATTTGTCTCAGCTCTCACTCCTTCCCTCAGGAAGCCTGTTCGACTGTCCCCCAGGTCGGGATAATTTGGGATGGGGAGCATAGCCAAAGAGACAGTAGGACTCAAATAGTCCAATATATTTAATATAGGTAATTGGAGTCTCTAAAGGAGATGAGGAATACAATGGGACAGAGTGATAGTCAAAAAGATTTTATCCACCCTCTCCTCCTGCACGGCTGCAGAGGAAACTAAAGCAGAGAGAGAAAGTGGTACATAAATTTGAAGACTACATCAGGAATGGATTCACCTGACTACACGAAATCTGATTCTACTGTAGAATCTGAAAATCAAAGTGATAGCTCCTGGTCTGGTAGCAGCTTATTTAAAACACAGTGTGTTCCTTCCTTACCTAAACGGAGGCAAAGGAACCCAACTCAAAAATGTGTTTATTAGCCTGAGAACATTAAAGAAGATTCATCAAGTGACTCATCTTTTGAACCAAAACCATTGACTTTAAAAGCTATTTTTGAAAGATTCAAGAAAAGGAAATAGAAGAAAAGAAAATACAAGCCAACAAGAAGACCAAGAGGAAGACCCAAAGGAAGGAAAAATACTAGACGGTCACAGATAGACAAGAAACAAGTTAGAGGCAAAGGCCATAAGTTTATGAATTAGAGACTAGAAGAAACCCATTACCATGGAGGAAAATTTTAACTTTTGAGCAAGCTGTTGCCAGAGGATTTAACTACATTTAAAAGCTGAAATATGAACACCACCTTAAGGAATCCTTGAATAAAATGAATGTTGGTGAAGATTTAGAAAAAGAAGATCTTGATAGTCATAGATACAAATATTTGGATGATGATGGATCCATTTCTCCTATTGAAGAGCCAGGAACAGATGAAGCAATAAATCTTGAGCCTGATGATGAATATGATATCAAGTTGGTAGACGATAGTTGTTTTATAATAAGTTCTGAATTTCCAATTTCTAAGAAGATGAATGTATATTTAGGACAAGAGAATAAGACTAAAGAACCTGCCTTGACTAAAAAGAGAGCTTCAAAGGCCAAAAACACTGGGCCGAAGACTGAATGGCCTGAAAAGAGAGGAACATGAATGGAAAAGAAGGTATTACTACATCCCACAGATGTTGAGGAACAAGTCTGAACTGATTTCCTGTGTAGAGGGTGTCAATTTAAAAACCAGGCAGATGCAGCCATGCTAAAAGTCTTTTAGGGGCCCGAAGTCAATTATTTAAAGAAATTGGATCCCAATGTTCCTGGTCTCACCACATTCAAGGAAGAGATGATAATGGTTTTAATTGACTCAAAGCTTCAAGACAGACTCTCCTGACCTGGGCAACCACTTCAAAATAAGGAAAATATTTGGACCCATACAGCGTATGTCCCTCCCTACCAGGAGCAGAACACATACACAAGCCTCACCTAGTACCTAGGTCTGAAGAAAGCCCTTCCTGAGCCAAATAAAAACCTCTTGCCACACACACACACACACACACACATACACACACACACACACACACACAAAAGATTTTATCCAAGATTTCTGCAAACTTGATAGAAATTTCAAACCACAAATTCATGAAGTTCTAAGAACTACAAGATAAATAAGAGAAAATGACACATGGACACAACATGATTAAAGTAATATACTTCAGAGATAGGAGTAAATCTTACAGAAGGTGGGGGTGGGATGCATAGCTAGAGAATAACAGTAATACTGACAGCTGAATTCTCAATAAAAATAATGGAAGCCAATCTCCATAATTTGGCGGTTAAGGGAGATAGAGCCCACATGGCCAACTGCTGTTTGAATCTTGGCCCTGGTGACTGGAAAAACACACCAGGCACGTGTGCACATGTGCCCAAAAACCCAACAGGATGGAGAACTGAAATAGAAGAGATTGTGATGTGACCATGCCCCATTGGGAATGATTTCTCTCCCTCTCTTTCTGTCTCTCTATCTTTTCTGGCAAGTACACATGTCAACTGGTAAATTACAAAAGGAAAAGATAGAATGAAATAATGGAAGGCAAAAGAGAGTACAAGGACTAAAAATAATTGTTAGTACTGTTAAAGCTCTGAAAAACAATTGCCAAGCCAGCCACAAGTCTCAGCAGTAATGCAATGCTCTGCAATGCTGGAGGCCATATGAGGATCAAGGTTTGGTTCCTGGATCAACCTATACACACTAAGAGTACATGTGCATGCCTGTGATCCTTGCTGGCTGGGCTGTGGAGGGGATCATGGCATGGAACCCTTTTGAAAGGTATTTATCTCTCTCTTTTCCTCTTCCTCTTTCAAAAAAAAAAAAAAAAAAGTAAATTGAAGAAAAAAAAAAACTTGCCAGCATAAAATTCTGTACTTAGTTTAAATATTTTTCAAAGTGGAACATGAAATATAAACATGTTTCAAACAAGGAAAAACAGAAAATTATCACTTACAAATGTGCATTGAAAGAAATAGTAAACGGAATTCTTTAGAAAAATGGAAAATGATAACACACATAAACACAGAAATGTAGAAAGAAATCGAGCAGAAGAAAGTTAAATGTGTTGGCAAATACTAAAATATTAACTGAAAGTAGCCTATTCGAAAGCGGTAATAATAATGTCTTCTGGGGGTTTAAAAATGTATGTGTAATGAAATGGATGAGAAAAAATAACTGAAGAGCCTGCAAGAAGTTAATGGGCTTAAAATATTCTAAGATTGTGGCCTTATTGGAGAAGTGATACAAATAACTATTAGTTATTTGTACAAATTACTAAATAATATATATTAAACAGATGTCAAGAAGACAAGTTCAAATTCCTAAGATAGCCATGAAAAGGATATTAAATGGTGGACCTAAAAACTAATGGAGAGGGAAAATAATCCAAAGGAGTAGAATTAAATCATCCAAAGTAAAGTAAGAAGCTGAAACAGAAACAGCCGAATGACAGTAGTGAGCCTGCCAAAGATCTATAGGAAGAGCATTCTAGGGAAGGGGAGAAGATAAGTTTGTACTCTGAAGCATGAAGGTATGTGATATGTAGAGCAAACAGAAAAAAAAATAGAAATCTAGTATTACTAGAACATAGTGAATGAAGAGTGAATAAATATGCAAATTTAGATATAAAAGGTAAGCTAGGGCCTTTTTATGTTTTTATAGCGTCCTTTGCAATCAGTGATATACTTTGGACTTTATGAAGTGTAAATCAGTGGTGGTTGATAACAAATGAATGATATGTTAAGGCCTAAGATGATCACTTTTACTACTATGAGATAGAATTTGTAGAGGAATAAGAATGGAAGCAGGGAAGGCCATTAGGAGACTATTATACTAAGATAGGCGAGAGGTGATAGTGGCTTAAATTAGGATGTTAGAAGTAGAGAAGATCGGAAGAAGATGGGTTTAAGATTTCCTATCAACAGCAGAAATACTATGACGTATTATGTTTTGTAGTGTGTGTGGATATGGCAGTGATGGTGACAGTATTCTTTGAGGAGTTTGGATGGGTAGCTTAAAGGAAAAAGAAGCATTGAGATGTTTTTGCTTTAGGTTGGCCAAATGGTGGTACCAGAACTGAGGTGTGGAAGATGAGAAGAAATTTAGTGAAGTTAGAACTTTAATGTCTTCGGATTATACTAGTCTTAAACATTAGACATCTGGGGACCAGCAGTTAGCGTAATGGCTATGTTGCTGGACTCCCACGTAGTTGACCGTGGTTCGAGTCCCAGACCCGGTGGCTTAAACTCACGCCGGGCGCGTGTGCGTGCGTGCCCAAGATCCCGAGAGGAGAATGGAGGAGAAGAGATTGCGGCGTGGCCATCCTCCCTGGGGGGTGATTTCCTGCTTTCTATCTCTCTGTCTCTCTCTGTCTGTCTGGCGAGCGCACGCGCCCTATAGCAAAAACCTCTCCAAAAAAAGAAAAGAAAAAAAAAATTAGACATCTAAGTGAACATATCATGATGGGAAGTTAGGTACAGAAGTTTGGAATTCTCTGAGAAGATGCCAAAGCAGGGGACATAAATTTTTTGAGTCATCTATGTATATGGGATATGGAACTAGATCAGAGTATTTATGGGACGACTACAGCTAGAGAAGAGGAGCAGTATGGAGCTGTGTGTCATTCCAGTATACTGAAGTGAGGGGGAGGATAGGAACCAGAAAAGGACAGGTAGGACAAACACAGAGTATAGAGTATCTCAGAAACCAAGGAAAGCTACAAATCAAAGTAGATGCAATCAACTCTTAATTGCTGTATCATCATCTAGAGAATGAAGACATATGAATTCAAACTTACGTGGAGGTTGATGGTGACTTCAATTGGGGCAGTTTCAGTGGGGCAATGGATATGAAGACTTTGGAGAGTACACGGAAGAGAAACTGTGTGGTGAGGAAGTTGAAGTAATTAGATAAATTTCAAGGCATTTTGCTGCATTCAGGGTCCTTGCTCTGAGTCAAAGAAGAAAATATTTAAAAGTATATAGTGTACATGGGGCTGGCAAGTGGTGTGTTGGTTCAAGGTGCTGGAGTCCCACATGGTCGACTGCAGTTCGAGTCCTGGACCTGGAGGCCTACTTTCTCCTTTTCCCTTTCTCTTTCTGGTCAAATTAAAAAATAATAACAAATGGAATTAAATAAATAATTCTTTAAATATATATATATATATATATATATATATATATATATATATATATATGTGTGTGTGTGTGTGTGTATATACACACACAAACACATAGTATATAGAGATGTGTATTTATGTGCGTAACCAGTGTTTTCACCTTAACTTTTCATAGTTTGACAGTAGCAAATACCAGTTTAATAAGTGAATAAGGAATGAAATATAAGAAAATATTATCTATGGCAATTTTCATCCTCTCACTTTAATTTATAAGATTGCATATCCTTCACTCTGCTTATGGTAAGCTTATGCCAGATCACCTCAGAACATGTCAAAAATTCTTCCCTAGTTCCACAGACCTCACTGTAGACAGATCCTACCTCTATCTTCCAGTAAAATAGGGATGCAGTTACTGACCTCAGCCTTTAATTCTGCCAAAAATGCATTACCAGAAAGAAAAATCTGCAGTCTTATTTTCTTCCTTTCTTTCATTTCTTTAACTGTTTATTATCTACAACAATCTAATAACAAAATTAATTGAAGTAGATCAAGGAAGACTTGTTTTATGCCAATCTCTGCAATAATAGTTGGACTTCGATGTTAATTCTTTGTCATAAATTAAGGAGTTTGGAGTTTGTTTTGTTCCATGAGCTTGTCTTTAAGAAACTTACTTTGTACATGCTAAGTCCAACATTATTATTAGCTATACATTAAAAATCTATGTAACAGGTGGGGACCAGCGGAGGGTGTGGCAGTTGGAGCACTGGACACTCCCACATGGCCAACCATGGTTCAAGTCCCAGACCTGGTGGCGCTCTCTCTCTCTTCTCTCTCTCTCTCTCTCTCTCTCTTTCTCTTCTCTCTCTGGTCATATTAAAATAAATGAATAAAAAACATAAAAATAAATTTCAAAAAAATTTACATAACAGGGCTACCAGGTGGCATGGTGGTTAGGGTGCTGGGTTTCAGCATGGCTGACCATGGTTCAAGTCCAGGACCAGGCAGTTTGCTTTCTCACTCTCTCTCTCTCTCTCCTCTCTCTCTCTCTCTGGTAAGCTCATATGGCCTATAGCAAATTAAATAATATGAAATAATATGAAATAAATATTTTTTAAAAATAAACCTACATAAAAGGGGGACCTGATGATGGTGCAGTGGTAAAACATCCTGCTCTCTAAGCCCAGCACACATAGGAAAGTTCTGGGTTTGCATCTGGAGACCTCACTAAGACCACTAGACATGTGCATGTCTGCGATCCAAGGCTGGCTGAAGCTGGGGGGGATCACAGTGTCAAGACTGTGTTAAGGGTGCTATCTCTCTGTCTCTGTCTCTCTCACTCACTCACTCATGGAAGAAAGAAACAAACCTTTAAACAGCTATATAAAAATATATTTGGATAACTATAGGTGGTTTTCTACCTAGTGACTCGCTTATGAATATTTGAAAATCTTGGTAATCTTGGAATTTTTTTCTTGGATATGTTGCATTAAGTGGACCAAAGATTATGTGGTAGGTTGATATTTTATTGCAATTTCCAAAACTGACAGTACTGTCATGAGACAATAATACATGTGTTGAGAAACGGTTTTCCCTCAGAAATAAGTTTGTGTACACAGGAAATAAAATTAAACAAATTTCCTTTTTTCTGTGGGATTTCTCAAAGTTTCTAATAGTCTATTGTTTATTGCACATCTCTTTTTTCAGAATTATTTTATTTTAACTTTATTTATTATTACTATTATTATTACTATTATTTTCCAGTTTGACCAGTGAGAGAAAGAGAAAGAGACAAAGTGAGAAAGGAAGCCACCAGGTCCAGGACTTGAACCATGGTTGGCCATGTCGGAATCCAGCACCTTTAACCACCTCGCCACCTGCCAGACCCTCATTGCACATCTCTGAAAGAGAGATTTAAAATTCAGTAGAGATACTTATATTACCAAGGGACCCTTTGTTTCAAGTTAACATTTCCTGTTACCAGTTTCTTATATCTCAGTTCAAGAAACTGTGGTACAAGGGATGTTCTGAGGTAGTCTAAATTCTCATCATCACAAACTTACCACCTTTATGTTGTTTAGGCAGTTTCAATGTAACTGCTATGTATCATCTCCACTATTAAGTCTAAGCTGCTGTGAAAAAGAATCTTGCAATTTATCCTACTGGTGTGATGATGGATTTATCTTCAGGTTTTTTTTTTGTCCTTTGTGCCCCTTAGCGATTCTTTCGGAGTGATCTCCATAGCAGCCATCACTAACTTTCACTGTTCTTTTGGAGTTCTCACCCTAGTATTCTTCCCCTCGCTCTCTATCAGAGATTCTATCTTACTTACAAGAGAAAATAAAAATGAACTGTTGGGACCAGCATATGGCATAATGGTTACATCGTTGGACTCCCACATAGTCAACCATCTTTAGAGTCCCGGGCAGGTGGCTTAAAGTTCACACTGAGTGCATGTGTATGTTTGCCCAAGATCCCGAGAGAAGAATGGAAGAGAAGGGATGATGGTGTGGCCATCCTTCCTGGGGGGTGATTTCTTGCTTTCTACCTCTTTGTCTTTCTCTGTCTCTCTGGCGAGCACAGGCACCCTATGACAAAAAATATCTCTAAGTAATAAATTATTGTCAACCTATCATAGTTTCCCTTCTTTCAGTCTCAAAGAAAATAGTATTGCTGTTCTTATTTAGGACTGTTGCATCTGCTCCTGCCCTCAATCCTATCTTTTTTGTTATGACAGTGGTTGCCAAATGATTATCTGTGAATTGGCTGAGTCCCGCAATCACCTGTAGAGTTATTAAAAACTCTGGGGCCAAGAAGTGGTAAAGCGCTGGACTCCTATATGGCCGATCTCAGTTCAAGTCCCAACCTGGTTGCTTGAAAATCACTCCTGGTATATGTACATGCCCAAATCCCAAGAGGAAAATGGAGGAGAAGGGATTGGTGGCATGGTCACTTACCCCCAAGGGGTGATTTCTCACTTTCTCTCTCTCTCTCTCTCTCTCTCTCTCTCTCTCTCTCTCTCTCTCTGATGAGAGCACACACCCTATGGCAAAAAAATAATAATATGTATATAGTAATATATTATTATATATAATATAAATTATTATATATTTATATTATATAATTATAATTATATAATAATTCTATATTGCTGCAGTAAAAGCTGGACTTTGACATTAATTCTTTGTCAGAAATTAAGGAGTTTGGAGTTTGTTTTGTTCCATGAGCTTGTCACTTAAGAAACTTACTTTGTAGAAACTTACACATACACATACACACACACACACACACATATACACACACGTGTATATATTGCTGGTCGTTAAAGATTTTATATATATAAAATCTTATATATATAAATGTGTGTGTGTGTGGGTGTGTGTGTGTGTGTATGTTAGAACAGAGAAGTGAGTCTTTCAACTGTGAACACTGTATGTGTCTCCAATCAATTAGGTCTTTGATTTCTTTCATTGATATCATGTAGTTATGAGCATACAGATCTTGTATGTGTCTTGTTACATTTCCAACTAAGTACTTAATGCGTTGGCAATTATTGGAACTGGCAATATTTGTTTGTTTGTTTTTTAAATGTTGCTTTCAATTGTATGTTGCTAGTATATAAAAATACAATTGACTTTGATTTGTTTTATTGTGTATCCTACAACTTTGATGAACTCATTTAGTTCTTCAGTTGTTTTTTAAGAATTACATGAGGTTTTCGATTTAGTCATATCATCTACAGAGACATTTTTATTTTTTCTTTCCAATGTGAGTGCCTTTTATTTCTTTCCTTATTGCACTGACTAGAACTTATATTTAAGAAAGATAAGAGCAGACATCATTGCTTGGTTCCTGATCTTGAAGGAAACCATTCAGTCCTTTACCTTTATGTAAGTTGTTGGCACAATTTTTTGTAGATGTCCTTTATCATAAAGTTCTTTTCTCTAAAATTCTTCAGTTTCCTGCAGATATTTTTATTGTTGTTAGAGAAAAGGTGTGCTTGCCAAAAATAGAGAGGGAAAGAGAGGGAGAGAAGAAAGTACACTCCATGGGGAATGGTCACACTGCTGTCCCCTGTCCATTTCTTCCTTGCACATGCACCTAGCATATGTCTCAAGTGAATGGGTCTAGGATTCAAACCACATGGTCATCCCACGTAGAGTCTGGCTGCCTTAGCATTCAGATCATGAAACTGGCTTTTGCTAGAAATTTTCATCATGAGTGGATGTCGAGCTCTTTTAGAGGATTTTTCAGCATCACTTGAGCACAGAAGCCATCTGAATTTATTTAAATCCAAAATAGATTTCAAATAAGTTTGTTTACTAAAAAATTGAGAAAGTCTTCCTTAATTAGGCTGCCTGTAGTGGGTATAATTGTATCTCTCTAAAAGATACATTCAAATCCTAACCTCTGGTAACTGTTAAATAACCTTATTTGGAAATAAGGCTCTTTATAAATGTAATCAAGTTGAAATGAGATTATACAGTATCTGGGTGGGCCCTTAGCCAATGACTGGTGTCCATATAAAAAGAGGAGAATTTGGATACAAGCACAAAGGACACAGGAAAGAAAGCCTTGTGATGATAGAGGCAGAGATTGGAATGGTATGTCTAAAAGCCAAGGAATGCCAAGGACTGATAGTAACTACCAGAAGCCAGAAGAGAGGCATGAGTGTCTCCCTCAGAGCTTCCAGAAGCAACCCACCCTACCAACACCTTTATTTTGGACTTTGCTTTACAGAAATATAAAAGAATATTTCCTGTTGTTTTAAGCCATTTTATTTGTGGTACTTTGTTACAACAACCAAAGGAAATTAATACATTTGCCCTTTTTGGTAACATTTCTTTGAATTCTAGAAACAGTCTTATTTAAAATAATAATAATAATAATAAGGGTTTGTTTTTGGTTTTTGTTTGTTTTGCTTTCATTGTAGGATGATTTGTCATAGCCTATCTGTACCGTCAAACAACTTGGGCAGGTCATTCTTTTCCAGGCTCCTTAGAGAAAAGCTTATAATATTTTTGTCCTCAGTGTGTTTCTAAATTAAAGAAGGACATTTTTTTTATCTCATACTTTGAAAATATAATTTTATGGTAGGCCAACCTTTAAATATTTTTAATGGCCACCAATAATGATAACCATAGGCGTGTGTCTAAGGAGACTGTCTACCTTCAGTTTTATGAAGTTAAAAAAAAAGTCCTATTGAGTAATTTTACATGCTTTGAGAACCTGAGAAATTGAAAGTGACCAAAAACTTTTATTATGAAAATTTCAATGCCGTAGGTAACCAAAGCACACCCCTTTTTAGAAGTGTTGTCTTCAAAGTATACAAGGTACTGAGCAGGTAGTCTTTTAATTTTCTTTCATAATCTAATTTGTTTTATAACCTAAATGAAAACTGCCAAAATTCACATTAGCACTGTTTGCCAAAAATTCACATAATTGAAAAAGATATAGTTTGTGCTCAGACAAGATACTTTTTTCATGTTTTCTAGGGTTTTACTAAAATTTTCATAATAATCAAGATGATTCTCAACCCCATTTTTCAAATAAGAGTATCGAATAAGTAGGGACACTGTTTTTGGTTGCCTAATTGACATATCGCATGATATCCCATAGAAAGTATAATTTCTAGTAAATGTTGGCAGAATCAGCTCTATGTTGTAAGGGTCCAGCACATGTCATCAAAATTTCTTTTTGTTTATCCATTAGATATTTTAGTTGCAACCTTTGAGTGAAGATATGTTACTTTATGCAGTGTCATAAAACAATCAAGGAAACTATACAATTATATGTATTCATCTGGTATGCCCTAGCTAATTCGGCAGCTGCTATTATTTTTATCATTTTAGGTAACCAAAAAAAAAAAAAAAAAGCTTTGATTGACTTAGAAATACTTGCCTTTCTCCTCCCAGACTCATGAGATTCTGTCTTCAAATGTGTTTGTACATTTCCTTCTCCAGTGTGTCCAATACCAAATTCCTTTCTGCATGGGGTACTGTATATTCTGTTTAGAATATTTATCTCACTTTAAGGGTTGAATATGTCCTGCTGGCATTGGTGCCATCCTCACGTTAATTATCTGAACTCTTACCATGTTCGTATCAGTCACAGTGTTGAAGATTAAACAACCACTATCATGACACAAAGCACAACAGGTAACCCACAGAGAAAGGCAAAGATGGATTGCTAACTTTCACATTTATAATATACGCTCGAGTCACAACACTAGGAGTGATACAACAATCGATGATCCATTATTGTGGATCTCAAATCACAGTTTCTAACACCAATGGTTGGAGGGGAAAAGAAATTGCAAAAAACAGATAGTCCATGCCATAGTCACAAGATACTGAAACCAGCGTTGCTTTTAGTTTTCACTTTTGGATCACCATATGGATTTGTACTGTGTCCCCAACTTTCTGCACAGCCCAGTAGTTTCTATTGCCAAAGGCCAGTAGTTTTTACATCTTATAGAGGGATTTACTAGAATGGTTAGTCACTCTGTGGGCAACTCCAATGTAGAACAGGCTTTTGAAAATGAATTATAGATTATTCTTGGTGAAGTATAAATGAGACGAGCTGAAGATTTTTGCCTGGAGTTGGGGGTAAGGAGGCAGTAAGATGTATAACTTTATAATGTGAGAGTCAAAGGAAAGTACTCTCATGATTTTAATGGAATTAATTAGGGAAGACATAGGAAGGTAGGAAAGACTAACATGGAGGCTGTGAAAGTATTTCATGAAGGAAGTAGCTGAATTCGCCTGAATAACAACTGTAGGAATAGGTAGGAAAGAATAGTGAGATATTTTGAAATAAGTAGCAAGACTTGTTGACTCATTACTAAATAAGGAAAATGAAGAGTTTTAAAGAAACTTCAAGTTTTTAAGACTGAGTAATTGGGGAAATGGTATCATTGGCGAAAGACAGTGGAATTGAAAGTTGATTTGATTTGTGGAGACAAATGAGCTTAGTTGAGAAGATGCCAACATTTATGGGTTTGTGTGTGTATGCTGGAGAGCATACTCCCCAAAGACAGAAACAGAAAGAGAAAGCACCCTAGGTGCCCCTGCCATAGGGCATGGTCACGCTGCTATCCTTTCTTCTCTATTTCTCTTTCTGGTTAGGATTTTGGGCACATATGCACACACACTTGGTGTATTTTTCAAGTTTCTGGGTCTGGGATTTGAACCACAATTGGCTGTGTAGAATATGGTTCCCAATGCACAGTGTTTTGCCACTTCTACGGGACTGGTGCTAGAGGACACAAACTTTAAAACGTAAGCTATATGGCAGGTATTTTGAAGATACTGGGACTAGAGCTCATTGATAAGAATAGTGCAAAGCTTAATGAACACTGCAGGACCAATTCGAGTTCCCTATGGAGTCAGTATTATCCAAAAGGAAGACTGTTGGCCACTTATATAGACATAAAACAAATGGAACTTATAAAAGTTTGAATGAATACTAGAGAAAGGAGCAATGGAGTAAAGGTTATTTTTTTCCCTGACTACCTGAATAAGTATGTCATCTTCAATCTTAAAGGAGTTACCTCTGTCCAGTTAATAATTGTGCCCTAGAGAAACTTGCCAGTCTGCCTAATAAAGAAGCTATTTGCTGTCCACTCTTTCTCATCACCACTATTTCAAGTATGTCAGTTTTGAGATGTTCTGAGGAAACCCTTACCATCTAATGTGAATAAGCTTAAGAGTCCACATGTAATTCAGGGAATTGGACTGCTTCAAGGAGAAAGACAACATTTTAGCACACAGCTGACACCAGTTAGTCTGTTTTACTGAACAAAGAAGAGTTTTTTAATTGAAATAAGACTTCTTGTGGAGAATCAAAGATATTTTGAGGCCCAGGCTGTGGTATTATGGTAAAATGTGGTATCCCACAGGTTGGAAGCCACATGCTGACTGAGGGTTTAGATCCCTAGGTCAACCTGAGAACACACTGGGCACTTGCATCAATGTCCAAGATCCTAAGGATCTAGGAGGCTAGGAAAAGGTGACCACAACATAATGATATCCTGTTAGGGATTCCCCTTCACTCACTTGCTCTCTCTCCCTCTCTCATATTTTGAAGGAGTGAGAAAAAAAGACTACTATTTATAAAATAAAATAGGTGACTCGAATAACAAAATGATCAGGAAGACAAATCTAATTGGCAATTTAGAACAGCAAAGAGGGGAATACTAAGCAAAAATGTAAAGAAATAAGGTGAAACAAATAGAGAAAGAAGACCTAATATGTGAAAAATAGGAGTATGTATTGAGCAAAAGAAGTAGCTAAAGAGAAACCATATTCAAAGAAGTAATAGAAGAAAGCCCAAGAAAAACTCAATTTATCAAAATGCAAGTCCATAGCAAATGATTGAGTAGAGTAAATTTTTTTTTTTTTTTTTGGAGAGGTTTTCGCTATAGGGCGTGTGCGCTCGCCAGACAGAGAGAGACAGAGAGACAGAAAGCGAGAAATCACCCCCCGGGGGGATGGTCACGCCGCAATCCCTTCTCCTCCATTCTCCTCTCGGGATCTTGGGCATGCATGCACACGCGCCCAGCGTGAGTTTTAAGCCACCGGGTCTGGGACTCAAACCGCGGTCAACTACATGGGAGTACAGCAACATAGCCATTACGCTAACTGCTGGTTCCCGAGTAGAATAAATTTTTAAACTACATATTTGCTTTTGCTAATTTATGTACATATGCTAAATGTGTATACATATGTAGGTAAAATATGTGTAACTAATGGTGAAGAAAAAATGTCATACCTTTGTAACATAAAATTCTATAGAACTATTTACAGAGGAAAGACAACAAATATTGACAATGAATTTCTCACAGACAGGAGAACAGGACAATACAGCTATGTTTATAAATCTTAGAGAAAAAGACTATAATTTAAGGATCTTATATCTAGCCAAAATTTCATTTACAAAAGAACTACTTGTTTTTTTTTTTTTTTTTTTTTTTTTTTTTAACAAGTAAGGATAGGAAGTAACAATTTATCCTTTCTGGGGAAAATTACTTGAAAAAGTATTATAGCTCAAAGAATATTAATACAGATCCCTAAAGAGGGAAGGACATTGTATAAAAATCAGTGGAAGATAGTATACCTTAAAATTAATAAATAAATCTAAAGCTTCAATATAATAGTTTTAATTATGATCTGTGTAAAGAAAGGACTGTCAAAATATAAGTAGCATACAATAAGAAAAAACAAAGATATGTCATGGAATTACAGTTTTAAATTTTTTCAGATAAACTTAAAAGTAAGAAGTGTAGATGAAACAGGCTAAGAAAATCTTATTTTTGCTTTTAAAGTTTTTCCTTTTGTTATTAGGTATATAAATTATTAAGTGATATAAACCAATAATCTGTGTCTTGAATGTGAGATTCAGTCAGACCAAGCCAAGCTGCTCATTTCAATTAGAATAGATTTTCCTGTTCATAGGGATAAAATGTTGGGTCACAGTGTTATGCATGTAATCCTATCACATTTATGTTGAATAAAAATCTAGTTTTTGAACACTTAGACAAAGATACCTGTCTGATTTTTAAGTATTTATTGTACTTCTTTATTCAAAATGTTCAATGAGAGCTTATATAACACATGCTAAGAACATGAAAAGGAAGAGAAATTTGCCATCTATTGGGGAGATAACTGTACCCAAAATGTAGATGTAGTTAGATAAATGCTATAATGTATGCATAAGGTAAAGTAGAGGAAAACAATGTGAAAGATGTAACTGAGAGGATGTTTGTAAGTCTGCTAGTGAGCAGAGTGAGAAATGCTAGTTAGCTGGTGGAAATATATCTATGACTAGGAAATGGAGGTATTTCACAGTGAAATTATTAAATTGAAATGAATTAAACTTGGTATGAAAATGAGATGTCTCAGGTACCACCTGTTGAAAGCAGAACTGAACATGAGACCTGTTCTGGATTAGGCCTATATATGTTTTGAAAATATATAAATTAAATTAAAAAGATAGCACTTGGATTACATACAGCAATCAGGTGTTCACCACGTATTAGTGGTTTTTTGGAAAAGAGAGAAAATGTTAATTTCTTGGCTTACTTTTAAAAAGCAATGAATGTGGCTTCAGAATGGGTTTCACTTCTGCCTTCCCTGCTTAGGGAAGAGAGTGGGGCCCTTTTGCTTCTGAGTAGCCATGGCTGCCCTGCATGGGTGATAAGATCTGGTGGGCTTGTCAGGTGATTGCCACGACCTGTTCCTTCCCAGAGAGAAGAGAAAAACATGACCGGCTGCTATATTGCTTGTGTGCTTTTCCCGTATTCTCATCTAGTCAGGAGGGGAAAGAGGCTGCCCAATGTCAGAGCAGAAGATGTTTGTTCTCACTGCTACTGTACTGAGAAATTAGGTCTTATTTCAGAATTAAGAAATCACAGAGTAATTCTGTGGCTTAATATAGATTTTCAAACATAAAAGCTAACAGTTTATTCCTGTATTTACACATTTTGTTAGCTTCTGTGTATCAGGGGATTCCCTGTAAATTACAGAATCTTAAATATTACGAATTCTCGGGAGGTTGGTTTCATAGACATGGATAGTCTTTTTTTTTCTGATAATGTGCTTATCGCTCCTATTTTATAATTATATAGATGTTGAAATCTCTATTTCAGGAGCCATAATTACATAGACTATGGCCAGAGAGGGTTTTAGCTAACACTTTTTAAAAAAATATCAGACATCCCTAACACCCAAGTTATCCAATAATAGTGCTTTAGGAGGTTTTTACTCATTGTTTTTTAATTACAACCTATTTTGGTGATATGATTTATTTACATATTATTTAAAGTATCTGTTGTCTTGATGCCTAACTGAGGCGTTCAGAACTGGTAATCAGTAAGCTTTTCTATTTAATGCTGGAAGAACAAGCTGCTCGTGCTGACCCAACAGAGACATGAGGAAGGTTTGTCAAAGGGGTGTATTCACCCAGCTCTAATCCTTGTTTTCAGAAACGCAGGGTCTTTAAGTGTTCTCTAATTAGTGAATAGATATGGTTTTAAATTCTTGTAGACCCTCCTTTTGTAGAACAGAGAAGGCTTGCCTGGATTGTTTAAATCTTTGCTTTACATGTTTTGTATGTAAAATTTTATTATGAACAATTAAAAATGAGAAATAGTAAAAGTAACTTTAAAACATATAATTATACTGCTGTTTTATTATTGTGATCCATTGGCATTTCTTTTTTAACACCATCATAATTAGAAACTCGAATGTTATATACCATAAAATGGTGTCTACGAAACAAAAGTGTGTTTTTCTTTGTTTTCTGGCTTGCTTGTTTTGCTGATCTCCCTGTATACATGAAATGTTTACTGCTCTGAAATAAATTCTCTTTGGGTTTGGCAAAATTGCTTCTACCAGTCACCTAGGTAATGTAAGCTAGGGAACAAGACACTGATATTTAGGCATACCAAGAGGAAATATTGCTTCAGTGAACTGAATATAAAACATGATCAGTGAAAACACCTGGAAATCAAAAAGAACAGATTTTAGTTATGCTTCTCTTTTTCAAAGAACTTAAGTGCTTAGCTATTATTTTTAGTACTAGAGAAGTAACTTGGCAGTGACATTTGAAATATGATAAATAAAAGCCTACAGAATGTCTGCTTCTACTTTTAGCACTTGTCTGATTCCTTCTCCAGAAATTGCATAATGGAAACTACCATAGAGTTAATGCGACTCTAATACATCAACCTTACTTGTTGGAATAAATGTATTCTCTATTACTGTGTAATGATAAAGCCATAGTTATTGAAACTGCCAAAGATATTGAAAGAGAAAGATAGGAGCTTTTTGCCTTTATCACCTGTATTATTAATTGGAGATAATTACTGCAGAGCAGCTGGCTGTTGGTTTTAGGGAGCATCAATTGTTCTTCGCACCCAGCTGTTGACTAATAAGGATAGTCAACACATCTGTTTCAACAGCTGGTAATTAACAAAAGCCTAATTGCTGCAACTCTTTTAACATCCAATCTGTGAAAAAGAAGGGATGTAGACGAATATTATTTACTTTGTGCTTTGCACTTTCTGAGACCAGTTTCTCTTTTTGTCTCTCCCTCCACTTTCTTTCCCTTACTTTGAACACCACTGCCTTTGTATGAAGCATTGAATGGCAGGAGAACACAATATGGTAATCCAGAGCTTAACTTTTTCAGATCTTTGTTGGTGTTTCTTATTGCAACATTTCTTTGCTAACTTGCAAGATAAAATGGATCAAAAGCATTTTGAGTAGTTCCATACAACAGTTAAAATCCGCAGCAGTGTGCCCTAGGCTGTGTTGCTGTTGTCTGAAGCATCTAAAAGGAAACAGGGAATTCTTTTTACTTATGCTGTTCACATGCTTAGGCACAACTCCCCAATAATTTCCACATTCATATACAGAATTTTTGTTTAAATTACTGCATGTGTTGATTAATATACATAGAGGCAGGTTCAGCAAACTTTCTTCCTTTGGTTATAAGCTATTTAAATTGTTATCTCTTAAAAACTAGTTTACTTATTTTCATGGCTATATGTCAACTTAAAGTATTTAAGAAAACTTTTATTTATGAAATCTTGCTTGGTCTGTTTTTCTTTAAATGTTATTTGGTCTTTTTAAAAGGTTGCCTTTAATTCAGATAGCTTCTTGTTTATTGTTAGTCATAGTAAATTTATACTTATATTACTTGAATACTTTCAGTACTTTAATTATGAACTGTTTCATTAAAATGATCTCTTTTATAGTCTGAGTTATAAAGCTGTATATTGGGTCGTCAGGAAAGTCATGATGTATTTTTCTGTCTTTCTATGCAAAATGGGTCATGACTTTCCTGATGACTCAATATTTATGTTTCTTATATTTTTTACTAGTTAGGTACTAATGTGTACATGTTAAATAATCTGCTTGCCTCCTATTTTAAATTTTTTATGTAGAATATTGAAATATTTTCTTTTCTTTAAGAATATATTGGGTAGTCAGAAAAGTCATGATACAATTTTGCATAAAAAAATGCATCATGGCTTGTTCCGACAGCCCAATTTTTTTCCTGTTATCATAGCTGACTTTTTCAATAGTTGTTTTCATAGCCTTTTACATTTTTTATAGCATGTGTACATATCTATGTTTTATAATAAATGAAAAATGTATGCATATTAATTAGTACATAATCATACTGATTTTTCTTGAATATGGTCATCGAATTTTCAATAATTAAGTTACTTATTTAATATGAGCATTTGGAAAGCCCTGAGCTAAAATGATGGTCAAGTTAATTTGATTTAACTTGCCTCCCTAACTTCATAGTTGGCAATATTTCTATGCAGGCAGTTCTTTAATTGATGTTGAAAGGTATAGAAGAAATTCTACCCAAGTGCTTGCTGTGGACTGAATTGTGGATTGCATAATATCAAAATTTTTTGCTGGCACGACAAGTTTAGTTCAGCAGGTGTTCAGGTAATGAAGTGTACTATAGATGTAGTGAAAAAACATACAAGATCCTGAACAAATAAACAAAATACTGCTGGCTAAAATTCTAACTAAATAGGAGGGTACTGGCATGTAAGGAAATGTTTACGACTCAAGTGCAAAGGAGGGGAATATTGTCATTTTGAGAAATGTTTGCTTCTTGAGTTTAAATAAGAATTTAATTTTCTCTGTGTGCTCATGTTCTTAGGTAGTACCAGAGAGCTTAGTGAAAGGAATGTATCATGCCATGAGAAAAGAAAGTGGACTTTTTGAGGAACCCGCATTCCAGCTGATGCTTTAAGTATTCTCATATGTATATATATTTATATATACATGTTTGGGTTCTCCCCAGCACTCCTGAGCAAGTGACCTTGGGATCGGATGACATGGTAGATAGAAATTCAATAATTTAGTAGATATTCTCTTAAAAGCATAAATGATTTAACTGTTTTCTAGACATTCAAAGAGGTATATCACACTAAATGATGGTAAATTATTAGTGGAGCATGTCAGGTCATCAGTGGTTTGATATATCTCAGTAGGAATGACATTCTGGGGTGCAGCAAAAGGGCTCAGGGCCGGAGACCTAACTGGCATCTGACAAGCAACAAACTTAAGACTGGTAGTATTTTCTGAGTTAGGATTCATTCAATCTGAAAGATACAAGAAAAAGAGAAAGCCTCCATGGCCTGAATTAATGCACAAAGTAATGGTTCAATACAAATATTTTAAATTACTTACACTTAAATTACGTACACTTTTAAAGAAAGACAATGATTTCAGAATAAATGACAGTGTTTAGAGTTTAAAAACTGGAGTAAGCACTGTCACCTCTGGAGTCATCTCCATAAGATACAGTGGTTTGTTTGAATTTGGGGAAGAGAATGGCAAAGTTATTAATTCATAGACACATGATTATGTGCAGAACTGGTAATCAAGAGTTCTGGGTTTTAATTCTGGTGTGGTCATTAACTTGTATTTATAACCTTAATAACAGAGCATTTAAGTAAATAATTTTCTAATAAAGATTTTCTATGTAATGGTAGAAAAATAAATCGTTTTCTAATAATGTTTTTCTACCTCATGGATATTTTTCCCTAAAGAATCTACATTGTTAAAAGCAGTTGTAGGAAATGTTTCAATTTTTGAATATTTCATCAATTACATATTTTTATACCTTTTAATAAATAAGACTATGAAAGCCTCTATTTATAGATTATGCTAGAATATGTGGCTATTATTGGCAATCAGAGGTATAAGCTTATGAAACACATCACTCAACTGAACCACACTAAGTGCCGTAGTGATTCTGATGATTAAGCTGTTTTTAAATAGTTTTAATTTTTATATAGTGTTTAATGTAGAGTATGAGAGACTTTTTTTTTTTTTTTTTTTTTTTTTTTTTTTTTTTTTTTTTTTTTTGGCCATAGCATGTAAGCTCGCCAGAGGGAGACAGAGAGAGAAAATAAGAAATCAGGCCCCAAGGGGGGATGGGCACACTACAGTCCCTTCTTCATTCTCCACCTTGGATTTAGGGCATACATGCACATGTGACTGGCATGATTTTTAAGCTGCCTGGTCCGGGACTCAAATCACAGTTGGCCATGTGTGAGTCCAGTGCCTACATGGTTAGTAAGAGAACACTAGGGCCACAGCTTCACTAAGGGCAACATCTATGGGAATGCTTTGGATATTGAGCTGGGATCCCCGTCTTTGCACATCAACAAGTGGTTGGGAGCTGAACCAGAAACTCCTGCATTAATTCAGGCCTCTTGAGCTATACCTGTGAATTGTCTCTGGTTCCTTGATGAAGCAAACAGACACATGTCCTCTGGAGAAAGGCATTCCCAATTTAGTCAAGTGGAATTTCCATGGATTATTATCAGGATATTATGAATTCACAGTCAGAGATCCATTAAGCACAGGAGGAAAAAACCCATCATGAATGACAGTCGACAGACACACAAAATAAAAAACAAACATAATAAATTCATCTAATGAATACAAATGGACATGTATGAAATTACTAAATGAATATTTCAATAAATAGAGTATGAATCACCATCCTTAATTATTCACAAGAGTTTGTTTTTTGGGTTTTTTTAAGAATACAGCAGGGGGACCAGCAGTTAGCATAATGGCTATGTTGCTGGACTCCCACGTAGTCGACCGCGGTTCGAGTCCCGGACCCGGCGGCTTAAACTCACGCCGGGCGCGTGTGCGTGCGTGCCCAAGATCCCGAGAGGAGAATGGAGGAGAAGGGATTGCGGCGTGGCCATCCCCCCTGGGGGGTGATTTCCTGCTTTCTGTCTCTCTGTCTCTCTCTGTCTGTCTGGCGAGCGCATGCGCCCTATAGCAAAAACCTCTCCAAAAAAAAGAAAAAAAAAAAGAATACAGCAGGCAAATTTAAGAAGAAATCACTTTCCAGTTCTAAAAAAAGACACACACAAAGTAAAATATTCTAGAAAGAGGATAAAAATCAGATTATACAGAACTGAATAAAGAATAGTGAATAGCAAGACATGTAAATTGAAATATGTACAAAAAACGTCCCATAATACAACATAGATATATGGGAGGAAATTGAGAGGTTTAAAGTAAGATGGTCTAATAGACATTCATTTGGACTCCCAAAAGAAGGGAATACAGATAACCCAGGAAAAGCATTATCAGAACAGAAAATGACTGAGATTTCTCTGAAAATGATGGAAACTATCCAGGCACAGTCAGATCAGAAATCTAGATCGAATTTCACACAAAGATAGTATGTGCCGCAGCCTATATGTTTTCTGTTCCTTAATGAACTCTGCCACCACATGGCTTGAATTAGACTTTAAATCCAAACTTTTCTCACCTTATTTGCCTGGTACTTGGTACAGTGCTATTCCTTACAGACATCGGTTATTTCCATAGTTTCACATCAAAGGTTCAATTGTGTCTGTTGAATACCTTACATATTTGTTCACTTCTATTTGGTTATATCAAATAATAATTTATCTCATTTTATCATTGCATACTAATTCTGTGCTAAGGGTATTATCACAACTATTTTAATCATGAGATAATTGAAGTTCAAGGCCCTAACATTTTTAGTCATAGAGCTAAGAGCTAATAGCTCTTAGCCAAAACTAAATTTGCATAGCTGCAAAGATCATGTTCTTTTACCTCACTGTTTTATTTTCTGTCATCTCAAATGAAACAATGTATGTGAAAGCTCTTGTAAATGTGAAATTTTAATCTATTTTTAATTGTTACGTAATACTACACTCAATGTTTATCAAGCACCTGGAATGTGCTAACCACGGTATTCATGTCTTAGACCTACTAGAGATTTGTACCTTGACGTGTAATCTGGTGGTAGAAGTAAGGATGGTGTTTACCTTTAGGGAAGGTAAAAATTAATTAGTGGCATGAGGAGATTTGAGAGTGATGGAAATATTCTATCTCTTTTGGTACTTCTAGTTACACAGGTGTGTGCACTTGGTGAAAATTCAATGAGCCCTGAACTTTTCTATTTGTATGTTATCCTTCAGTAAAACATTCAGGTAAAACTAAATTTAAAAACATATTACTAGGAATTTTGAAGGTGGAAGAAAGTTCATAGAGTGGGGAAGAGAATCAAGAATGGCTTTATGGAGGAGTTAATAATTAAAATGGGTCATGAAGGACTGATGTAAATTTGGTAGCATGGCATCATTTTGGTGTTTCAGGTTGAGGAAATATTATAGTTATGCAGCATTTAGGGCAAGTAATCCTTGGCTAAAGTGAAAGTAAAAGAATAAAGGGATTTTAAAGCCACATTGTGGAAGACTTTAGATGCCAGGATCAGTATTTATATTTTCTAATTTTAATATTTATAAATATTTATTACACGTCTTTTTTTGTACCATGTATAAAATATGCAGATGTACATAGTTCTGGCTTCCAAAGAGCTCATAGTAAGGAAAGAATATAAATATTAATATATTATTTTAATATTATTAAATAATCATTTAAATTCAATGTTAATATAAATGTTAAAATAAACAGCAATAGCAAAAAAGAACTGTATAAAGAAAATGAAAGGATGTCCCAAACTTCCCAGTTTCAGGAGTCTATTCAGGTTCCTTGGCTTCTGGCCCCCTTCCATCTTCAAAATCAGCAGTGGCCAGTTGAATCTTTCTCACATTACTGTTTTTCTGGTTCTTTCTCATATGCCTTCCTCTTTCCCTCACAAGGGTACTTAGAATTACATTGGGTTCACCCAGATGATCAGGCTGACTTCCACCTGCAGCTGTAATTCCACTCTGCTATGTCGCCTAACATAGCACAGGTTCTAGGGAGTAGGGTGTAAATCTCAGGAGCTCTTATTATGCCTGTCCCTCCCAGGATATGAACTACTTTCAGAATCCTTATATGTATAAGACCATAAGTGGATTAGACAAAAACTTCTGGCTAGAGTAAGGGGTTGAGAAACAAGACAATTCCTGAGCCTTGAAAAGAAAGTTTTCACAAAACTGTTTTATATTCTGAACATAATAGCTCTCTTTTTTTATTCCAGAGATTTTTGCCTTAGGGTTCTTGCACTCACTAGAGAGAGACGAGAGCGACAGACAGACACAATGAGAGGGCAAGTGAGAAATCACACTTCGCACCAGGGGGATGGCCACACTGCAATCCCTTTTCTTCCATATTCCTCCTGGAATGTTAGGCACTCATGCACACACGCCCTGTGTGAGTTTCAAGCCCCTGGGTCCAGGGGACAAACTGTAATCAGCCCTGTGGGAGTCTAGACATAACTGCTACGCCATTTGCTGGTCCCTGAACATAAGTATCTCAATGCTACAGGATTTTCATGCAACGACTCCAACATATGAGGGTAGTACACTGAAGCTAAACACAGTATTTCTGCAGCAAAATGTACATATTTACTATAAATGAAACAAAAGAAAACCATAAATAGCTTTATGTCAGTTTGCCTAATTTTTGTCATTAGTTAATTTCAGTTACCAAAATTTTTAGTTTTTGGTTTTTAAAAACTATGGGATTTTAGTATTGTAAATAAAGGATTATGAAACTTTAATTAATTAATTAATTTTTTAAGAGAGATTTTTACTATAGGGCATGTATGCTCACTGGAGAGACAGAGACAGAGAGACAGAAAGCAAGAAATCACCACCCGGGGGGACAGCCATGCTGCAATCCCTTCTCCTCCATTTTCCTCTCAGGATTTTGGACATGTTGGCATGTGTCTGGTGTGAGTCTTAAGCTCCAGGTCCAGGACTCGGACCATGGTTGACTATCTAGGATTCCAGTGACATAACAATTACATCATCTGCTGGTCCCATGAAACTTTAATTATAATGATTTTATTAATGAAAGAAATCCAGTGATCTTTTTAAAATATTCATAATACATGAGAAAAGACAACTTGACTTTTGCCATTCTAGTAAATTACATATGATTAATCAATAATTAAAATTTAAAATGAGTTATAGGATATCAGTATCATCAAAAGTTTCCCAGAAGTGTTACACTAATTTATATTCCCATTAATAATGTAAGCGATTTTGGGGCACTGCAGTTGGAGTAATGGCTATGTTGCCAGACTCCCATGTAGTCGACTACGGTTCAAGTCCTGGACCTGATAGCTTAAACTCATGCCAGGCGTGTGTGCATGTGTGCCCAAGATTCTGAGAGGAGAATGGAGGAGACAGGATTGTGGCGTGGCCATCCATTCTGGGCAGTGATTTCTCACTTTCTTTCTGTCTCTCTGTCTTTCTCTGTCTTTCTGGTGAGCACACATGCCTTATAGCAAAAAACTCTCAAAAAAAAAAAAAAAAAGAAAAAGAATGTAAGAGATTTCTAGTTGTTTCATGAATTATTAGTTTTTTAAGCTCTTCTATTAAGAATGAAATATTAGCATATTTGGGTTTAAATTTTATTTCCCTAATAGCTAGTGATGTTAACAATGTTTATTGGTCATGTCGATATCTTTTTTTGTAGAATATCTTTCATGTCTGTGCACCTTTGCTTTAAACATGCCATGGTTTCTTTTTTTTTTTTTTTTTTTTTGGAGAGATTTTCGCTATAGGGCGTGTGCGCTCTCCAGACAGAGAGAGACATAGAGACAGAAAGCGAGAAATCACCCCCCCCCAGGGGGGATGGTCATGCCACAATCCCTTCTCCTCCATTCTCCTCTTGGGATCTTGGGCACGCACGCACAAGCGCCCGGCGTGAGTTTTAAGCCACCGGGTCCGGGACGCGAACCGCAGTCAACTATGTGGGAGTCCAGCGACAGAGCCATTACACTAATTGCTGGTTCCCAACATGCCATGGTTTCTCATAAAAAAAAATTACTATTTATATTATCAAAGCCTTCTTTACATGAGTCATTTATATTTCACTGCTGTTAAGGTTTCTTTGTCTTTGACTGCTAATATTATAGAAATAAAATTACATGCTTAACCTCTATATTTAGTATTTGGTGTTTTGAAAAAGCCAAAGGAATATTCTGGGGGAAATAAGACCTTTTAGGAAAGTAACCACTAGTAATAGGCAGTGTGGATTAAGCAGTATTAGAGGAACCACAGTTAGGAGTTGTGGTGAAATAGGTTGTATTCAGGTTACACATCATGGCTGGGAAGCCATATAGATTTAGTAATGGGACATTAAAATAGTGATGTCAGAATTTAGAGTTTCAGGTCAAATGAAGTCAAAGCCCTCTCAACAATTAGGCCAATTCCTTGTCTGGTAGAGATCATAGGCAGAAACATGGCTAGGATGAACACATCAAAGTTTAGCATTTGTAGATCCACAGAACAGAATGGTCCAGGCAGAAACTGAATCCCCATAAACAGACAAAGGTCTGGATTTGAGATTAAACCAAGTACTAGGAAACCAACACAGAATGGAATTCCGGCTCGTGGACTGAGAATGGTGTCTTAAAAACTAAGACAAACTTGCAAAACAAGCAGAACAAATAGTTGCTGAGTCATTGCTAGATCCAGGAGAGAGATATTTTTTTCTCTCTCTGCCGCACCTAAAGTATGAGTAAATAGATAACCTTACTTCACCCCCAAAACAGTACAGGATTCCTCAGGAACCAGATACTGCAATGGAGAGAACTTATCATCATCATTATTCCTTAAAATTAAGTCATATAGTACTATTAGTATTTCTAAGAGCTATAAGATTACTTGTGCCAAGTTTACAAAGTTGAGGGACATGCTATTGATGTCCTATTGTCATTAAGCAGACTTTCACCCAAGAACCGTATACCAGGGCTATTGACAATATGGAGCAGTGTGGAAAATGCATATGTGCCTCCAAGAAAGGTATGAGTACCCAAATTAGTTATATGAGTTGTAAAAAAAATAATCCTTACACCAAATTTTAAAAATGAAATTAGGTAATATGATTCATTGATAATAATTAGCACCATATTATAAAAGCACCGAAAGGCTTACGTTTATTTGGTAAGTTACTTAACATTTTCCTCATCTGTAAAATGGAACTAGTAGTAGTAGCTACTAGAAAGATATCTATGTTGTGAGAAATAAGTCAATGAATATATCCAATGCACTTAGAACAGTGCCGGCCTGTAGTTTTTCTGTGTGGCTATTGTATATGTATAAAATTGTAGTACCATATTCCCACATCTTGGAAGGTGACCAGGATTTGTGTCCAGGTTCCGCACCTCATTAATGGGCCATCTTCATAGTAAATAATCTCTCTCTTATTTTCTATTCTTCCTTAGTGGTAGAAGTAGCATTGAAAGTTTTCAAGATGCTACCATCTTGGGACCAGCAGTTAGTGTAATGGCTATGTCACTGAACTCCCACGTAGTTGATCGCAGTTCAAGTCCCGGACTCGGTGGCTTAAACTCACACTGGGCGTGTGTGCGTGCGTGCCCAAGATTCCAAGAGAAGAATGGAGGAGAAGGGATTGCAGCATGGTTGCCCCCCCAGGGGGTGATTTTTTGCTTTCTGTCTCTCTGTCTCTCTCTGTCTTTCTGGTGAGTGCACATGCCCTATAGCAAAAAAGAAAAAAAACCTCTCAAAAAAAAAAAAAAGATGCCACTATCTCCAGTTAGACAATCCATTAAAGTATAAGTCTTCTATGAACCACATATTGCTATACATTGGCCAAGTGTAATTATAAATACTGGTATTGGTATTAGTGGGAAATAGCGTCCAGCTTTAACTGTATATAATGAAAAATAGCTCTTAAAGTCTTAAAAAGATTTCTCTTTTCAAATGCGATCATTAAAATCCCATCACACATATTTTTTCCATTTTTTTTATTTTTTATTATCATCATATTCTTCTTTATATTACATTGAATTACATATAACTTTACAGTGTATTACATTGTTTTTTCAAAAGGGAATGCCATGCATGTCAGTCAGTACAGAGACATTAATCTCCCCACTTCAACATTCAATATCTTTTCTATGTTTTCCCCAATCATTATTATTATTATTCTAATTATTTTTTAAAACAGTCAATCGCTATTTCTCATTTTGCTTGTACAAATACTTTGCCCATCATGAAATACTTTTCAGACAAATCCAGTTGAGAATACTATACATGTCAACATCAACAGTTAATAAGCCATATCTGTTTCTCACTAACGTCCTGCCTCTCTATTGTTCACTTGCTATCTTTCTCTATCCTCTTCTCTTCACTTCCCCCATTCCACACTGTCCTATTCTCATTAAGTACCTTCACTGCTTTTATGTCCTCCAGTTTTTTGCTATCATAGAGGGCTGATAGTTGGTATATATTGAGTGGATACATACAATATCTTTCTTTCATAGCCTGGCTTACTTCACTCAGCAATAGATCCTCCATATCTGACCACTTTCATCAAATTCCAGGGTCTTGTTATTTTTTATGGCTGAGTAGTATTCCATAGAGTATATATACCACACTTTTCCAATCCATTCATCAGTTTAGGTTGGTTCCATGTCTTGGCAATTGTGAATAATGCTGCAATAAACATTGATGTGCAAGCACTTTTCTGACTGAGCGTTCTCCTGTCTTTGGGGTAAATACCCAGAAGTGGGATTGCTGGATCAAATGGTAGTTCTATTTGTAGATCTTTGAGGAACCTCCATATTGTTCTCCACAGTGGTTGAACTAGTTTACATTCCCACCAACAATGTAGGAGGGTTCCCTTTTCACCACATCCCCGCCACCACTTATCACTTTTTATATTCTTCATCTTTGCCATTCTGACAGGGGTTAGGTGGTATCTCATTGTGGTTTTTATCTGCATCTCCCTTATGATGAGGGATGTTGAGCATTTCCTCATATGCTTTTTGGCTGTTCATATGTCTTCCTTAGAGAGACTTTTGTTCAGCTCATTTTCCCATCTTTTAATTGGGTTAATCATTTTTTTTCGCATAAGGCACTTGAGTTCCCTATGTATTCTGGTTATCAGTCCCTTGTCTGAGGCATATTTAACAAAAACATTTTCCCATTCTGAGGGTTGTCGGTTCACACTTGTTACTGTGTCCTTTGCTGTGCAGAAACTTCTTAGTCTAATATAGTCCCACTTGTCTATTTTAGGGATTATTGCCTGTGCTTTGGGGGTCTTATTTAAGAAGTCTTTGCCTACTCCAATGTCCCCCAGAGTTTCCCCAGCATTTTCCACCAGTAGTTTTATTGTTTGAGGTCTTAGGTTCAGATCTTTGATCCATTTTGAGTTGACTGTTGTTAATGGTGAAAGATGGGGGTTCAGTTTCATCTTTCTGCAGGTGGATACCCAGTTTTTCCAGCATCATTTACTAAAGAGGTTTTCCTTTTCTCAATGGATTGACTGATATCCTTTGTCAAAGATCAGTTGGCTGTAAGCTTTGGGAGTTATTTCTGGGGTCTCTATTCTCTTCCATTGGTCCACATGTCTGTTTTTAATGTCAATACCATGCTGTTTTAATGACCACAGCTTTATAGTATATCTTGGGACCAGGGAGTGATATGCCTCCCATCACACATATTAAGAGAGGATTCTTGAGAAATAATCACATTGTGTGTTCTAATTTTGTTGAGAAGGAAAATTATATGATCTATGACAAAAAAACAAAAACAGAAGAAATGTACTCATTAACTTGGTCAACAAAGGACAAAGGTTTGGTGGTAAAGAGACATTAAATCAGAAGGAAAACTATAAAATGCAAGCCTCACAGGGGCCCTGACATCTTTCAAAATGTGGGAAGGTTTTCGGCATACAAGCCAAACCTACACTGGATTTTTATTTTCTTCATTCATTTTGCTGCGTATCTCCATTGCGTCTTCATCTGCTGAGTCACCAATTTGTTGATTCAGCAATTTTTTAAAATTTAATAATCACTTCTTAATGTATTGACTGTGTGCCTGGTACTGTTTTCATTTTTTTCTTTCTTACAGATTTTAGCTTTTTTTTTTTAAATCCCCTTTAGTATCAGCCTTGTAAAATATGGAATAAAATCACCCCACTTTGTAGATCAGTCACAAAAGGATTTGCTAACCTGCCAGAGAGTTTGTAACAAATGAAGCCAGGATGTGACTCCAGTAACTTTGGGTCCACAGACCATGTTCTTGGTCACGGTGCTGCACTCGTGCTGTCCTTCTGGCATACCTCTCTCCACGCTCCCATTCTGTCTATGAATGTTTTGATTTCTGTTGCCACCACAGACTCTTCCTTCTCTTGTGTCAGATCACCACATACATCATTAGACATGTATATATGACTATGTAGTCATATGGGAAAATGGGTCATCTCTGGTCTAATAAACAGAGAGACATGATACGAGGTCAGAAGCATGACAGCCCCTAAGGAATTACCTCCGGGCAATACATTCTGGTAACACTCTGGGGTAAGCAATCCAGTTCTTCCTAAGAAGAAGGGACAGCTACTAGGTTGCTATTATCCTTTTGATAATAGCTTTTAATTTTTAAAGGTATTCTTTTATAAGACATGTAGTTCATTTTCTTGTCTACTAAATTCTTAATCCACTTGAGAGTTTAAAAAGTAAAATCCTAGGATGGCTATAGTCACATTGTTTGAGCAATTGTCCAACTAGACATATTGCTTGAAGATACCTAATTAGATACTTTATAAATAGTTTAAAGTGTACATAGTCATATATATTTATGATTCCTTTACAAAATAATTACATGAAAATAGCACACATATTAAATTATACCATATTAAAATATGGTCTCATGTGGTAAAATAAGCAATGTTTCCTTGATACTTGTATTCTAGTTGTAACTTCCCTTGTAGCCAGGTATTAAAACCTTGAGCAATTTCTAAATGTTTCCTTGACCGTATTGTATTACAACTTACTGATCCATAAAAGTAGAGGACTGTATTACCTGTAAGATCTTTTCCAAGTCTAAAATGATTTGGCTCTGTGATTTAATTGGTATCATATGCTTCTTTATTTAGCAGATATCACACAGAAGGTCAAATGCCTCTGTTCTATGATAAAAAGAGATTTCTATTAATCGTCTTGGAATTACCAAAGGAAAGATTAACTATATCAGACTATACCTATTAAAAACATGTTAAGCCAAACATAACAAGATTTTCAAGTATGATTAAGGGTTTTTTTCCTACAATACCTATAATGAAGAGTGCTCAGTGATGTGAACAGTGTAGTTTTTTCTTTGTCATTTTCAGTTGCTAGATAAAATTCTAAGGAAACACAATGTATTCATTTCTAATACAGTACCAGTATTAATGATTTTTCTATTTAGGTGATATTGCTCAAGATGAATATCAAGATAAATATATAATGGGCCATTTAACTATAAAACTAACCTAACATTAGTTAACCAACATTTTTTTTTAGTCACTTAAGATACAGTGAGGTGGGACCAGCAGTTAGCGTAATGGCTATGTCGCTGGACTCCCATGTAGTTGACTGCGGTTCGAGTCCCGGACCCGGTGGCTTAAACTCACACCGGGCACGTGTGCGTGTGTGCCCAAGATCCCGAGAGGAGAATGGAGGAGAAGGGATTGCGGTGTGGCCATCCCCCCTGGGGGGTGATTTCCTGCTTTCTGTCTCTCTGTCTCTCTCTGTCTGTCTGGCGAGCGCATGCTCCCTAAAGCAAAAACCTCTCCAAAAAAAAAAAAAGATACAGTGAGGATACAAGACACACTGTGATTATTCTGTGAGCTTGCATTATTGTTGATTACTCTGTTCTCAATCATGATTTGATTCCATTGTTTCACCTAGAAGATTGTGTGTGTGTGTGTGTGTGTGTGTGTGTGTGTGTACATGTTCAGCTGTACAGCATTGTAAAGGAAACATATGTATTTTAAACCCAACAGATTAGATTTGTACTTGAGTTCTGTCATTAGCTCTGTTACATTTCCCAGTTACTTAAGCTCCATGAACCTCAGTTTTATCACCTGTAAATAAAGGTTAGCAGGAACTGCCTCACAGGTCAGTTGTGAAGATAGATATGGTAATTATTTTAAGTGCTTGATACAGCCTATAGCAGGCAAGTGACATTAGTATTGTAGTTTTGGGCACAGATGCTTTAAAGTTGTGCCAATGTGTGCAGCAATGTAGTGGTTTCTTTATATACTTTATATACATTAATAAATATATACATACTTTATATGTTTTATATATATGTATAAAGTATATATCTACTAGGTTGTTGGGAAAGTCATGATGTATTTTTCTGGTTTGCTATGCAAAAATGCATCATAACTTGCCCAACAACCCAAAAGTATATGGGTATAAAATATGTGTACGTGTGCACACACCACAGGACCCAGCAATTCAACTCTTAGATACTTACCCAAGAGATGAGGGCATATTTTCACGAAATGACCTATATGAAGACATTTGCAGCAGCTTTATTAATAATTGCCAAAACCCGGGAACAACCCAACCCTCCATCAGTTGATGAATGGATGTACAAATTATGGCATATCCATACAATGGAATATTGCTCAGTTATGTGAAGGAGTGAGCTACTGATACATGCAATAATATGGGTGAATCTCAGAAAGATATTGTTAAGTGAAAGAAGCCAGGCTCAAAAGACCGCATACTGAGACCCGCAGATGGTATGGTGATTAATGTGCTGGACTCCCACATGGCTGACCACAGTTCAAGTCCCAGACTTGCGGCTTACTTTCTACTTTCCCTTTCTCTCTCTGTGTCTCTCTCTGATAAAATTAAATAATGATAATAATTAATAAAATTAAATAATTCTTTTTAAAAAAGACTACATACCATATGATTCCATTTTTATAACACTATAGAGAGACAAATCACATCAAAAATTGCCACTAGTGGGCATAAAAGGAGGGCATTTACTGCAGGGGTGCACAAGGGAAGATTTTTGGACAGTGGTATATTGATTATAATGGTTGTTATGTGATTGTATACATTTTCAATTTAAACACTATACCAAAAATGGGAATTTGTGTAAATGGAATTCTTTAAAAATCCATATGTATACTTATATTACATGTATATTTTACTTCAGTTATATTTTACCCAAAATATTGTTATAAGTACAAAAATATTTGTGAAAAAATATTAATCTGGAACTATTGGGTTGTTAGGAACGTCATGATGCATTTTTCATAGAAAAATACATCATGACGTTCCTAACAACCTAATATAATTGCATACAGCAATTTTCACTGTTAGCTTTGCTCAAAAAATAATTTTTAAGAAATTCATCAAAGTTTTCAAGGTAGTGAGCCAGCCCATTGCCTGGTAGTTAAGGCAGCTGGATCTCACATGGCCAACAATGCAATTCAAGTCCTGGATCTGGCAATTGAGAAACACACGGGTTCTTGTGCATGTATGCCCAAAATCCTAAACTGAGGGAGAGATGGAGAAGGGATTGTGACATGACTATGCAGTGCTTTCTGTTTTTCAGTCTCTCTCTCTCTTTCTGACTTTCTCCAGCAAGCACATGCACCCTCTTGCAGATTTAAAAAAAAAAAAAAAATGTAAGGTAGCATAGTGGCTAAGGGTGCTTGACTCCTATATGGCTGACAGGGATTGAGTTCCTGCTTGCTTTCTCACATTCCCTCTCTCTCACTCTGCCCCCTCTGGTCAAATTAAAATAAATGAAGTTAAATAAAATAATTCTTTCTAAAAAAATAGAGATAGGTAGTTAGATAGATCCTAACCAACACAGTATAAGACAGAATGTAGAAAATTTAATCCCGCATAAATTGGAGAAAAAAAGAAAAGCAAAAAAAGCAAACATAAAACATGAAATAATATGTAAAAATAAGTCTAAATATGTCTGTAAACACAGTATGCATGTATAAAGATAAATAAGAATGAAGACACATATCAATATGAATGTATCAAAGATTTAATATGACCAATAAAGCAATTAAAAACCCATAAACAATATGGAATATTATTTTTAAGTATGTAACTATATAGTAAAATGTGAAATATTCTTGAAAATTATGAACCAAAAATCATGGAAGTGCTTAATTTTAGTCTAGGAAAAAAGGAAGAGAAGGGGACAGTGAGTGTGATACATGGGATGGGATGAAGGGGTCTTTTTAACCTTTAAATTTTCTGAGAGATTTTTTTCTGTAAGGCACGTGCACTCACTGGAAAGACAGAGAGAGACAGAAAGTGAGAAATCACCCCCCTCCCCATAGAAGGATAGCCATGCTATAATCACTTATTCTCCATTGTCCTCTTGGGATTTTGGGCATACACGCACACGTGCCTGGTGTGAGTTTTAAGCTGCCAGGTCCAGGACTAAAACTACAGGTTGGAGGTGGCAAATTTACCTGACTTTGTGTACTCGTTTACAGTGAGTTTTGTTAATTTTTAAAAATTATTATTCATGTAATTACTTATATGAATATACATATACATTAATGTATGCAGTTTTTATAAAAGTAATTGTCAGAAATATGGGAATGCTAGAAAAACAGAAAAAAATACACTACCACTTTTCTTACTGTTTTTGATATGAAACTTATTTTTGATCTGTAGTGTGATAGCATTATATATTAATGTTTTAGGAAATGCAAAAAAGCACACATGATATTTAAATCAGCTATATGTTTTTGTAGTATAAAAATAAGTGGTTGATGGGCATATAACAGACCTCCAACTCAAACTAGTAGGTGACCCCTCACCCTTCCCCCACACTGAAAAAGGATTTATCTACCCAGGAAGTCTAAGAAATGGATCTGTCTTCTGGCATACCTGGATTCTGGAGTATAAATGGTGTCATCAGGACTAACTGTCAAACTGTGGTCAGCCATGTGGGAGTTTAGCATTTTAACCATCACATACCTACCAGCCCCAAATGTTCGTATTTTGTTTGATTGTGTGTGTGTTTTTGTTTGTTTGTTTGTTTGGTTTTGGCAGAGATACCAGGTAGTTTTGTTTTTGTTTTTTTTTTAGGAGAGATTTTTCACTATAGGGAGCGTGCGCTCGCCAGACAGACAGAGACATAGAGACAGAAAGCGAGAAATCACCCCCCAAGGGGGATGGTCACGCCGCAATCCCTTCTCTTCCATTCTCCTCTCGGGATCTTGGGCATGCACGCACATGCGCCCGGCATGAGTTTTAAGCCACCGGGTCCAGGACGCGAACCGCGGTCGACTACATGGGAGTCCAGCGACATAGCCAATTACGCTAACTGCTGGTTCCCAGGTAAAGTATTTTTAAGTAATCATATAAGGTAGTTAGCATTTGCTAAGCATTTATTTAGCAAATTCTCTATCACTTGTCCGATACCTGATATTCTTAACACAATGGGTGTCTGTGTACCATTTTGTTGTATACTGAAAAATGAAAAGCTGATAATTATTGACATCGAGAACCAACCACTTAAGTGCTTTTTTCTAATTTTTGATGTTTTATCTGAAATCATACAATATAGTATAATGCAAGCATTCAGACATCTTTATTTACAAAGTAACTATTAGAATTTGCTAACCAGATAGAGAACAGATTAATATTTTAGAGGCTTCACTTATTGCAAAGATCCAACATGCTGCATATTTTTATAATTTTCCATGATTAGAAGAGACAAGTGGTACTGTTTGATATTCACTTCTATTACACTAATCAGTTCTCCTATAGTCAAGATTTCATGATTTCTCTTAAAACTACATTCTTACACAAGAAAATTCTAAACCTGTTCTTCCGAACTTTCAATTACTTTATAAGTATTTGTATTGGTATAGTATGTGGTTTGTGACAGCAATTCACTGTGTTATCTATCAAATACCATTTAAAGTGAAAGGTAGCCTTTTCCTGGAATTAAACATTGAGTAAACAGTACTAAAACTTGACTTACCAGAAACCTATTTTAAAAGTTATGTTGAAAAACTCTTTTTGGTGATGCTTAAAATCCAATGATATGATGGTGGAGAAGTGACAATTTCTTTTTAAATTGATTACTGCTTTGAACCTACAAAAAAAAAAAAAAAAAAAAAAAAAAAAAAGCTGACTACCTATCTATTTTTTTTTCTTTAAATTTCTAGAGTGTGTGTGCTCACCAAAGAGAGACATAAAAAGGGAGTTAAAAGCACCCTCAATGGAACCTGATCATGTTGTAATCCCTTCTCCATTTCTCCGGCCTGCCAGGATTTGGGACACACATGCACACACACACACACCTGGTATATTTTCCAACCCCCCAAGGCTGGTTTTTGAACTGCATTCAACCATGTAGGATCTGGCTTCCTTAACCATAAAGCTACTGACTAGCCTATGATTGCTCAGGCTTTAAAACTGAAGTATTATTGGGGAACCAGCAGTTAGCGTAATGGCTATGTCGCTGGACTCCCACGTAGTCGAACGCGGTTCGCGTCCCGGACCCTGTGGCTTAAAACTCACACCCGGCACATGTGCGTGCGTGCCCAAGATCCCGAGAGGAGAATGGAGGAGAAGGGATTACGGCGTGACCATCCTCCCTGGGGAGTGATTTCTCACTTTCTGTCTCTATGTCTCTCTCTGTCTGTCTGGCGAGCACACACGCCGTATAGCGAAAACCTCTCAAAAAAAAAAAAAAAAAAAAAAAAAAAAAACTGAAGTATTATTGTCAGGGAGGAACAACATCCCTTGAATGAAATATTTGTAGCAGGCCAACAAGTGGTGTGGTGGTTAATGTGGCTGAATTCCACGTGGCCAATTGCTAGGGTCAAGTCCTGGACCTATCGGCTTAAAAATCATACCTAGGTCTTGTGCATATGTATCCAAAATCCCAAGAAGAAAATGGAGGAATATTGCAATGTGGCCATCCCCCAGTGGGGTTGGGGGAGGTGATGTCTCACTTTCCTTGCCTCTCTCTCTCTCTCATGAGTAAAAGTGCCCTATAGCAAATTTAAAAAACAAAAACACCAACAAAAAAAAGATTTTAGCATACATATAGGGTTGCTGCCATTCTCCTTTTTTTTTTTTTTTTTTTTTTTTTTTTTGGAGAGATTCTCGCTATAGGGCACTTGTGCTCGCCAGACAGACAGAGACATAGAGACAGAAAGCAAGAAATCACCCCCCGGGGGGATGGTCACGCCGCAATCCCTTCTCCTCCATTCTCCTCTCGGGATCTTGGGCACGCACGCCCACGCGCCCTGCGTGAGTTTTAAGCCACCAGGTCCAGGACACCAACCGTGGTTGACTACGTGGGAGTCCAGCAACATAGCCATTATGCTAACTGCTGGTTCCCCATTCTCCTTTTGGGATTTTGTTTTTTGTTTTTCATCCCTGTAAGAAAAGAATTGAAAAGGTTAAATCATATCTTTCAGAATCAGGTAGTGTGTATTTTTTTTTTACATTAAATATCAAAGATGGCTTGAGAACATATTTAGAATTTTCTGAGTTTTACTATTAATGAAGTTAAAAGAAAATCTAGTCTGATCAGGCAGTGGAGCCACATTAAATTTGTATGTGAAACACCCATTGTGCTTATCTCTAGATACTGCTCAGAACCCATGTCCCACATTCTGAATTCTGTGCATAAAGTTAAACATTGCAAAAGGGCATATATCTGATGATACAGATAAATAAGGTTGAAGTTTAGTAATGAGCAGTGTTGGTAAATTTAATGTGTTCATGTCCTTAGTATTTCTATGATTAATAATTGGCCTATTTTTATGGGAAATTATGACTCTCCCAAAATTAATGACAGTTTTTAAACTACCAGAAATGTAAGGCTCCTGTTTACAGTATAGTATTGTATTTTATCATATAAGAACTAATATTAAATTTCTTAAAATATTATTTGCAGGCAAAGTTATTATCTATGCAACAAGCCAGAGAAACTGCAGTTCAACAGTACAAAAAACTGGAAGAAGAAATTCAGACACTTAGAGTTTACTACAGGTAAAGTTCTTTTTAGCCTGGGGTTAAGCAAATATTGTTAGTTTTAGAAATGCTCCTACCTGGTTTTACAAAAATGAATGAGGAAATACCTCAATGAAATTAAACATTATGTATTTAAAGCATTTTTATAATTTTAATTAATCCAGGCATAAAATATTTATTATCATACCTCTTTTTCCTCCTATATTTGATAAAGTTTAAATTTACACTCCCATCAGAATTACAAAATTTACATAACTCATTACCAGTTGTTTAAATGGAGCCTGAATAGCTGTTTAACGACTTGCCCATCTGAATGCCACCTCTAAAGTAATGGTATACTTTTGTAAAATAGTACATGAGTAGCGATAATAATAATCTTTCACCTATTATAAGAGCTTCTAAAGAAATGTCACCAAAGAATTTTTAGCAGGCTTATTTAGTTTGTGCTTCTGGAGTCATCATTAAATGAATTTAATAGAATTCAATGCATTTTTTTAGTGAACGATAATAGAATAGAAAAGTAAGTGCACCTCCCATAGTACTGGTAAACACTGTTTATGATACTTCAGTTTCCGTGTTGTGTTATGTACGTGAGAAAGAGATAAGCTTTTGTATTGGGTTATATGTAAAATACATATTCCAATATGACTGGTGTCCTTATATAAAGGGGACATTGACACAAAGATAGATACCACAGAGAGAGGACCATGTGAAGACATGCTAGGAGAAGAGGCAGTGTGCTTCAGTGATCCATCTATAAGCCTAGGAATATCAAAAATTATCCATAAACATCAGATGGTAGTAGAGGCAAGGAAGGGTTCTTCCTCAAGCCATCAGAGAGAGCGTAACTCAGTTGATGTCTGAGTTCAGATTTCTGGTCTACAGAGCTGTGTGACCTAAATTTCTGTTTTTTCAAGCCATCTAGTTAGTGGTGCTTTGTTACAACAGCTCTAGGAGACAGCAACAGTTCTTAAACACCAAGTATGTTTGGTGGTTGATCACAGACTGTGGGGAAACATTTGCTATTGTAATTAGAGTCAGTGTCTCATGCAAATAGGCAAAACCCTCATAGTGAATAAATGCATCCCGTTGACTAATTGTGTGTGTATATGGGTCAGGGGAGAAAGGGGTCCATTTAGTGACTATTGCAGTGTTTCCTCTGTCCACTCTGTGAGTGTTCCATCAGCAATTCTGAACTGGAGCCGCCATTAGAATCACCTGAGTTTCCTCAAGAACTCTGCTGGCCAACCCATCCAAGGCCAATTGCGTCAGACTCTCTAGGAGTAGGACTAAGGTATCAGTATGTTTTTTGCTTTGTTTTGTTGAAGAATTATTTTTATTTAATTTTATTTATTACCATCATCTTTTTTTTTTTTAAATGTGACCAGCGGGAGACAGAGAGAAAGAGAAAAAGTGAGAAAGCAAGCCACCAGGTCTGGGATTCACACCACGGTTGGCCATGTAGAAGTCCAGCACCTCAACCACTACACCACCTGCTGGCCCCTAATAATTTCTGTTTGGAATGATGAAAAAAATATTGGAAAGAATAGTGATGACAATTGCACAATATTGTGAATGTACTTACTACCACTGAATTGTACATTTAAAAAGAACTAAAATGGTAAATATGATGTTATCAGTTTACTACCATTTTTTTTAAGTACAGAGAACACTCTGTGAGGATATATAGAAATTTTTTTTAAATTGAATAGGAGTGAGATCTCTGAGGTAGGAGAGAAAATTACCAAAAAACAAATAAGCTTAAATTTCCTGGAAGCTCAGATTCTAATTTAATTTTATTTAAATGAAAGTAAACAATATCTCTTACACACCTGAATAGATGGTGCTTACAAATCTGTGCATGGACACACTAATTCATGGAGATACTAGGGTTTTTCCTCAAAAGTTTCTGTTACAGAGAAGGAAAAATTTCATTTTCATATCACGGAAACCAAAATTAATGTAGTTTTCAGATAGATAGCAGAGATAATGGACTATGCTTAGGAAGGCTTAAGGAAAAAATACATTACCAGTTGTTTAAATCAGTTTTATATTAACACAAATAATATATATACATATATATATATAATGTAAGTTAGCAATAATTAAGAAAATAACAAGGTAAGAAATATGTAGGGCTGAAACAGTTAGCTAGAGCCCACTTACATGTATGGATACCATGAATCAGCAGAAGAGGAAGCCTCGGGTCTGGCTCTTCACTTTCCAGCAGTCTAAACAGAAGACTGTGTAACTAATTATTTAGTTACTAGTTTTAGGGGCAGATTAAGCTATGCTGATTACTCTCATCCTATCTTACTTTTAATTTTACCAATTAGTGATATTGACCTTTTTCTAACTGTTACTTGGATTTTAGAAGACTGGGTGCTAAGGAAATGTCGGCCTTCTGTTTCCTTTGGCAAGGTTAGTTAGGGGCATTGGCCAGTTAGGTCAGTGAGTTGGAATCCTAAACTTACTATAATTGATAACTCTTTCACATTAATGCAAGAGAGCATCAGAAAAATAACATGAAAATTTTAATTTCATTTATTACAAAAGTGCTGTTAGTGAAGCACATGCAATATTAGTACCTCCTCATTGCTGTGTCAAATGCTAAATCTGTTTTCAACAGCTTCATTAGTCTAAATCTAAACAGTTTCATGAAGAAAGAATCTTAAACTGGTGGGGATTAGATTTGTATTTAGTAATGATTTTTTCCTCTTGTTGTAAACCTGTAATGCTGCATTCCTAAGTTCAGGAGGCATAATAATAACAAACTCTTCTAATCAGGGAATGCCCAAGTTTCAATGCTCGCTGATTTAATAGGGCTTCCTTATATTTTCTCTTGCTTAAGGAAAGTGTAAATTAAAGTGTTTAGACAAGAATTAGATCCTTTTGTTTAGTGTCAATAGAATAGGATTTAATATACTTACTTGTCATAATAATTACAGCAGTTAATGTGTTTTTTTCAAAGATTTATTTATTTTTGATTCTTTTATCATTATTCTTCAATTTTGACCAGAGAGAGACAGAAAGAAAGGGAAAGTGAGAAAGCAAGTCGCCACCTTTGGGACCTGAACCCACTCGCTCATGTGGGTGTCCAGCACCCCAACCACCATGCCACCTACTGTTTTTAATGCTTATTACATTTCGTGTGATTCCATGTATGAATTTGTACTGCCATTCAGAACATAGTAAATTTCACATTTTAGACTAAAAATATTAAAGAGAATATTATTATTAAAGAAAATTAAATATTAAAGAGAATTCTCCATATTTTAAAATAATGTGTTTTCTATTATACCATTTTTTAAAAAATAATGAAATAACATTACTTACGCTTTTGACATAGTTAAAGGTAAGCTAGACATGAACCCTACCTAAGGGATTTGTGATACACCTTTCAAAGTCATAGAAATCATATTGGGTACATGAAATATTCTCAAAAGACTGTGAAATTATTAGTCTTTTTTTTTAATTGCCAGAATGCTCAAGTGCTTCCCAGAGAGGGGAGAAAGCATCCCCTTCGGGGGCATGGTCACACCACAGTCCCTTTCCTCCATATCACACCTTCCCATCAGGAGTTTGGACACACAGGCACACATACTTGGTGTGTCCGTCAAGCCACTAGGACCAGCATTGGTACCACAGTCAGCCCTATGTGACCCAGCTTCCAATGCACATCGCATAACCACTGTATTGCAGATTCAGCCCAAAAGGGAAATTTTTTGTGTCTTTTTTTATTCTTTTTATAAATTTTATTCAGTGTGGGTATATTATGTACTTCTTTGTCTTTATATATGCTATTCTTAGTAATTAGAAATATTACAGACTTTTACTAGGGTTTTTTTTATGATTGTGAATTTTTCATTGAACCATATGATTCTCAGTCAGAATTATGAATTGGTAAGATGGTCAACAGTGATTACAGTATGCAAATGCCAGCCTTGAAGCAGTATTTTTTTTCAATGCAAATACTTTATCAAGAGTGGGTTTGAACACTTGAGAGTAAGGTTGAATACTTGATCCTGACCTTATTAGTTCGATGTTTTAAAAATTTGTGCTAGTTGGCCTATCCACTGACATAAAAATTTTATAACATCTTTGTTTCTTATAGAAATCAACTACCCATTGAGCTTTATTATAATACCATACTGCAAAAGAGCTGAAAAAGAACACTACAACTTGCATATTTGGCATTAATCAGATTTTTAAAACATTATCATAAGGTCCAGACTTTTTAGATTTCAATTTTTTAAATTTTTCCACTAGAAGCTTTTTGTAGTTCTAACATTTTATGAAGTTTATTACCCCTTTGTATGAGGTAGATTAAATTTTTGTTTAATTACATTTAGAATCAAGAACCATCTTCTTATGCCAGTAAGTTGTGCCTAATTTTAAGGCCTTTTTACTATACAGCTGACTTTACCTGTAGTATTCAAGTCACCATCTGTAATTATTGGTGGCTGTAGAATGCAAAACAAAAGAAAAATAAAATGAAACTTTAAAAAATAACTTTAAAGTTTACATTTTATATATGTTCGGTGATTTGGAATATATTTATTAAGGATTCTTCCCTCTTCTCAATTTACAGAATATTCCATTTAATAAGTTACTTAGCTTCTGAAAGCCAGCTACCTCACAGAGATGATATCTGACCTGCTTATTATGAAAATCAATGACATAATGTTCAGTTTTTTTAATGTTTCTTGGAAACTGTAAAGCACTATGCAAAGGAAAATATTAATAATGTTACAAAATTACTGAAAATGTTCAACTCACTGAAACATACACAGTAAATAGGCTATTGCTACAGAAATAAGTTCCGTCTTCTATGACTACATCCAAATGGACATTTTTTTGCCTTATCACTTTATGAGTTTTCACTCTTTTCTGTGCCTCATTCTGTACAGTAAGTTAGAAGAATACAATTAAATTGCAACGTAGATGGCTCTGAACTGTTGTTTGTTAATCTGTAAGATGACTAACTGCCTTTTTTAAGAACACTTAACAAAAATATTTCGTTATTTAATAGTTGTTCCTAGGAAAGATACCAGAGTTAATATTAGACTGAGCTTGCCAATTACTGGTCCTGGGATTTGACATTTATTAACATTAGTTCTATCAGCTCAAGAAAAATTTAATTTTATATTTTGTTAGATTAAAAAGTGCAATGTCTAGGGACCAGCAGGTGATGTGGTGGCTAAGATGTTGGACACTCCCACATGGCTGACCAAGGTTTGAGTCCCAGACCTGATGGCTTGCTTTCTCACTCTCACTTTCTCTCTCTCTCTGGTCAAATTTAAAAAATAAATGAATGAATAAATAAAATTAAATATTTTTTTAAAAAAGAAAGTGCAATGTTTGATCTTGCTACTCAAACCATCATTATTATAGTTCCAGAGGTGCTAGTTGCCACCTACATAGGTAATCTTTGATTTGTCTTTTTTCTTAAATTTAATGTAACCAAATTTTGCTAAATTTTTTCCTGTAATTACTACCATTTTTACTTTCCCCTACATCATACCATTCCTTAAAAATGGCATGCCCGGGAACCAGCAGTTAGCGTAATGGCTATGTCGCTGGACTCCCACGTAGTCGACCGCGGTTCACGTCCTGGACCCGGTGGCTTAAAACTCACGTCGGGCGCGTGTGCGTGCGTGCCCAAGATCCAGAGGAGAATGGAGGAGAAGGGATTGCGGCGTGACCATCCCCCCTGGGGGGTGATTTCCCACTTTCTGTCTCTATGTCTCTCTCTGTCTGTCTGGCGAGCGCACGCGCCCTATAGTGAAAAACCTCTCCAAAAAAAAAAAATGGCATGCCCAAGCGATTCTCACTAGTTGATCTACTTATCTCTGTTCCATATTCTTCTTTTTTAAAAAATAATTATTTTATTTTATTTATTATTATTATTTTTATCATTTTTAAAATTTGCTATCAGGTGGGACCAGCAGTTAGCATAATGGCTATGTCGCTCGACTCCCACGTAGTCAACCGCGGTGCGAGTCCCAGACCTGGTGGCTTAAACTCACGCCGGGTGCGTGTGCACGCATGCCCAAGATCCCGAGAGGAGAATGAAGGAGAAGGGATTGCGGCATGGTCATCCCCCCTGGGGGGTGATTTCTCGCTTTCTATCTCTCTGTCTCTGTCTGTCTGGCGAGCACACACGCCCTATAGCAAAAAGCTCTAAAAAAAAAAAAAAAAGAAAAGAAAAGAAAAGAAAAGAAGGAAGGAAGGAAGGAAGGAAGGAAGGAAGGAAGGAAGGAAGGAAGAAATTTGCTATCAGGCATGTATGCTCACCAGAAAGCAAGAAAGAGAGAGAGAGAAAGAGAGGAAGGTGAGAAAGCAAGCCACCAGATCCAGGACTTGAACCACAGTCAGCCTTGTGGGAGCCCAGTGCCTTAACCACCATGCCACCTGCTGCCTGCTCCCATATTTTCTTAAGATTCCTAAAACATGTTCAACATCTCACTCAACTGTCAACAGTAACAATTCTGTATCACGTTACATATACAAGAAATTCCAAACTCTTTAACCTAATAGTCATGATCCTCTTTAATATTGCCACCTCTGTTTCTGATTTTATTTCTATTTCACCAATCAGCTTTTTTTTTTCCAGTTTGTTGTAGGGCATGTGAGCTCACCAGAGAGAGAGAGAAAGAGAGAAATCACCCCCCATGGGTGGATGATAATGCCACAGTCCCTTCTCCATTTCTCCCTCCTTTGGGGAATTTGGGCACACACACACATGCACTTGACATGTTTGTCCAAGTCACCAGGTCCCGAACTCAAACCACAACACTGGCCATGTGGGATCCAGCCACCTTAACCAACACACCACAGACTGACCAACATCAATCATCTTTTTTTGCCTCCCAATTTCATTCACATTTGTGTCAGTTGTATACCACCTCACACATAGTAGCCACTCAATAAATATTTGTTACACTGAATTGACTATTACATGCACTCCCAAAATGAATTGTTCACTAATTCATGGACCCAATAATTTCCCACTTCAATGCTTTAGTTTATGTCACCTTGTTCCATCTCTACCTGTCTGATTCTTATTGAGACCTCATAGCAGTTAAAAACCAGCTGTTCCATTTCTGGTCTTTCCCACCAGAAGTGCTCTGGTTCTTCCTATAATTCCTACCAAGTTACTCACAGTTGCTCTCTCAAAACACTTACCTCATGCTTCCCTGTGCAATTGTTGTTTTCTAAATTCCCTTACTAGGGATTCTATTCTTTATATATAGCAGGCTTTCAGTAGATAAATGCCAAACAAATGAATAAAGAATCAAATTTAATACTAGGTGAAAGTTTCTTCAAAGCATTTTCTGCATGGTGATTATCTGCACAGTGCATATAATAAAACCTCTATGATAAATGTGTGAGTGAATTAAATGATTAATGATAACATTGACCTAATGCAGCATCTAGCTTAATCATTTATAGGGATCTGGGGTAAAATGAGGTCTGCATATAATAAAACAAGTATATCACCTGACAGCAAAGTTTTTTTGTTTTGTTTTGTTTTGTTTTGTTTTTAGAGCTCCCATGTTCAAATTTCAAAACCATCATCAGAAACATTTCTTGGAATTTTACCTTTCTTAGAATTAGAATTTAAAAATGAAAATTAAAAAAACTTTAAGAACAAGATTATTATACAGTGTTCATTGCAACATTATTTCTTATAGTGGGAAAATAAGTTAAAATCTTTCCCAGGCATGTTTAGTTTGTTGTACACATTGTTTAAAAAGTATTAAATTAGGGACTAGCAGTTAGCGTAATGGCGATGTCGCTGAACTCCCATGTAGCCGACCGCAGTTCAAGTCCCGGACCTGGTGGCTTAAACTCACACCGGACTCGTGTGCCTGCGTGCCCAAGATCCCAAGAGGAGAATGGAGGAGGAAGGACTGCGGTGTGGCCATCTCCCCTTGGGGGTGATTTCTCACTTTCTATCTCTCTGTCTCTCTCTGTCTTTCTGGCGAGCATACACACCCTATAGCAAAAACCTCTCAAAAAAAATGTATTAAATTAGTCATCAAAATAAAAACTAGATGTCTGACAACATCAGACCTTAAGGATTATGGCATGGCATGTTTATAAGTTAGGGGTCTCCAAAGAAACAGAACCAGAAGATGGGGAAAAACAGAAATAAATATAAATATAAATATGTGTGTGTGTGTTTGTGAATGTATGGAAATGGATTTATTTTAGTTTTCTTTTTATGAATGTTATTAGTCTAGTGATTTAAAAAAGGCAAAATATATGAGGGAATTCAAATCCAAAATAGATTTATTCACCTTTATTACAAAAAGTATAAATGATAACCCTACTAATGTTTTAGGTTTGCTAAATAATTTAACTGATTTTGAAAGAACTTTATATTGCAGGAATTTGAATACTTTCAAAAAATGAAATGTTAAGAAAGACATAACTTGAAAAGAGTTTTAACCTTAAGGTTCTTTGGCTACTTGGTACATTAGAGGATACCTTATAGGTTAGTGAGGAAGAAAATTCAGTCCTATAAGCATTAGCTATGGCCTGAAACTGATTGACTAAAGGATATAGAAACACAGTAAATGGATGTAAATACCAGATATGGTATATGTGAAAGAGTAGGGTCTGAAGAAGGACATTTAGAAGAAAAATAGGGAGGCAAAACATTAATGGGACAAAGATATGTGGTATTATCTGTTGAAGATATTTTATAGTTTTATCAACTGGACTAGGGAGAAATGCCCATCTGGTGAAATATTCACTTTGTAAGCTAAATAATGTGATTGAATGTGTAAAAGAAAATGAAATTAAAAAAGGGAAAAAAAAGGAAATGACAATGAAAGCAGAGGATTCCCTTGTATTTCAAGAAACCTCATTTGTATAATTAGACTTATTTAGCATATTTGAATTATAAATATGTTGTTGTTCCTGTCTTTATATGACATATATAAGGAGGAGGGATTTAAAAAAGCTCATGGAAAGTGATATTATGAAAGCACTCTGCATAGATTTCAAGGGGTTTTATTGCACTAAAATAAACTCATATTTTAATTCCATTTTTCCATGAATTTTGAAGTCACCTCATGTACATTATTAATACACTAAAGTTTTTATTCAGTTGAATCTAGTTAAAAATATTTCACAAATGGGAATGATAGCTAATGGTTTGAGGAGCTTCGTTTGAGAACATTCTCATTTATTAATTGCAAAAACAGTAAATAATTATGTTAACCTATAGTACAAGATAGAATAAACTGAGATATTTAAGCTCTTCTTGATTTCTATAAACTTTCTAATGCCACTGCCGTCATAGATAGCTTAGTAAATATTGACTGAGAATGATGATGATCCAATGATATTTTTAAGGCTGGGTGGCACTGGCAGTACAATCAGATATCCGGGATTGAACGTTGTCATTTTGCCATAGGGCCTTCCACTTGGGCCTCTCCCAAAAGGATAAATGTTTACCTGCAGTTAGGCATTTAAATGTGTAAATATTCCAGATTCAATTATATATGAAGTAGCTAGAGTTTTCTACTCTTTAAATCATGAGGTAGTTGTTCTCTAAAGTTTAAACTGATCTTACAAAACTTTGCCAACGTCAGAATAGACTTGAGTGTTTTATTCCTAATTCCAAACACAAAAGTTGTTTTATAAATTCAGATCAATATATAAATACTGTGTTCCACTGACTATTCAAGCCTAATATATTTCTGAAACTTCTAAGGTTATTAAAGTTTAACTTACTATTCTGTTGTCGAGTTATCAGTGTTGTTGTATAGTATGTCTTATTCCCCTAAACCTTATAAGGGTTTTTTTGACTATCAGTATTCTAGTAATACCATTCCAATTATTTACCCAAATGTCCTCTAAAACTTCCTTGTTCTAATTGAGTTAGAAATAAACAATAATCCAATTAGTATATGAAACAATCCGAAAGTTCAAAAGCCTCGGGATTTTTTTTTTTTAGTGTAATTTTATTAGATATTATTGATCTGACAAAAATTTCAGTTTAATTTAATTCATGAAGAGTTTAATTGTCTTATCAAGCTTGGTTAGCTCTTCTGAACTATAAAAAATTTTTCTAAAACATTATATTAAAAAAGGTGAAAATTGAGATTTAGTTCTGGAAAGTTGGACACACTGTGAACTTAAATTACGATTCATAATGAAGAAAACTTTATTTCTAAATCTGCTTTGAGTCTCTGCTCATCTTTTTATTTGTGAAATTTTTGTCTTACATTCATTCTTTTCATATGATATAATGTGTTAATCAAGCTAACACTACAGTAAAACAGATGGTACGAATTCTGACTTTATAGCTAAGTGACGTTTGATGGATAATTAACCTCTCAAAGCTTCAATTTCCTGACCTGTAAAATAGGAATTGTGATTATACCTGCCTCTGTCTGTGTGAAAATAATCAAATGGGATAATGCATATATGAATAGTACCTGGGTACAGACTTAGGCATTTAGTAAAGGGGAACGTTTGTTATTCTAACTTCTGTGTTGGGTTTATATTCTGGCCATTAGCTTTTCTTTGAGATTCTATTGATACATTTTTCTTTCTTTTCTTTTCTTTTTTTCTTAGACTTTATATCATGACTGTGATGTTGTTCTTTTATTCTCTTCCGTAACAAATTTTCACTAGATTTAAGGGGGAGTTTTTTTTCTTGTTGTAAGGCTCTTTAAAAAATATTTAGTCATAATGTCTGTAGTAATTGTCTTTGACTCAACTAATATACACTGTATTGATGCTGGAAAAAACTGTGTTAGGCACTGTAAAGATGTACAGTTATTGGGACCAGTAGATGTTGTAATGGTTACATCACTGGACTCCTGTGAAGTCAACCACAGTTCAAGTCCCAGATCGGGTGTCTCTTTTTTTTTTTTTTTTTTTTTTTTTTTTGGTGAAGGTTTTTTCCTATAGGGCCTGGGCGTTCCCCAGAAAGACAGAAAGAGACAAAGAGACAGAAAGTGAGAAATCACTTCCCGGGGGGATGGCCACGCTGCAATCCTTTCTCCTCCATTCTCTTGGGATCTTGGGCACGCACGCACACGCACCCAGCATGAGTTTAAGCCACTGGGTCCGGGACTCGAACTGCGGTCGGCTACATGGGAGTCAAGCGACATAGTCATTACGCTAACTGCTGGTCCCAGACCCGGTGTCTTTAAGTTCACACTGGCTACATACATGCATGCTCAAGATGCCAAGAGAAGAATGAAGGAGAAGGAATTGTAGCATGGCCATGTCCCCTAGGGAGTGCTTTCTTACTTTTTGTCTTTGTGTCTCTGGCAAACACATGCACCCTATAGAAAAAAATCTCTCTTTAAAAAAAAAAAAAGCATAGTAATTACATGTAAATTTTTTAATGTAAAAATGTAAATCTTTTTTTTAAAGTCTAAAGGAATTTAAAAAATTTTAGTGAATATGATGTGCTTGACTTTAGATCTGGCCCTTTTTTAGTAACAGTTTGTTTCCAGAATTTTCTAATTCACACAGGAATATTTTAATGTTTAGAAATATATTAAGAGTTAGAAATGTAATACTTGTCATCAGTTTTTCTCTAACCTATTAAAATATTTTTATAGAGTACACATTCAAAATATATCATTTCTCCACATATTTTCTTTTAAAAATTTTATCTGAGACCAGCTGTTAGCGTAATGGCTATGTCGCTGGACTCCCATGTAGTCGACCGCGATTTGAATCCTGGGCTCAGTGGCTTAAACTCACGCCAGGCGCATGTGTGTGTGTGTGTGCCCAAGATCCCAAGGAGAATGGAGGAGAAGGGACTGTGGCACGGCCATCCCCCTGGGGGGTGAATTCTCGCTTTCTGTCTCTCTGTCTCTCTCTGTCTTCCTGGCGTGTACACACACCCTGTAGCAAAAACCTCTACAAAAAAAAAAAAAAAAAAAAAAAAAAAAAAAAAAAAAAAATTTACCTGAGAAAATAATGAGGATATAATTTTAGAGCTGTTTCTAATGCCAGCTATATTATATCTTAGAGTCTGGTGCATGTTACCACTGTTCCCTTCCACATCCTTTTGAAGCACTGTCTTTTTTTCTCCCATTTAGTTTGTGCCTTAGGGCATTTACACTTCCAGAGAGATACAGAAAGAGAGACAGTGAGAAGGGAAGTGAGAAATCATCCCCCCACAGGAGATGGCCATGCCACAATCCCTTCTCCTTCATTTGCCTCCTGGATTTTGGACACATGCACACATACCCAGTGTAATTTTCTTTCCTTTTTTTTTTTTAAGAGAGATTTTTGCTATAGGGTATGTCCACTTGCTGAAGAGACAGACAGAAAGCAAGAAATCACTGCCCAGGAAGGATGGCCATGCCACAATCCCTTCTCTTGCATTCTCCTCCCAGATTCTGAGCACACGTGCACACATACCCAGTGTAAGTTCCAGGCCAGTAGGTCCGGGACCCAAACCATGGTCGACTATTTGGGAGTCCAACAACATAACCACTATGTCATCTGCTGGTCCCACACCTAGTGTGATTTTCAAGCCACCAGGTCTGGGACTCAAACCATAGTTGGCCACGTGGGAGTTCAGCATTAACGACCACACCACCTGCTGGCCCCCAAACTATCATCCATATTAACAGATGAGGAAACTGAAAGAGAGATGAACACCCATGGTATAGGTCACACCTGGCCAGATAGAGTCATAGACACTACTAGCCATCAGTACCTGGGTTTTTACTTTACTGCACAGCCTCCTCCTCTCCTGCCTTCCCCAGAAATACTGCTGTAGCCAACCTGGTGCTTCAGCATTATTTTCCTGATTTAGATATGCTCTATGTGTTCACTGCACAAAGCATGCTACTGAGACCACGTTAAAGACATGTTAAAATGGTAAAAGAATATGACCTGCAGAGCTTAACAGTCTTTGTGTTCAACCAAACTATACAATTTACAACCACAGTCAATGTCTGGATTTATAAATAACTACCTCTGAGGTTTTTAATTTAGTTTGGCTTGTCTTTAAACATTTAAGCCCAGCATTATATCACATGTTGCTACAAATGATAAATACTGTGCCTGACAGTAGTTTTAGCCATATAGTCATAATACTGTTTTATTAATAATAATAGTGTTTTATTAATATATTGTAGTAGTAATATCATTGTTTATCAGTGCTCTAGCATAATCTCCATTATAACATTAACCATGTTTACAAGTAATCATTAACCAAGTAACCATTTCAGTTCTTTGTAAATTTATTAAGAGTCTACTATTTATGAAGTACTGTGCAGACTCCTGTGGAAAATAGATTAACAGAGGATAAGTTGCAATGGCTACCTTCAAGTAAATTATAATTAAGGAGAGTGAAGAATATCTACTCAAAATGACTATCCAGTATTACATGCTGTAAAATTAAATAATTTAATATTTTCATAGAAAGTCACAGAAGGGAGGGATTATTTTAGACAGGAATAGACAAGATGTTATGCAATGCTTGGGCATTGAAGTATGAATGAATAGGATTCTGTTAGAGAGAACGAGGAAGAAGGACATTGTAGCCTGGAAGAAGAAAATAAGCAAAAATGAAGAGGTTGTAAGAGCATATTGTGATACACTATGGAGTTGAGAGAAATTTGCAGAAATTTTAATGCTACCATGCATTTAATTTTGGTTTTATATTTCCTGGTGAGCCTTGGGAATCTGGAATTTATTTTTAAAAGCATTAATAATCAGGCCAGCTCCGTGGCCTAGTGGTTAAAGCAGCTGGACCCTACAGGCTGACCACATGCTTCCTGTCCTGGACTTGGAGACTTCTCTGTGTATGCACAAAATCCCAAAAGGAGGGAAAGAGGGAAGAGAAGGGATTGCAGCATGACCATTCACCATGGGGGTGGGGCCTGCTTTCTCCTCTTCCTGTCTCTCTCTGTCTTTCTGGTGAGCCCAAACACACTCTAGGACTGTATTGCAAATACTACCAATTGGGTGGCTTAAATAACAGAAACTTAGTTTCTCATAGTCCTAAAGACAAGAAGTCCAAGATCAAGGTTTTGGCAGGTCTGGTTTCTCCTTGGCTTACAGAAGGCCACCTTCTGACTGTGTTCTCCCATGGACACCCCTCTGTATGCATGCATCTCTGATGCCTCTCCCTGAATAATACTAATATCCTCTTCTCATAAAGATGCCAGTCAGATTGAGTTAGGACCCATCTAACTGTCCTTGCTTTATTAGTTATCTCTTCAAAGGCTCTGTCTTCAAATACATATTCGTAGTCTAAGGTTCTGGAATTAGGACTTCAATATATGAATTTAAAGGAATCCATAGTACTTCCTTTTTAGGACCTCCAGAATTCAGATCCTTCTTATATGCAACATACATTTACCACCACCCTGTCTCAACAGTCCAGAAGTTTTAATCCCATTCCATTAACTCTAAGTTCCAAATATCACTTAAACATCATATAAATTAAGTGGGTAAGACACAAGGTATGATTCTATGTAGGCAAAATTCCACTCCAGCTATGAAGTTGTGACAGCTTGTCAGTCACCGGTATCTAAAATAAAATGACGGGTCAGTTATAGAAAAGACATTCTTATTTCAAAAGAAATTGGAGTGAAGAAAGAAGCCACAGGACCCAGTGAAGTCCAAAACCTATCAGGACAGATTCCATTCGATTTTAAGGCATAAGAATAATTCTCTGTAGCATAATGCTCTGTCCTGCAGGCCCAGTGAAGTGATGCTCCACTTTCCAGGCCCACAGTGGTGGCAGTGTTGCCATGATGGCAGTTTTGCCCTATTGGCCTGGGCAGCAGTGTTCTTCCTGCAGCCAGATGGCATCTCTGCCCCTAAGACCTGGGGTTGCAGCTTAGACAACTGAAAGCGAGGAGGAGACGGCTTTTCCTCTGGGCCTATTGCAGAATTACCTTCAGAGGCATTCTTCCTTTTTCTTGAAGATAACCTTTTTACAACCTGTCATCTCTATTTTTCCATCCTGTAGAATCCCAGGAGTCCAACAATTTTCTTTCAGTTTTCTCCCGTCTCTGTCCATTTTGGTCCAAGCTGGTATTATTTTTATTAGGACAACCCCACATGTATTCCTGGATTCTCCTGATATGGCTGAATATATTCATGGTCATACCCATAATCTTTTTATGGAGTGGCTGTCCCACCTTGGTGTCCATTTAGAACATACTTTCTTGCCATATTATTAGGCATATTATTTTTTGCCATGTTAATAAGCTGAGAATTTTCCAGATCTTCAAATTCTGGTTTCTTTTGTTTAATGGTTCCTTCAATTTATCTTTCCCTTCTCACATTTTACTGCAAGCAATAGGGAGAAACCAGGCCACACTTTGAATACCTTGCTTAGAAATTTCCTGAGTTAAATATTTAAGCTATAAAGTGGCAAAGAACTTGCTTGGCAGTATTATATTTCAACGTTGTGTGGAAAACAAATTATAAGAAATAAAAATGAATACCATATTAGCAATGGAAAATTACAAAATGAAAGTTAAAATTTAGTTGCATTTATCTATTAATTATTTAAATAATAATAAGTAGAGAGATTTTTGCTATTGGGTGTATGCGCTCACCAGAGAGAAAGAGAGACAAAAAGCAAGAAATCACCACCCAGGAGGGTTGACCATGCTGCAATCCCTTCTCCTCCTTTCTCAGGACTTCGGGCACACACACACATGCACCCAGCATGAGTTTGAAGCCACTGGATCCAGGACTCAAACTGTATTTGACTACGTAGATGTCCAGTGATGTAACCATTATGCCATCTGCTGGTCCCAAAATTTAGTTGCTTTTAAAGTAAATTATGAAAAATTTAAAACTATGACATACTTAGAGATGAATTTAGCACTGTGTTCTGAAAACTATAAGAGATTGCTGGAAGCTGTTATAGAAGACCTGAGTAAATGAAGAAATATACAGTGTCCCTAAATGGGAAGATTCACTATTGTTGAGCTATCAGTACTCTCCAAATTGGTCTCCAGACTCTATATTATCCTAATAAAAATTACATCAGTCTTTGTTGTAGATATTGATCAACTAATTCTATATAAAATTTAAATGAAAATGTAATTGATTTAAAACTGCCAAAGCAATTTTATAAAGGAAATGGAAAAATTGTTCTACCTTATTTCAAGATGTACTCTCTAAAGTCATAGAATCAAGACAGTTCAATTGGTGAAAAGATAGACATACATATACATCATCCACATATGTGGTCGAATTATTTTCTACAATGAAGATAAGACAATTCATAGAAAAAAAAGGTCACTATTCAAGAAATAGTAATAGAACAACTAAATAACTGTAAGTTCAAAGTTAATATTAACCTCTATCTCACATCATTCACAAAAATTATCTTGATAACAGACTTTCCTTTGACTTTTTTCTTTTATTTATTCCACATTCATTCACTAGGTGCTAAATAATCTTTTGTATAAAGAATAAATTATTATATTCTAGTTCACTTGGTTTCTAAGTGCCTATGACACTTTTAAGAAGCTCTACCACAAACTTTATGTTTTAGCTTCAAAAAGGTATAATCTAATTAGGTTTAGATCCCTCATTTCATTCTGTCAGTTTAGGTAGCTCTCTAATCACGGCAGAGAGATGCACTCTCTTGGCACTGAAATGCTTAAAAGCTTCACAGATATTTCTTAGTGTCATTGTTTTTATATGTATTAGAAGCTACAAGAATAAGAATGTGTTAAACCTAGAGTAACAAGAGGCAGAAAAACCTGTGCCTGTGGATAATTCAATACTATTTATTGATGCTGCTGATTTGCATTTTACTCCCGCTGGCAGCTAGAGTCAACATAACTTATTCATTTATCCTAATACTTTAATTCCAGTGAGCTCTCTGTTTTTTAATAGTATAGATACAATATGGCTTTATCTTGCTCAAAGAACCTGAAGAATATTGGGACCTACCTTTTAAATTATGGCTAGATAGACAGTGATCAATATTGGCAGCTGAACTGAAGTGGTGGAATGTTTTGGCTATTGACACAGAAGAGTAAGATTCGGGCCAAAGTGTAGGACGTCTTCATAGTTGATTTTGTAAAACAATCCTTAAAGAAATTTTGCACTTTTATGGGTGTATAGTTTTTTTTTTTCTTTATGCATAATAGAGTGGATGAGTATGCATGTTGCGAGGTAGAGAGAAAGAGAAAAGAACACCCTCCTCAGTGTCTGGTTGTGCTGGAATCCCCCTACTCCAGTTCTCCAGCCCATAGGATCCTGGACGCTTGTGCATGCCTGGCATGTTTCAGGCTAACCAGGCCAGAGATTCAGACCACAGTTACTATGTGGAATTCAGGTTCTCTTGAACACATTACCACTGCTCCATAGAGCTGGTCAGAGAAATTGCATGCTTTTGAATACCTCCCTCATTTTAGGGCTAACAAAACTGTGTTTCATGTTACTTCAATCTCTGTACAAGAGAGGAAACCCGATTTAGGTTCTTGCAGTTCTTTATAATCCTTCAGTACCTGCTGATCTTCCCCTTAAGGGGGACAGGCTCCACCGGATAGCAGTAGTAGCCATAGCCAGTGCAGGCTGATGTAGGACTCAAGAAGTTATCCTTGCAGAAGGCAGTATGTATTCTGAAACAAGAAATGTGAATCCAGGCATCCTATATACACTGCTTATTTTGAAACTACTGTTTGTAGTAGTTTCTTTATACAGTGCCCACAGTTGCACTGGAAGGAAATTATATTTGTTACAATTATTGTTAATAAATGACAAAATGCTTTTCATTTGCTTAACTGTATTGGCTGATATTTTTTATTTGTAGAAGATTGTTTGATTTTCCAATAAGTAATTGCTAATAACCACTAGCCAAAAAATTAGCAGCTTTCAAAGTCTCAACAGTTCCTTTATTCCTTAACATATTAAATAGCCATAAAATCCCTACACGGAAGTTAGTGTCCTCATTTACGGTGCTAAAATCTAGTGGGGTAGGGTTAGGCAAGAGGGGAAAAACTTCTTCAAGGGATCTTAGAAGACTAAAAATCTTCTCTTACACTGTCAGTCATACTAAAAGCACAACAGGATCTCGAATTTCAAAATCAGTATTCTGCTGACTCTTTCATGTATGTAGGGATCACTCACAGTTTTTGTATTAATATCTGTTAATGAATATGTATACTGTGTTCAAATTCCATTATAGACCCTTTCGTTATATCTACAAGTTTAAGTTCTTCAGGTATTTATTTTTACTTAACTCTTCAAACTTTTCTAACTTATTTCTTACTCTATAGACATCCTTAAGAACCACCTTAAAATAATTTCTGGTTTATGCCAACAAAGAAGGGAATGGCAACAAGACCACATTCTTCTTTCTGTCACTTGAGTATTGTTCACATTCCATACATCTGTGCTTGACCAGACAGGTTGCTGAAATCTTTGCCATGTCAAAGTAATTTCTAAGAATCAATAGCTTACTCCATTTTCTTTTAATCTCCCTGTTACTGGGTTCTACAATTCATTTTACCAATAAAATATAGAAGAAATCTTTGACAGAGATAATCCACAAACATCGACAAAATGCTTAAATCATACATACACTCAGAGTTATATATATGATGTGGTTATGCCACAATCCTTTCTCTTCCATTTCTCTATCCTGTCAGGGTTTGAGGCATGCACACACTTATGTCTAGTATCTCTCAAGCTCTAGGGCTGGGACTCAAACTGTAGTTGGCTATGTGGGATCCAGCTCCTCATGCACTGTGTTTAACCACTATGCTATGAGGCCAGCCCTAAATTATATATTAAATAATTATGTTTATCAGTATAAACATTGACAAAATGTAGGCGTATTGAAATAGTAAACATGAAGCTCTGTAAAGAATTCTTATCCAAAATACCCTGAAAGTATTCAACATGCTGAATAATGATGAAGAATTTGAATTAATTTTTTTTTTCTTTTCTCCACTTGTGCTTCAATGGAAATAGTAATGAATTTATTCATTCCTTTATATACAGGTGGATGCTAAGATTTGAAAAATGAGAAAAAAAAACATTTTTGATGTTGCTGCCCATGTGGTATTCTAGAATTATAGTTTCTATCTTTTTGCTTAGATTTGCCAACCTTGGGCCAAAGAGAATATTCTTTGGATCAAGACAAAAGGATTTTTTAAATACTCCATTACTTAGAATTATACCATACTTTGTATTTCTTTCTTACTTGAGCTATGACTTTCTTGTATAGTTTTTTTCATTCTGCTTGAAATGTTTCATTGCTTTTCTTTTTCTTGGATCTTTCATCCCATCACTCTTATTTTCTGTTACTGTAGTCTCTGTTCCCCAGGGCCCCTTCATTCTCCTGCTGCAGTCTGGACCTGTTGACTGCCCTCTAGGCGGCTGGACATGCTCAGTTTTTTCTATACTTCTCGTATCAGTTGGTTTCACTGTTTCTCAGATTCCATGTCTTCTTTCTTGCTTTATTCCTTCTTCAAGTAATTTCCAAACACAGAATTTTTCTGAATATACAATGCAGATTTGAAAATTATATTCCTTCAAAACTTTCAAGATAATCTCTTTCCTTTTTTTGACTCCAAAATGACTCAGGTCAATCTTTACAGACTTTTTTTCATGAAAATAGTAAAAATTGTTGTCATCTGGATGTTCTGAAATAAGATTAAGAAAAAGATATCTGTGTATGGATTCTTTTTCATTTATTGTGACCTATATATATGGACACTTTCAGTTTGAAAATTCCCACCTTTTATCTCTGAGAAATGCTCCTTAAGTATATTTGATGGGGAGCCAGTAGGAGGCCTAGTGGTTAAGGTTCTGGACTCTCATATAGCCAACTACAGTTCAAGACCCAGACCTGGCAGATTGCTTTCTCTCTCTCTCTCTCTCTCTCTCTCTCTCTCTCTCTCTCTCTCTCTCTTTCTCTCTCTCTCTCTCTCTCTCTCTCTCTCTGTGTGTGTGTGTGTGTGTGTGTGTGTGTGTGTGTCTCCCTCTCCCTTTTTGTCTGTCTCTCTCTGGTGAACATATGTGCCCTATAGCAAATTTTAAAATGATAATAAATAAAATTAAATAATTCTTTTTAAAAAAAAAGAATATTTGATGGTTTTCTTTCCTCATCTCCTTTTTTTCCCTTATGTCTCTTTCTGGTCTCCTAATTGCCAGATGTGGAAGCTCCTGGACTGATTATGTCATATTTTTTGGTGTGTTTTCTAAATTTCTAAATTTTGATCCATAGTCTTAGAAATTTCTCAACTTTATTTCAAGTCTTTATTTTTTTTTCAAAGTACTTGAAACATTTATTTGCATCAATATAAAAAAGCATATCTACTGGGACCAGCAGTTAGCGTAATGGCTATGTCACTGGACTCCCACGTAGTGGACCACGGTTCGAGTCCTGGACCTGGTGGCTTAAACTCACGCCGGGCGCATGTGCGTGCCTGCCCAAGATCCCGAGAGGAGAATGGAAGGGAAGGGATTGCAGCGTGGCCATCCCCCCTGGGGGGGTGATTTCTCGCTTTCTATCTCTCTGTCTCTCTGTCTGTCTGGTGAGTGCACGCTCCCTATAGCAAAAACCTCTCCAAAAAAAAAAAAGAAAAAAAGCATATCTATTTTCTCATTGTTGCTTTTAGGTAGCTTTTCATTTCCTAGAATAAAAATAAATTGTCTATAGATAACAAAATTTTTCCCACAGCTATTGACTGAGCGGAACTATACTTTCTGATTTAGCAAGTTGGTAAAAGCTTACATATTTATTTTTTTAGTTGTGGTAAAAAATATAAAACAAAATTTGCCATTTTAACGATTTTTAAGTGTGAAATGTAGTGGCATTTTACATTCACCTTGTTTTTCAACCAAGTGTTTTGTTCTTTTTTAATTTAGGTAATGCTATTTTTCTTCTCTAAAAAATTCTTTATTAATTTTTTATTTCTTTTTCATAGCATCCCGATCTTGTATCATCAATATAGTGTCTTCTCATATTTCTCTATTTTATTTTTTTCTTATTTTTATCAGAACTGTTTGTTTCTTTGGGAGATCAGTTTTCTGTTGATTTATGTTTCTCTTCCTCTTTCATCCTATGGCTCTCAACATATGTCTTTTCATAATTAAAAGAAAGACTCTGTGTCTGGTATTGACTTTTTGAACTATTTTGTATGAAGGTTTGTTTCTCTGCTGTGTGAGAGTTCATTTGGAGAGTACTGTATGAGGTTCAGTAGCGAATATAAACTAGTAGGTTTTGCTTTCTTTTTTAATCTAATGGGTAATTCCACAAGTGCTGAAACAGGGCATATTTGGCTTGGGAGTATATTTCCAGACTAGCTTCTCTAGGTAATTCATTTCTCTAACAGTTCCGTGATTTTCCCTAGAGAAAAGATGTTAGCTTCTTTGGTTGTTGGTGAACACCAAAATGCCAGCTTTCTGTGCTCAGGTCAAAGTCTCATATAAAGACTTTTTATCATCCTACTGTTTAAAGGTTCAATGTTTCACTCATGCCCTCTTTCACACCACTCATTTGTTAGCCCAGAGCAACAGCCCCTCTTTTAAAGTTTTCTTTTTCTTTTTTTTTTTTTTTTTGAGAGGTCTTTGCTATAGGGCACATGCGCTCACCAGACAGACAGAGAGAGACAGAGAGATAGAAAGCGAGAAATCACCCCCCAGGGGGGATGGCCACGCCGCAATCCCTTCTCTTCCATTCTCCTCTCGGGATCTTGGGCACGCACGCACACGCACCTGGTGTGAGTTTAAGCCACCAGGTCCAGGACTCAAACCGTGGTCTACTACGTGGGAGTCCAGCGACATAGCCATTACGCTAACTGCTGGTCCCTCTTTTAAAGTTTTCATTTAGTATGTTTTCCCATACTTCTTTCTCTGCCTTTTTATTCACTTACCCAATTATTAACTCTGTCTCCCAGGATATACTAATTATTTCTCACTGGGGTAGTCACACCTCCATTCTCAACTCTCTTTTCTTCTCTTTTATGCGTTTATTTCATTTTAAACTGTAATGCTTGTTTTTCATTGTTATCTCCAGAGAGATGATATTATAGGGGATAATATATTCATGTTTTAGTTCCAAGGAGTAAACTAATGACCTGAAGAGGTCATTCATATTCTATATACTACTATTAGCCAAATATTGCTTGAACTGCAGCATTTTTTGTTTCTCTGTATATTGTAGCTTTTAGTTTTTTAATTTAAAAGTAAGAAAAAAAAGAAGTAAATATTATTTATAATTCAACTGCATTAAAAATCAAAATATATACATATATTTTTCCATCCCCTAGGTATTTGAATACATTTCACATACATTTGATTTGAATGCGAATGTTTATAATAACTGAATTTATTGAGAAGCTTTGTACTCACATATAAAAAGTTCTGTATCCACTTAAAATTTTTTTTTTTTTTTTTTGGAGAGGTTTTTTGCTATAGGGCGCGTGCGCTCGCCAGACAGACAGAGAGAGACAGAGAGACAGAAAGCGAGAAATCACCCCCCAGGGGGGGATGGTCACGCCGCAATCCCTTCTCCTCCATTCTCCTCTCGGGATCTTGGGCACGCACGCACACACGCCCGGCGTGAGTTTAAGCCACCGGGTCCGAGACGCGAACCGCGGTCAACTACGTGGGAGTCCAGCGACATAGCCATTACGCTAACTGCTGGTTCCCTCCACTTAAAATTTTAATAAAGTAGTTTCATAACTGTATCTAAAAGTTAATTCAGTCCTAAAATAGTTTTAAATAGGATTTTGATTGTTTCCTCTACTCAAATTACTTCAGAGTTTTTATTTTTAATATCAACATCATATTTATTCATCAAAATGAATGTTTTTTATGGACAGGCACTCCTTCCTCATTTAACAATCAAGTTCAGTTCCCAAGACTTGGTTATTAAGTGAATTGGTCAATTAATGAGGAGTGTAAAGGCAGATGTTTTGAGTGGTGTGGCACCATAGGGTATGTATGTTTTAGTAGATATCATATGACACCCCACTGGAAAAAATAATTCTATTCATACAAAAAGCATACATTATATAAGTGCCAGAAAGTGACAAGACACACACAACACAGTACTATAAATCCAGAATTTGGTGTAATCAGTTTAATTTATTCTGAATACTACTAGGTTACACAGCACAAATTTATAAAGGAAATAATGTAGTTTCGGGTGATTGTGAATGCTTCATGTAGTGAATACTAAATTAAGTGTGGGAATGAAACAAAGGAGATTCCCAAGACACACAAACTGAAAAGGGGGATTCCCCCTGCTGGAGAACTGCTCATGGGTCCAAGAGGTCATTGAAAGTAGGATATTATGTGAGGAATGACTGTACTTCTTTTTTTTTTTTTTTAGAATTATTTTATTTAACTTTATTTATTTTAATTTGACCAAGGAGGAACAGAGTGAGAGAGAGAGAGAGAGAGAGAGAGAGAGAAAGAAAGCCTCCAGGTCCAGTACTCGAATCCTGGTTGGCCATGTGGGAGTCCAGCGCCCTTAACCACCACGCCACCTGCTGGCCCCTGTACTTCTTCTTAATATCTCTTCCCTTGGGTAATATTAGCTACTTGGTACACATTGACATCTACTCTGCACTCTTGTCACAATGCCAGAAAATAATGCCAGTCTTTCTTGCTCACCTTTGTATCACCTCTCTATACCTTATCTTCACTGTCTTGTGCATTGGTATAGGTGCTCACTTAACCTTTATAGAAGAAAAAGATGGAAGGTATTGAGATAGGCTTCTAAAAATCTTAGTGTTGCTTCTCTTATATATTTGAGAATTTATTAAAAAGATAGCTTTTTATCACTAAATAAAAGATTGTTTCAAATGTAGTAAGGCTTCTTTGTCTAGAAACATAAAGAGTTTTCTTTAAGAATTATTTTATTTACCTTTATTTATTTATTTATTTATTTATTTATTTATTTATTTAAATTTGACCAGAGAGAGACAGAAAGATAATGAGAGAGAAAGTGAGAAAGCAAGCTGCCAGATCTGGGACTCGAACCATGGCTGGCCATGTGGGAGTCCAGCGCCCTTAGCCACCATGCCAGCCCCCATAAAGAGGTTTTGAAGTTCTCATCTTGAATAACACATTCAGCTATCTTTGGACGTAGGTTCTTTTTTTTTTTAAGAATTATTTTAATAAACTTTACTTATTTATTTATTTATTTGTTTGTTTGTTTTAATTTGACCAGAGAGGGACAGAGAGAGAGAGAGAGAGAGCAAAAGTGAGTAAGCAAGCCGTCAGGTCTGGGACTTGAACCACAGTTGGCCATGTAGGAGTCCAGCATCCTTAACCATCATGCTACCTGCCAGCCCTTTTCTTTTTTTAAGAATTATTTTATTAAATTTTATTTATTCATTTATTTTAATATGACTGAGTAGATATGTCATTTTTAAACAGTGAGCTTTGCTGTGTTGACTTGAACTCTTGCACATGGATATGGACATAGTGGGTCAGGTAGTGTGGAGGTTAAGATACTGGATTCTACATGGCCAACTCCGCAGTTCAAATCCTGGACCTAGCAGCTTGAAAAACACATCAGGCACTTCTGCATGCATGCCCAAAATCCCAAGAGGAGAATGGAGGAGAAGGTATTGCAGCCTGGCTATCCCCACCCCGGAGGGTGATTTCTCATTTTCCCTCTCTCTCTACCTCTCTCTAGTGAATACACATGCCCTATGGAAAAAATCTAAAGAAAGAAAAAAAAAAAAGAAATAGGGTTAGTTATCTCTCATGATAGTCATAGGATTGTTTAATGAAAGAAAATATATTTATAATAGAAAAGGAATCGACAGCCAATAGATTTTTTAAATCAAAGCATGACTTGGATAAAAAAAAAGATAACTTTTAAAAGGGAAGTTGTATAAAATAAGTATTCTGCTAAGTTTTATTTGTCAAAGCATATCAATCATGAACCTTAAGGTTCTTTTGTCCGTTTTCTTTGCCTAGCACTTGACCAGTAAAGGCTTCAGATGAAAAGAAAGAGATATGGCTACTAAATCTGTCTTTTCAATGCAGTTGGAATAATAAAGTATAAGATCTGGAACTCAGCCAAGTGTTAGTTATTAATATCTTAAAAATGATTTTAAGTGTAGATTTGCATTTATTAAAATTTAATATAATAGAAAAGCATGAATTACAGAAATAGTCTTATGAGTATGAACAGCAAATGAAAACGCGATTAAAGGTGGCTATATCAAGCATTCTTCACTCGAAGAAGCTTCTTAGTAATGCTTTGATTTGCTTGAAACCTTTTGTATGTAACAGTTTTTAAAGCAAGTTACTACAGTTCTCTCTGAATAATATAGGTCATGAGAAGTTCATTTGTAGGTGGGGCAGCTGTACTACTTTGGGGGACTGTCTTAATAGATCCATTTCATTAATTGTCATGAATTTTTTATTAACAAAACCAGTACATCAGGTTTAGCCAGTTAAAAACTGTTCTCATAGTTGTTATCTTTATTGTCAGAAAGAATATTGTGAAAATAGGGAATTACTGCACATGCTTTAACTCTTGATTAAACAGAGGAATGGCACTATCCATGAACAATAACTTAGGGGCATATTGTTGAGTTGACATACAGTGTTTCAGTTGTGCAACTCCCATTAACTTTAAAGCCCTGTACTTAAATTTCAGTGTCTTCCAGTTAGGAGTAATGCCAGAGCCGTCTGTTGGGTACTCTGAGTTAATGTGATTAATGTCAAATAGCAGGATGTTCATTCTCTTTTCCTTAAGCTTTAGTCCTGAGGTATTTCTGGTTAAATGGCCTTCTAAGGAATTGCCTTTCAAAGACCAGGCACTGATATTAAGAAGCAACAGTAATAGATTGGAAAATGAATGTTAGTATGTTCATTTTATTAATCAATGGAAGAAATATTCTTCAATTCTCAACTGATCATCTTTATTAACTCATGTATAGAACATAAGAACTATGATTTTTTTGTTTAATTTTAAGAAGTTTCTCATGCTTTCTTAAATGTGTGATAGGCAATTATATTATCTACAATATATTGTCTTTCAAATCAAAGTCATCAGCACTTTTATTTTCTACCTCTTATGAGATCATTAGTAGCATGAAGTATTATTTTTATTTAAATGGCTTAAAAAGTGAAACAGGGCATTTTAATGGTTTTCTCAGGATCAATAACCAACTTTTGATATAGTATAAAACAGAATTTAGAATTTGTTTTTATACTTACTATACTTGATTAAACATTGGTCTTAAGAAATTTCCTTTTCAAAATTATTTTAATTTTTTAAATTAATTTTTTTATATTATAAATTTGTTATAGGGTACATGTGCTCACCAGAGAGAAATGGAGAGATAGAGAGAAATTGAGAAAGCAGTCTGCCAGGTCTGAGACTTGAACTGAGGTCGACCATGTGGGAGTCCAGCACCTCAACCACCACACCACTTGCTGGATCCAGTCTAATAAAATTTTAAGGCTGAAAAAGAGTCCTGAGAAAATTATATTGTGCGTGTGTGGTGTGATAGACAAAAGTCTCTCTGAAGCAATCCTCTTGACTCAGCCCCTTGAGTAGCTGAGACCACAGTAGGACACCACCACGCCCTTTCAGACATCATCTTGCTGTGTTGAGCAGGCTGGTCAGCTGTGAGTTGATGGTCTTATGGCCTGAGCCTCCTGAGTGGCTGAGGTTACAGACACACTCAGTTTTAGGTGGGCCAGGACTTCCCATGTGGTCTCAGTCCATCAAGCAGCAGTGTCCAACACATGTTATCACAGCTAAACTGAGAAATTTATGTTTGGTAAAACAAAAACGGCATATTCTTTGGAAAAGAGCATGTCATAGTTGAAATACCGGCTCAACTATTATCTACAGATTTGGAATCAGACCTAGAGAAGTTAAACAGATTAGGTAAAGTAACATGGTTTGTTAGTGGCAAGGATAGAACTAGAATCAGAGTATGTTAAACAAAACCAATATTCTTTGCATATGTAGTGTTTTAATCATTGACATAGTCTAGGCTACCTAGTTATTTATTAGTGAAAACTCACACTTTTTAATAATATTAGGTCATCGTGAAAGTCATGACGTATTATTCTATGTTTTTCTATGCAAAAATGCATCATGACTTTTCTGACAACCCAGTATAATCACTTCCTTTTTCTGGACCCAAAATTCAAGATTTGAATGTTTGTCATTAAGGTCAGAATCCTGGGACCAGCAGTTAGCGTAATGGCTATGTCGCTGAACTCCCACGTAGTCGACCGCAGTTCGAGTCCCGGACCCAGTGACTTAAACTCACGCCGGGCGCGTGTGCGTGCATGCCCAAGATCCCAGGAGGAGAATGGAGGAGAAGGGATTGCGACGTGGCCATCTCCCCTGGGGGGTGATTTCTTGCTTTCTATCTCTCTGTCTGTCAATGTCTGTCTGGCAAGCGCATGCGCCCTATACCAAAAACTCTCAATAAAAAGAAAAAAAAATCAGAATCCCAGGTTTTCTTCATCTGTGTGTGATTTAAAGAATCTAGTCAATTTTAGAGGGCTACTATCAAGCTCCAGCTGTTACAGTAAAAAAGTTTTTCAGCAGCCATTTATCAGAGACTGCAAAGTGGGTCTGTGACCTGAAAGGATTAACACAAGATATTCCCATTCTGTATAATATACTTGCCTCAATATCAAAATCTGTTTATCCATAGATGCCTGCTCGTTCTATCTACAGCTATGCTTATAATACTGTGTGCCCTTTACCTGCACTATACTCATGACTCCAGACCCCTTATTCTTACTGGATTACAGTAACTTCAGAGTACTCTCCAAGTTTGACCTTCTCTGGGGCCAGTCTTCACTGTCAGTGTTAGATCTTCTAACTTTTTTTTTTTTTTTTTTTTTTTTTTTTGAGAGGTTTTCGCTATAGGGCGCGTGCGCTCGCCAGACAGACAGAGAGAGACATAGAGACAGAAAGCGAGAAATCACCCCCCAGGAGGGATGGTCACGCCACAATCCCTTCTCCTCCATTCTCCTCTCGGGATCTTGGGCACGCACGCACACGCACCCGGCGTGAGTTGTAAGCCACCGGGTCCGAGACGCGAACCACGGTCGACTACATGGGAGTCCAGCGACATAGCCATTACGCTAACTGCTGGTTCCCTAGATCTTCTAACTTTCACATCCCTTCCTGTCTAGGCCGTCTTCCACAGAAGGTAATAGTGATAATGTTATTAATACTTTACTTTTGACAGAGTTCTTTCATATTTACAATCTAAGTTGATCCTCAACAACTGTGTGAAGTAAGCAGTATTATATTTCTTAAAATTGAGGAATCTAAAATTCAATTAAGTAATTTGCCCTAAGTCTTAAAGATACTAAATGGGAGAGTCCAGGTTTTGACTGTAAACCGTCAATAACCAAAGTATCTATGATTAAAAAAAGAATGAAGGGGCCGGCAGGTGACATGGTGTTTAAGGCATTGGAATTCCACGTGGCTGACTGCAATTTGAGTCCCAAAACTGGCAGCTTGCTTTCTCACTTTCCCTTTCTCTTTCTTTCTCAGTGGTCAAATTAAAAAAGAATAATAACAAATAAAATTAGGTTAATAAATAATTATTTTTAAAAAAACAGAATGAAAACATTTAAAGCACTGTGTTGTGGTATGAGAGCTATCATCGTCTGAAGCATCTATGCGTAAATAACCATTTATGGGGCCAGTTGGTGGCATAGTGGTTGGAGCGATGGACTCTCACATGGCTAACTGTGGTTTCAGTCCCAACCTGGAGCTTGCTTTCTCATTTTCCCTCTCTCTCCCTTTCTCTCTCTCTCTCTCTCCATCTCTCTCTTGTGAGTACACATGACCTATAGCAAATTTAATAATAATAATAATAATAATAAAATTAAACAAATAATTCTGAAAAAACATTTATGTACATGTCCATATGTGCACACATGTAGTTTTCTGTATGGTAACACATAATTGTAAGTCTTTTCTCTCTGTCATTTCTATGTACTTAGCACATAGGAGGTAGCTGGTAAATATTTTTCATTATTTTATTTAGAAAACCAGAAAATGGACCAGTACCTCTTTTAAAAAAAAAATAAAGTCTATGATCTGACTGTAAATATCTTTTAACCATTTTTTTTTCATCATTTGTGAAATTAGTAAAGTAAGCCTCCGCTTACTCTCTGGTTTCAACCTCCACCTAGATGCAGACGACTCTCAAATGCAGGCATGCAGCTCAGATCTCTGTCTCTCTCTAGCTTTAGCTTTAATTTATAAATAAAACCATCTCCTGGACATTTCTAGTTGATATTTCAAGGTGCTCCAACTCAATGTCTAAATCTGAAGTCAGCAACTTCCTTTGTAAAAATGCTATTCCTTCTGGATGCCCTAAGTGAAAAAATTCCATCCATTTCACTTAACTAGTTCTTAAAGCTGTATTTTCTATTGTAATACAATACCCAGTTTAGACCTTCATTCTCTCTCACTTGAACTACTGAAATAGCCTCCTAAATAATTTCTCTGTAGCTTATTTGTTCTCTTTAGATTTATCTCCAACTCATTCATTATCGCCATTTCCCTTAAAACAACTTAGTAATAGTCCTCCACGTCCACAAGATAATGTCAGTTTTAAAGGCTCCTCACCATCTATTGCTTCATCTTTTGCCTTTTCCCTGTCATGTACTTAAGATCCTATCCACAAGAAATTACTTGCCCATTACCCATGCACTACTCCTTTTCTCATCTACATGCTTTTACTCATATTGTCCCCTGCTTTTTTCTAGGAACTGTTCTCTTCTAAATAGCCCGCTGCCACTCTTACCTTCTGCTCATTAGGCAAATTAAATGTGCTTCTTTCTCTGCTCCCAAATTGTATAAGAATTTTCCATCTTCTTAACTGTATTCCAAATTTCTTAAGTGCAGAAGTACTCTTAACTCAGTTTATAACACTAGGAATATTAATGTGTTTGGTGTATTATAGACAGCTATATTTGAAATTCGTATCCTTTTAGAAATTTAGGTCTTGTGAAAATTGCATGATATTTAGCTTTGAAAATTTATTTCAGGCTACTTGGTAGCTAGTGATAAAGAGAATCAGATCAAGGAGAGGCAAAGGGAAGAGGCCTTGAAGACACAAGCCTCATGGATTCTGCAAACTAACCATTTTGGGGGAACAGAAATCAAGACTTCCCACTGATAATTTGGCCTCCGGCACACAAAACTGGCGTGGTAGGAAGATCCCTTCCAGGCCTCCTGACTCTGTACCTGTCTGTCTCTACCTCTGTCTCAGTCTCTGTCTCCTCTCTTTTTTTTTTTTCATTTTTGCTTTTTAGAATTTTGGCGCAGTTTTCCAATTTTTGTCTTTTTACTGAAATTTTTTAAAAAATATTAATATTTTAAGTTGTATTGAGAAGTTTTATCTTCGTTTTTTTTCTTCTCTTTTTCTGTTTCTTGTTTGTTTTTTTGCTGTTGTTGCTGTTGTTTCTTTCTGTTTGCTTTTCTGCACGCTCCTCAACACTCAGATTGAACTTCCAAGTTTGGGAGGAAACTGACCATCAACCAGATGACTAGAAATCACTGCAGGACCACAAGAACTATGGGAAAGCAGGAAAATACCTCTCCTCCAAGGGAAAAGGATAACTCGTCTTCATCCATATACAGTTCAAGGGAATTCATGGAAATGTCTGATAAGGAATTCAGAACATTCATCATGGCAAAACTAACAGAGATGGAAGAGAAGAGAGACAATGAACTGCTGAAGAGGAAGGAGAAAGAAGTTGTCGAGTTCCAGGAGGTGAGGAAATTCATGCAAGATCTAAAAGAGGAATTTCACACTTTACAAAAGAATCAGATGGAACTGTTAGAAATGAAAGCTATAATACAGGAAGTCAAAATCTCCCTTGAAAGTATTAAAAGCAGACTAGATCGTACAGAAAATAGAATCTCAGACATAGAAAATTGCTAGCCTAGAAAAATCCACCACGAAGACCAAGAAAATGGCACAAAAATTTGAGACTAATATACGAGAAATACTAGATACCATCAAACATCCAAACATCCAGATAATAGGCATCCCAGAAGGCGAAGAGACTCATAAGGGCATTGATAATCTATTCCATGAGATCCTGCAAGAAAATTTTCCAAACCTAGAGAGGCACTCAAAGATTCAGTCCCAAGAAATACAGAGGACCCCAAATAGAATCAACCCAAGAAGATCTTCTCCAAGACACATTATAGCCAGACTGACCAAAACAACAGACAAAGACAAGATACTAAGACTGGCTAGAGAAAAACGGCAAGTTACCTACAAGGGGTATCCCATCAGACTAACAGCTGATCTCTCATTGGAAACAATGCAAGTGAGGAAAGAATGGGAAAAAATATTCAACGTGTTAAGGGAAAAGCAATTTCAACCGAGAATACTGTACCCAGCAAGATTATCGTTCATTTGGGAAGAAAAGACACGAACATTCCCAGATAAACAAAACCTGAAAGAATTTACCAGCACCAGACCAGATCTCCAAGAAGTTCTTAAGGGAGTGCTATGTCAGTAAAATTAAATGCAGACGCACAGAAATAAGAGTTCAAAAACTAAGAAAATGGGCAACTTAATTGTAGGGACAATGTTTGGAGATGAATATTATATCCCAGAATTCAATCTGGAAGATCGAACCTTAACAGAAGAAAGATTAAGTACATGAGACTAATCCGATGAAACAACATTCTGTGACTTGACTAAAATATTGCTGCTTTTCTCCTAAGCATTGTTTTCCGGTTTTAAAGGATTTTTGTCCTGTCTGAGCTGTTGATAGGTGCATGTACCTACTATTTGAACAGAATACTAACCTGTTTCTAGGCTTTAAGTTTCAAGGAAATATCATTACCAGTTCAAAACTGCTCTTCTTGAAATTACCTGCTGAACTTGCTATTGAAAGTAGTTAGATTACTTATGATATTGTGTGATCAACAAAATGTTGGGGAAAAAGGAATGGAAGACAACTGTATATAGCAGAGATAGTGTAATAAGAGAGTGGGAAAGGGCGGAGGGTCAAATATGGGGTAAAAAACATATATATGTATACATATGTATGAAAGTAGAAATGGAATATTATTGATGATAACATGCATGATTAAGCCACTATGCAGTTTATTCTAGATGGGAAACCACATTTAGTATGTTGTGATGATACTCAGGGAATGAATGTTAAGTAATTAAAAAAAAAAAAAAGTTGCAGGAAAAAAAAAAACGGTGAAACTGTTAGTATTGAAATTTTTTAAAAATGCATATTTGATGACTGCAGTAAGCTATATAGCCCCAGCTGGGTACTACTTTATAATATGTTCATTCTACTCACTGAGGTTTATGCCTAAAGTCAGACTTGGGTTCATGTATAGGTATATATCAGCTGTGCTAGCTATTGGATATATTTAGACTAATTAAGTTCATTAGCAAATCAATTAAATTGGGGGGGGAAGGCATAGAAAGCAACCATGGATACCAGAGACAATGTGGGAGGAGGGTGGGACATGGCAGACGGTAAGGGATAGGGAATCAAGGGTGGCAAAACAAAAAACAAAGTATACAAGACAAAAGAATTGGAAAATTATTTGCTGAAAACATGTATGTTGATGTGCTTGATTGAGCCAATACACAGTGTATTTTGGATGGAAAATTCATTTGTATGTTGTATTGATGTATAGTGAATTAATGTAAAAAAATAAATTAATTTAAAGGGAAAAAAATAAAAATAAAAAAAAAATAAAAAAATCAAAAAAAAAAAAAAAAGAGAGAGAATCAGATTTTACATGGCCAAATTCAGTTTGAATTCCAGCCTGGCAACTTCAGAAAAATACCATGAACTTTTGAATTCCACAAATCCCAGGAGAACAGAGAAATGAGTGGGATTGCAGTGTGACCACACCCCAGTGAGGGATGCTTTCTCTCTCTCTCTCTCTCTCTCTCTCTCCTCTCTCTCTCTCTGTCATCTCTGTTTTTTGTTTTTTTTGGGTTTTTTTTTGAAGAGGTTTATGCTATAGGGCTATAGGGTGCGTGTGCTCGCCAGATAGACAGACAGACAGAAAGCGAGAAATCACCCCCTGGGGGGGTGGCCACGCCTCAATCCCTTCTCCTCCATTCTCCTCTCAGGATCTTGGGCACACATGCACACTCGCCCGGCATGAGTTTAAGCCACCAGGTCCAGGCTTCAAATCGTGGTCGACTACATGGGAGTCCAGCGACATAACCATTACGCTAACTGCTGGTCCCATCCGTCTCTGGTTTTTGCTGATGTGCACATGTGCCCTGTGGCAAAAGGAAGAAGGGAAGGGAAGGGATGCAATTTATATAAAAAGAAAGGAAAATTTTATTGTGATGCCAAATCATCTTCTTAGCATCTCAAATTGTGTCCATTTGTGTTTACCAAATTGGATTTATTCTATTTAAGTGTCCCTTTCTTATTAAATTCAATTAGTTATTTGTTACTATATTTCATGATTTGGTGTGTTTCAATAAATTATGAAAAAGTAGCATAAACTGACATTATTGCAGAATCCCAGTCTTGGTAATATCATGCAAAAGAAAATACAGATTTCTTCTATGTGATGTTATTATTGGCAGATTTTTATTTATGAACTTGTCATACCCATTGTAGGAATAAACAGAATAAATAAGATGAAGAACAGTTTTTAGTCATTTGTTCATCCAAATTGGTCTTTTTTTACATCATTGCTAAATTGAATCTTTCTTTCAAATAACAGGTATTTTCTTGAGTTGGGAACAAAATTGGCTGCAAATTCCCCAACCTAAATAAAGGTTGCTAAATGTATCAGTCCATAGTATATTCCCCAGGTGAAGAATAAATTATAGTCTGGAACTGTGTTCATATTCGTATTCTGGATAAATTCTATATAACCATAATAGGAACTTATTAAACCTAAAACAAGCCTATTGCAGCTATAATCTTTCTAGATAAAGGAAGTACAATTTTTCTTTTAGTAGGACCCTAACAGAGAGAGCCAGGGCATAGCAGTTAAGGCAGCTGGATCCCACATGGCTGACTGCATGGTTCAAGACCTGGGATTGACAACTTGAAAAAAAAAAAAAAAAAAAAAAAACCAGGCGTGCCCAAAATCTCCAAAGGAGAAATGGAAGACAAGGGATTGTGGCACAACCATCCCTCTTGGGGGGGGGTGCTTTCTTTTTCTCTCTCTTCGGCAAGCACACACATCCTCTGGCAAAGTGTTTTTAAATAAAAAAAGAAAATTTAAAAGAAGGATTCTGATATTCTTTGTTATAGTAAGCACAATAGGAGTGTCATCTTGCCCTAATCCACTATTTCAGTCCAAAGCCAGCTAAATGTACAACTATAAGAGCAATAAGAATTTCCGTGGTATATTTAAATGTGTTAAATTGGTCCACTTGTTTGTTTTTATGACTTATTTGCTTTAAAGAAATCTATTAGTGGAGCCGGCAGGTGGTGTGGCGTTAAGGATGTGAGACTCCCCCATGGCTGACCGCATTTTGGGTCCCAAACCTGATGGCTTGCTTTTTTCACTTTCTCTCTCTCTCTCTCTCTCTCTCTCTCTCTCTCTCTCTCTCTCTCTCTGTCACTCTTTCCCTCTCTGGTAAAATTAAAATAAATAAGTAAGTAAAATAAATTTCAATAAAATATATTTTTTAAAAAAGAAATCTATTAGTTGTCTTTGTCACTCCTAAAAGTAAAACCTCTTATGAATTGCAGTTACCAGAAGGTAGATAAGGGAAACTGAAAGACTTTGAAATCTATTGTTTATAGTTTTAGATCTAAATTTTTATATAAATGTTTTTTTCCTTATAAGAATATGGAATCTTTTGGAAAATAAGCATAGACTTGTGAAAACTCACTTTACAGTCAACCTTTAAGAAATTGTTTTTGCCCCCATGTGGTTTTTGAAAATTATAGCACTTTTTATATTTTTATATTTGCATAATAGTTAGATATCTTTACTATTATACAAAGCCCATTACTGCAATATATACTTTGTCTATAGAAAATCTATTCCCGAGATACACATAATATAAAAAGGCTTATCATGAAAATACAAAATATGAAACAGAGCATTTTTATTTTTTTTTTATTTTTTTTTTTTTTTTTTATATTTTTGGAGAGGTTTTTGCTATAGGGCACGTGCACTCACCAGACAGACAGAGAGAGAGACGGAGAGACAGAAAGCAAGAAATCACCCTCCAGGGGGGATGGCCACACCGCAATCCCTTCTCCTCCATTCTCTTCTCGGGATCTTGGGCACGACGCACACGCACCCAGCATGAGTTTAAGCCACCGGGTCCGGGACTCGAACCGCAGTCGACTACGTGGGAGTCCAGCGACATAGCTATTATACTAACTGCTGGTCCCAGAGCATTTTTATTTTTTTTTTTTTTTTGGATATGGGCCAGACAGACATGCAGAAAGCTCACCCCCCAGGGGGGAAGAAATTCTCCTCTCGGGATCCTGGGCAGATAGAGTGAGAGAAAGTGAGAAATTACCCCTGTAGGGGGGCACATATGGTCACTCTGCTGTCCTTTTTATTCTCTTCTTGGGATTTTAGGCACACTTGCCTGTGGTGATTTTCAAGCTGACGGTCTGAGATTCAAACCGCTATTGACCATGTGGGAATCCAGCACCACACCACCTGTTGGCTCTAAAGCATTATTTTTAAAACAAACAAATTGGCATCTGGGAGCCTTAGTGTAGAGTACAAAATTAGTAACAGGTAAGATCCTCGAGAACAGCAGATGGTGTAATGGTTGCATCGCTGGACTCCCACATATTCGATGGCAGTTCATGTTCTAGACTCAGGCTTAAAACTCACACTGGGCCCGTGTCTGTGCTTGCAAGTCCAAAATTCCAAGAGGAAAATGGAAGAGAAGGGATTGCGGTGTGGCCTTCACCCCAGGGGTGGGGGGCTGATTTCTTGCTTTCTGTCTCTGGCTAACACATAAGCCCTAAGCAAAAATCTTTCAAAAAAAAAAAAAAAAAAAAAAAGGAAAAAGAAACAAGAGATAAGATCCTCTTTGACTAGAGCTTTAAGTGAAATCTCCAGAAAGGAACCTGCTATGGTTTGATAACGTTTGTCCTTCAGAGTTTCATGGGTTGGAATATAGTCTCCAATATAATTCATTGGGAGATCACAAGACCTTACAATGTAATGGGTGGTGTTTGGGTCATGCAGGCACTGCTCTCATGAATGAATTAATGTTAATGTCTCGAGAAAAGTGAGTTCTTGTTCCCCTAAGAAAGGGTTGGTTCCTACAAAAGCAGGTTATTACAAAACATGGCTGCCCACAGGTCACACTGTCTCTTCATGAGTCTGCTGAGCTTTTTACTTTGATCTGCCATGTCATGATGCAGAGAGGTGGCTAAATGCTGGCCCCATGCCCTTGGACTATTCAGCCACCAGAATTGTGAGCCAAAGATATCGCTGTTCTTTATAAATCACCCAGTCTCAGATATTTCTGTTTAATAACACAATAACGGACTACTTGTAAAAGAAGACCTTACCTGCCAAGTAGTTTTTTGTCTAAAGGTGGATAAACTACGTTCTAAAAATTTTACAAGAATAGGATTTTTGATCTATTTCATTCATTGCTGTATCCCTAGTGCCTATTTGTTCCAGTGTCTGGAACAAAGAAGGTCCTCTGTAAATATTTGTTGAATAAGAATGACAATGTCCTCGTCTAGGCTGAAGAGTTGGCCTCCCAGCAGAGAACGGGCTATTATTTTTTTTTTTTTTTGCTTCAGAAAATATTTGTAAATAGAGAGATGATGATGCTATTTTTTCTTTTTACAATAATCTTTCCTCCTTCACCTTCTTTACAAAGATCTGAACATTTCTATTCACATGTAGACATATTCCTAAGGCCTTGATGAGTTAAATATGTTCACCAAAGGTTTTCTGATACCACCATGCTGATGCATACAACCTGCTTTAGTTGGACACGCTTTATTTCTCTTTAAAAACCTACTACTCATTTTTTTAGCATTTCTTTGATTTTTTAAAATTTATTTATTTACATTCGTTCACTAATTATCATTACAGCAAACAAAATGAGATTTTCCATCCAGAATACACTGTATATTGGCTCAATCAAGCATATCAATATACATGTTATCGTCAACAAATGATTTTCTATTTCTTGTTTCCTGTATATTTTGTTCATTTTTTAAACCTAGACATGTTTCCAAAAAGCCCTTCCTGATCCCTTTCTCAATCTGGATTAAGAGCCTCTGCTGCGTACACCCATAGCTTCTTGCACTTGTCTTTTGTAATTTTCCAAACCAGAAATTTTCTGAAGAAATATATTAAAGGGCTTAGAACTAAATCACTTATAGTATCACACCACATGTTTGGTTTTAGAAGTTAACTGACTAGGGACCAGCAGTTAGCGTAATGGCTATGTCGCTGGACACCCATGTAGTCAAAGACCCGGTGGCTTAAACCCGTGCGGGGCACGTGTATGTGCATGCCCAAGATCCCAAGAGAATGGAGAAGGGATTGCGGCGTAGCCATCCCCACTGGAGTGTGATTTCTCACTTTCTGTCTCTCTGTCTCTCTCTCTCTTTCTGGCGAGCGCATGTGCCCTATAGCAGAAACATAAATAAATAAATAAAACCTCTCCAAAAAAAGAAAAGGAAAAAAAAAAGTTAACTAACTACATTTGGTAGAATGTAGTTATACAGTTTATCTTTGAACATATATGCAATTGTGTATCAGAGCTAGAAAACATTTGTTTTAATTTCTTATTGAGCTATCTTTTTAGCAATAACACACCCAGTTGACATTTTTATTTACATAAGTAATTGTTTACCTGTGTAACCTGACTTCACTAGCATTATATTTTCAAATTATGTCAGTGATGCTTTTGTGACCATTTCAGACGGGGGCTCGGGTACGTACCTACTGACCTATTCCAACTGACCTGGGTTCCTGGCCAGAATTTCAGAGTAGGAAAATATGTTAATATTGTATAACACTTCAGAGACCAAAATCAACATAGACATGTCTTCAAGAAATATAAACCAGAAATACTAATTTAAAAACATTTTCTGTTTTTAAACTTCCCAAGCTTTGTTATGTACAAAGGTCAAGCAACCTACGTTCGGGTCAGCGGTGCACAAAATGAAACTCCTTTTAAAGTTGGAACATGCTCTTTCAGAATGTACAATACAGTAGTATTAAATAATTATTAGATATGATTTTAGGAAAAATTCAGAAGCCTTCCCTTATTACTATGTGAACCATCAGTAACATTTTTAGAATTAACTTCATATGTCGCTGATGGTAGGGAGCTATTTCTCTTCTGTACACCAGCTACATCAGGCGAAAATGTATATACATTCTTTTCAGACCACCACAAAGTAAAATAAACAGATCATCCCAGTATTGCTAATTCCAACATTACCACATCAAATCTGGCACATGTGTAATATTTTTTCATTCTCAAAACTTTAGCTTTTTAGTAGGATGCATCTTGAAGAATCATTAATTCATTACAGTGCTTTGAGTCACCAGCTCTTATTTAATACTTAAAAAAAAAAACTTGTGATTTTCTATGGTTAAACTATTAAAATCCATACCTTATAAGTCAGTCAATATTTAGTATATTAAATTTTTAGGTTAAAGTATATATAAAGAATTCTGCCAGAATAAAAAAGAAATGTAACTTCTTTTAAAATCTATGCACATGAAATAAAAATAAATGTAAAGAAATCAGCCTCATTTCTAGAACGGACCTGAGCAGTTAGAAATTTTTCTAAAAAAATTTAAGTCTGAAGAAATTTCTTTCTATTTAAGAAATAAAATTGCCAGGTCTTTGTTTGTTTGTTTGTTTGTTTGTTTGTTTTTTGCCTAGGCATTAGTTAGAACAGGTAAAACAAGGGAGCCCAAAATTCAATAGATAATTAAAAAGGTAAATATGTAAAACCCAACCTTCACTGTGTTAATTAAAAAGCAAAATCCAAATGTCTTCTAATTTTCACAGAGTATGTTGCAACTCTATAGCAACAGACGTTTTATAACATTTCCTTATAAGAGCAGCTGCACAGCAGGTTTTGAACAAGTCTAGTGTTCTGCTCAGTAAAGTGAAAGGGGCCAGGTTGTTTTCTACTTTAAGCTGGCATTTTATCAAGGAGAGAGTTTAGTGGTTGTTAGTTTTCCCTCTTATGTTTAAGTGATATAGTACTTGGAAAAAAGTGAATATTATTTTGTATTAATTCCAGTGTGGTCTTTTCCTGAGCAAGATACTTAATAAAATGAAATAATCCAAATGCTTTTACACCTACACGCTATATTGCCGAGCAAATTATTTATGGAAGGGAAGGCAAGATAAAGTTGCTTTTAAGAGTCCTTTAACATATCAGTTTGATAACTAGCAAAACACCTTTACAGCCATTAAATATTTACCAAGACTTGGCTTTGGGCAGGGGGACAGTTTAGTGCACCAAATTTAACTTTCTGCAATGCCATTGATTAGCTATCAGAAGGACATAGTTAATAAGTAACTTTAGGTATTACAGAGCTCTCTACATTCTTGCAAATCTTTTCTCTGAAGATGACCTGAAAAAGTCAGTTACAACCAGCATTCACCCACCAATGATTGCACAAGCACAACTTTGAAAGAAAGAAAGGCCAGGCAAATCAGTTCAGCAGTACTTAAGCAATCTTTCTTAGTGACTGTTGTCATTGCTGCTGGACTTTAGAACTGACCATGTTTACATTTAATTAGAAAGGACACACAGTTTACAGCACAGTAGCTATCAATATCGGATCAGAATTGATTTCCGCTTTCTCCCCAGCGATTGCTTCCTTCAAGCTAATTAAAAAAGGCATATAACCAAATGACTCACATAAATTTTAAAGAAAAGTAAACATTATTCCCTGGAGACAAAACATAAGTGAATGATACTCATTCCAATTATTAGCTACATTTTTTAAAGAATTTTGATGTTTATAAATGGTATATAAGGCTTGTTTTAGTATTATCAGACTGCTGATAGACCAAGTATTATTCTCTTTTGAAGAAATTTCAATGAATCCTTTACTGAGTACTTTATCTCTCAAAGAAACAATAGCCTTGTTTTTATCATTGTAATCCCTAAAACATGTAGATAAAGCAGTCTGGTAGGCACTTGGGTTGACTTTGCTCAAGTTTTTAGTTTCTACATATCAGACAAAGAAGCTGCTGAAAATGTAATGAAACAAATAACAAATTAATTTTCTTTAAAGTAAGATACACAAAGCACATGTTTTCTAAAATTAAGGTTTATCTGGTGTGAATAAGTAACATTTCTCTGTAATTTATAATATAAGATCATTTCTTATAACTATCTATTCACTGTAAAGATACAAGTTAACATTCTGATGAGTATACTAACTTAAGGTGGACAGATTTTAAAATCAGAGAACTAATGGAATATAGGAGAGAAGCAGAAGTTACCTGCAGGAGAATCATATCACAGTTCTTCTTCCTTATTTAGGGGCTCTGCTATGCAATACCAGTTCTATAGTGAAAAACCATCAAGATGAAAGGAAATATAGAATGAATCTATTGGAAGCAGGCCTTAAAAATATTAATTCACAAATATTTACTAAGCATTCTTCCAGTGTCTAAAGATAAAGTGATAAGATCTCAAAATGATTATAGATTTTAATATTTGTTTACTCTGAACTTTGTCACATACTACATGTCTGTATGTATGTCTGAGAGAGTGGGTATTTAGGGGAGGAGGTGGTTGAGCGTGTATATGTTTGTGTGTGTGTGAATGTGTGTATATATATAAAGGGACTACAGAAAGTTCTTGAAAAAGTGGAATTAAAGTGTTTCTTTCAGTGCAAAAATTTTTGAAATCCATGTCTGATTTCATAATTTGCATTTTCATGAACTTTTGGAAGATCTCATGTGAAGATATACTTATATATGTATAATTATATTGCTTCATAAATATCTATTGAATGAATAACATATTTCCAGAATTATTTCACTATAAGCAAATGTTCACTCAGCCACCAGGGGGGGCCTCCAGTACCATTTCTTTTCAGTATTCCAGGAAAACAGCTGAAATCTACAGTGATGCTATAGTAATATGAGTCAATTTAAAATCCCTCTCTAGGATAGAGTATCTCATAGATGTTATATTTGCTTACTTTTCTTTCTTTAATTTCCTTTTTAAATCTTAGTCTTTTTATTACTCTTAGTGTTCACAAAGCAACCAACCTCAATTCACATTGGTTAACTATAGGCTGGTACTAAATATATGTCATTTATATTCTGCAGGGCATACACAAACTGCAAAGATTCTTGTCAGTCATTGAAACATAAAATGTAAGAACCACATGAAGCCAGTCTAAGGAATGTAATTGATTAATCAATGAATATTTATTAAACCCTTTTCCAGGCAATAGACAAAGATCAAATGATGAAAATAGTTTTTACTAGTGCTTACTATCCATCCAACGTGAAGCCCATGAAAGGATCACCTATCTGGACACCAAATCAGACATCTTGGAAAAATTTGTATCCAAGCTGAGATCCGAAGGATGAGGAGACGCTACTTAAGTAACGGGATAGTGTCATTGTTGTAGGGGACATAAAAGTTACTCATCCGGTGACCAGCAGGTGGTATAATGGCTGTGTTGCTGGACTCCCATGTAGTCGAACGCAGTTTGAGTCCTAGACCCGGTGGCTTAAACTTAAGCTGGGTGCGTATGTATGCATGCCCGAGATCCCGAGAGGAGAATGAAGGAGAGGGGATTGCGGCATGGCCATCCCCCCTAGTGGGGGGGGGGGGGGCATGATTTCTCACTTTCTATCTCTCTGTCTCTCTCTGTCTTTCTGGAGAGCACATGTGCCCTATGGCAAAAAAAAAAAAAAAAAAAAAAAAAAAAAAAAAAAAAAAAAAAAAAGTTACTCATCCTGATTGGAGAAAAATAGGCAAATGATAAGAAATGAGCTCAAAAAGAGTCATGAAGAGCTATGTAAAAGTAAGGGATTTAAACATAATCCTAGTAACACTGAGGAGTCACTGAAGAGTTTGAAGAGTTTTGATCAGTCAGTACTACATTAATATCTGTGCCTTAGAAAACACACTCACAGAAGGGAACGAGTGAACAGACTATTGCCTGAGCCAGACTTTGGTGCAGCAGTAAAACACGATGCTCTGTGAGGCAATCCCACATGGGAAGATTTCTGGTTCAAGGCCAGAAACCTCCCTGAGTAAGCCAGGCACACACTTGCCAGTGATCCATGACTGGCTGATGGTTGGAAATGTACCATGGCATAAAAACCCTGTTGAGGGTTCTCTCTCTTTCTCATTCTCATTGAACAGGTAGATAAATGAACTTTAAAAAAAATAACTCATTCTGGGACCAACAGGTGGCATGGTGGTTAAGGTGCTTGACTCCCACATGGCTGGCTGCTGTTCAAGTCCCAGACCCAGCAGCATGAAAAATCACTTCAGGCACATGTGTGTGCTTGCCTGAAATCCCTAGGGAAGAATGGAGGAAAAGGGATTGTGTCATGGCCATTTCCCCCGAGGGGTGAATTCTCGCTCGCTCTCTCTCTCTCTCTTCCTGGCAAGTCAAGCACCCTATGACAAAAACTTAAGGAAAAAAAGAGAAGAAGAAATGTCTTTTTAAAAAATGATTAAATAAAAGAAAGAATAAAAAGAAATGGAAATCCATCTAAGGAAATAATGGCAGGCATTATAAATTGAGAAAGTAGTAATAGGACTGGCAAGAAATTAAAAAATGCAAAGGAGATTTAGGTTCAAATCAACAGAATTTATTAGATTGTGAGATGAGAGATAGATATTAGGGATGACAAATAGGTTTTGGGCTCAAACAAATGAATAAATTGTAGTGCCCAGGGCAAAGGGGAGGAAGAAAATAAGCTGACCTGGAGGGTGCTATCCAAGTAAGATCATGAGTTCAGTTTTAGAAACTGAGTTGTAGATTTTGCGTAATGGCCAAGTGGAGGGCTACAGGGTACGTAGATCTAGTGCTAAGGAAAGAAATCTCATCTAGAAAGAAGTGCTTCAGGGTTAAGGTCATGAATAAGTAAAGGTAGAAATCAAGGAAGAGGGTGTACAAAGAGAAGACAACAGCAATTAAGGGTTGAGTGGAGGAAAAGATAACCCCCCAGAGATCAAGAAAAAAACAGAAACCATAAGTGTGTCATCATGGAAAGCAGGGCAATAAAACATTTTCAGGGAAAAAAAGGAAAAAGAAAAAGAATTTCCAATAGCTCAAATTAAATAAAGATTAAAATCGTCTTTTATATTTAGCAATGTCATCGAAATGGTTGAGTACAGAGCCATCGTGCAGGACCTTTAATGGAAGTTGAGAAGTTTGAGGAAGCAGAGACACTTGATTGTAAATGAGTTGATGCCAAATTAGGTCTAAGAGAAATCCTGTCTTATAGACCCGATGAGTATCTTGAGGACTTAATGAATTGGGATCCCCAGTAGAAAACAAACAAGCAAAAATCTTTCTAAGCAATATATCTGGTCTAGGTATCTAAAAAGTGAGCTCCTAAACTTTACAGTATCATAATCCCTAGTTGTGAGCCTCATGTTCTCTTGAAATTCTAGAGTTTCCTACTCAGAGAAGTAGTAAGATGAGGTTTATCAGTTAGAGGCACATTGTGTTTAGTGGGTAATAGACACTTTTAGCCATACAAAACACCCCCTACCCAGAACAGTTTTTTTAACAAGGCAAATCTTATTCAACCCTCTCCTTAAAATTATTTAGCAGCTTGTCATTTGTCTTAAAGACCAAAATCCTTTTTATCTTCCAAAAAGGCCTTCTGTCCTAATCATTTTTTCAATGGTCCCTCTCTCATTCTCTCTCTCTCCAAGTTTACTTATTTATGTCTTACAAGAGAGAGAGAGGCAGGGTTTTTATACTGCAATCCACTTTTACCCTCAGCCAGCCAGAATCACAGGGACATGATCCCACACCCAACATGTATAGGGAGACCTTGGGATGCTAACCCAGGGCCTTCCCATATGGCCTCAGCATCACAACACGTTGTGTTACTGCTGTGCTGCCATGGTTGGCTCAGTGGACTCTTAGCACAAGCCCAACTAAGTTTCATTTAACGCTACAGGAATCGTTTCTCTTATCCATAAAGCCTTTGCTCTTGCTCTTCCCTGTGCTTGAAAAATTTCCTCCACTCTTCCTCTAAGTAATACCTTTTATCTCTAAATCTCAACTCAAATGTCATCTTCCTCCCTTTAAAGCATTAATAATTATTTGAAATATGTGTTTAATCAACACTTTCATCTCCAGTCCTAACAAAGTGCCTAGCACACAGTAGTCATTCATTTATAGGAAGACAAGAAGCAGGGCATGAAATATCACAATGCAGTCACTACATTTCAAGTAAAGGAAGTGTACATTTACAATATGCATGTATTGACTTACCTCTTTCCTCGACAATTCAGTTAAACCAAATAGCTATTCAGGAACAGCTGTGCATTGGGCACTGTGCATTTGTGATGGTCTTATAAAATGAGTTTATTTAGACCTCATATCAGAGACTAGCATCAGTGCTTATCCCAAAGCCACTTATAATGTAAAATAAAACTATAATGTATATTGAGTGGGTTTTGATTTAGTTTTCCAAAAGGTATTAATTGGGATTGTTAGTGAAATTGAAAAATATTGACTCTCTGTAAGACTAGTTGATTATTAACTGATTTTTTTTTTTTTTTACATTTCTAGTATAATCATTTATTCATGCTGATGCTATGGGGCATAACTTCCCAGAGTTGAATGAAGGACTCAGCCATTTGAAACCAGCTGTGAGAAACCAGCTAGTAAGAATAGATGCTGAGCTTCTCAAAAATCCTTTTGTCTGGAAATGACCCTTATGCAGGTGACACTCTTCCTTTGTGACCATTTGTAGAGGAAGTACTCCATCTAAGTAGAAATAGAAAGAAAAATTAAATCTGGCATTTAAATAGGCTTAAAATTGAGAAATCACTACCTGGAGATGGTTTAATCCAGTCTTCCACACTGTGCAGAGTTGTCTTCTGTACCTCATTGAACTACTACTATCTACTGGCTACATTGCTACAGTGAAACAGTTTCTTTTTTTTTTAAAGAATTATTTATTTAATTTTATTTATGCATTTATTTTTTTAACTTGCTATAAGGCACATACACTCACCAGAGATAGAGAGAGATAGTGAGAGAGAGAAAAAGATGAGAAAGCAAGTTGCCAGGTCCAGGACTAGAACTACAGACAGCCATGTGAGAATCCAGCTCACCCCAACCACCATGTCACCTGCTGACCTCAAACATTTATTGCTTTTTTTATACAGCATCAGCAGTGTAGTGAACAGGTCTAAACAGTAAATCCCATTCTAAGCTGGAATCTGTTACCCTCTGAAGCAACACTGAACCCTGTAAAAGGCCCCTTCACATACTTGAAGCTACTTATCATAATCCATTAGTTTTTCTCAATTTCTGGCCAATATGTTTCTTTAACCATTTTCCATAAACCATAGTAAGTTTTATAGACCACACCCCTACCTGATAAGCTCTCTTGTGGAAGTGCTCCAATTTACCACTGTCATGTATTACAAAAGATGACACCGAACTCAAGTATCATCAGGTCTGCCTTGAACAGTGCAATGGCTGGCCGTGCCGAACTGTTTGTGTCTTATGTCAGATTGAATCCTACTAAATTTGATCAGCCAGTCTTCACTCCTGATTTTGTAAAGTAGTACTAGGGGAGGGAGTGTTCATCAGTAGACTTTGTTTATTAGAACAGTTTGGATTTATAGTGTATTGAAGTAGCACAGAGTTCTCATATATGCCCCCCAACACACACACACGGTTTCACCTTTTAATAACATCTTTATTGGAGTGGCACCTCTGTCACAATCAATATATACTGAAACACGATCTTCTGCCAGAGGGCACATGCACTCACCTAAGAGAGACAGTGAGAAAGAGAGAGAGAAAGCACCTCCCGCCCGGTGGGGAATGGTCACGAATAAACACCTGGTGTGTTTTACAAGCCTCTGGGCCTAGGACTCAGACCACGCATTCAGCCATGTAGGATCCAGTGCCCTTAATCACCAGGCTACCGACTGGCCCATCAGCCCAACATGGTGGGCACACATGCAAGTGCCCAAGATCCTAAAGTCTGGAGGACTAGAAGCGGATCACAGTCTGACCAGACCCTGTAGGGAATGCTTCTCTCTCTCTCTCTCTCACATAAAATCCCTATCATGAATACATTAAAAAGTAAATTTTAAGAAAAAAGAAATCTTGTCATTTGTGAGAACTTAAGTGAACCTGGAAGACATTATGCTAAGTGATATAAACCAGGCACAGAAAGGCAATTATTGCATGATCTCAGCTTTATGAGGGGACTTCAAAAGGTTTATGAAAAAATGGAATTAAAATATGAGTTTATGTTGGTGCAAAAAGTCTTTGAAATCCATGCATAGTTTTTTCAAATATGCATTCCATGAACTTTTGAAAACCGCTTGTATGTGGCATCTAGTAACGGACTCTTAGAGGTAGAGAGAAGAATGAAGGTTAGTTACCAGGGCCTGGAGGATTGGGGGGAATAGAAAATGTTGGTCAAAGAGTATGAAGTTTCACATATTCAGGATTAAATAATTCTGGAGATGTGCTGTACAGTGTGGTGACTACAGTTTCAAGACTGTTTTGTGTACTTGACACTCAGTAAGAGAGTAGATCTTAGCTGTTTTCTCTCTCTTTTCCTCTCTCTCTCTCTCTCTCACACACACACACACACACACACACACACACACACGAAAACTGAAAAACTGTATTTTTTGAGGAATCAGCCCATGATTCATTTCTTCTAGGTTGCCAGTTTTATGTGTATAGACTTATTCCTAGTAATCACTTATGTTTTTATGCCTGCAAGGTCTGTAGTGATCCCATTTATTCCTTATGATGGTAATGTGTGTCTTTTCTCTGGTCTTATGTACCTTCTGCTTTTAGCTTTATTATTTTATTTTATTTGTTCACTTTGCATTAGTTTTACTGTTCTCTTTTAAGGTCCTTGAGGTAAAAGTTAAAATTGTTGATTTGATACATTTTTGATTTTCATAATGTTTGCATTTTAGTGTGTAAATTTCTTTCTCAGCACTAGTATGTTGTATTTGTATTTTCATTCACTTCTGTGGATTTTTAGAAATGTCCTTTGAGAGGCGGCTAGCAGGTAGCATGGTGATTAAGGTGCTGGACTCACACATGACTGACCACAGTTCATGTCTCATACCTGGCAACTTGTAAATCACATTGAGCATGTTTGCATACATGCCCAAAAATTCCAGAAGGAGAATGGAGGGGAAGGGATTGCAGCATGGCCATCTCCACCTCCCCCAATGGGGGGCGGGATTTCTCACTGTCTCTCTCAGTCTCTCTGGCGAGCACATGCACCCTATGGCCAAAGCCTTTAAAAAAATTTTCCATGTGACCAGCAGATGGCATAATGGTTACGTCACTGGACTTGCACGGACTCGGTTTGAGTCCTGGACACAGTGGTTTACAACTCACACCAGGCGCATGTGCATGCATGTCAAAATCCCAAGAGGAAAATGGAGGAGAAGGGATTTTGTCATGTTCATCCCCTCTAAGGAGTGCTTTCTGTCTCTCTGATAAGCTCTCATACCCCGTAGCAAAAATCTCACTAAAAAAATAAAAATAATAAATTTTAAAAATTCCCTTGAGAATTCCTCTTTGACTCATGGATTATTTAGAATATGTTATTTCATTTCCAAGTGTTTTGTGATTTTCCTGTTACCTTCTATTTCTAATTTGATTCTGTTGTGGTCAGAGAATACACTATATATTATTTCAATTCTTTTTTTTTTTTTTTTTTTTTTTTTTGGAGAGGTTTTCGCTATAGGGCGCGTGCGCTCGCCAGACAGACAGAGAGAGACGTAGAGACAGAAAGCGAGAAATCACCCCCCAGGGGGGATGGTCACGCCGCAATCCCTTCTCCTCCATTCTCCTCTTGGGATCTTGGGCACGCACGCACACGCGCCCGGCGTGAGTTCTAAGCCACCGAGTCCAGGACACAAACCGCGGTCGACTACGTGGGAGTCCAGCGACATAGCCATTACACTAACTGCTGGTTCCCAATTCTTTAAAATGTATTGGCATTTGTTTTAGAGCCTACTTATACTATTTTGGTATATATTTGTGAGCATTTGAAAATAATATGTATCTGGGACCAGCAGTTAGCATAATGGGTATGTCACTGAACTCCCATGTAGTCGACTATGGTTCGAGTCCCAGACCCGGGTGGCTTAAACTCACGCTGGGCACGTGTGCTTGCATGCCCAAGATCCCAAGAGGAGAATGGAGGAGAAGGGATTGCGGCGTGGCCATCCGGCCTGGGCTGGGGGGTGGGGGGGGTGGGGGTGTTGGGGGGTGGTTTCTCGCTTTCTGTCTCTCGGTCTCTCTGTCTTTCTGGCGAATGCATGCGCCCTATAGCAAAAACCTCTCCTAAAAAAATAAAATAAAATAATATGTATCCTGCTACCTTATAGTATGTCTATAAATATGGGTTAGATGCTAGTGGTCAGCCACATTACTAAGTTATTCTGTATTCTTGGAATTTCATTCTGTTTAGTTGGAGAGAGTGTTGAAATTTTGAACTATAATAGTGGATTCTATCAGTTTTCGCTTGCATTTTTATTGTTTGCTGCATGCACATTAAATATTGCAACATTTTCTCGGTGGATTGATTTGTTTATCATAATATAGTGTCCCTCTCTAGTAGCTTTCCTCTGAAGTCTACTTATACTGATATTAATATAGCCACACCTACTTTCTTTTGATTAATGTTTACATGGTTATCTTTTTATAGCCTTTTACCTTAATTTCCCTATGTCATTATATTTACAGTATGTTTTTGTAGACAGTGTGTAGTTAGGCAATGTTTTATAATCCTCTCGATCTTTGTCTTTCACTGTTATATTTAGATAATTTACATTTAAGTTAGGACTTAAGCCTACCATTTTATTTTTTTTATTTACTGATTGTTCTCCTCGGAGTTTTCAGTTTCATGTTTGGGAGATTTTGCATTTTATTTTTCTGGGAGGGAAAATGTTTTATGGGGGGAAGTTTTTGTTTGTTTTTCTGTTTTCCTTTTTCTGTCTTTATTATTATTTATTGGATTGTCAGAAAGATCATGATGCATTTTTACATAGAAAAATATATCATAACTTTTCTGACAACATAATAAATTTTTACTCCAAATACTGAAGTGAAATTCCAGTGAAAGATAGAAACCTTAACTACCTTGTTTATAATGTAATTATTTCAAATATAATCTTTACATATATTTAGAATCACATCAGTCAGTGTCATTATTTTTCCTTCAGCTATCAAATGTAATTTTTAATAGTTGTGGGCCTGTTAATATTTTTCTGTTTTTCTTACAGTGTTCTTTCATCCTTCCCAGTGTTCCAAGGTTTATTATTTTATTATTCTATCATTTGCTTTCTGTTTAGAGAACTTTCATTGACTATTCTTTTTTTAATTTTATTTAATTTTTTTTTAGAGAGAGATATTTTTGCTATAGTGCACGTGCACTCGCTGGGGAGATAGACAGAAAGCAAAAAGTTCATCCCCCAGGGTGATGGCCACACCGCAGTCCCTTCTCTTTCATTCTTCTCTCAGGATTTGGGGCACTCATACACACACACCCAGTATGAATTGTTGTTTTGAGAGATTTTTGCTATAGGGCGCATGTGCTCATCAGAGAGACAGAGACAGAAAGTGAGAAATCACCCCCTAGGGGGGATGGCCATACCACAGTTCCTTCTCCTCCATTCTCCTCTCAAGATTTTGGGCATGCATGCACACGCTCCAGTGTGAGTTTTAAGTTGCCAGATCCAGGACTCGAACTATAGTCAACTACATAGGAGTCCAGCATCATAATCATTATGCCATCTATTGGTCCCAGACATCCTTTTAGAGTAGATCTACTCATGACAAATTCCCTTAGTTTTCCTTCATCTGAAACTGCCTTAGTTTCTGCCTTCATCCTTTTTTTTTTTTTTTTTTTTTTTTTTTTTTTTTTTTTTTCAGTAAAGTTCATTCCTTTCTTTCTTATTTTAGTAAGAACAGAGAAAAAGAGAGACAGTGAAACAGGCAACTTCAGCAGAGTCCCCATGCCACCCACAACTTTTTTTTTTTTTTTTTTTTTTTTTTTTTTTTTTCTGGTAGAGAGACTTTTGCTATAGAGTGCCTGTGCTCACCTGAGAGACAGAAAGACAGACAGAAAGCAAGAAATCACCACCACCACCCCAGGAAGTTGGCCACACCACAGTCCCTTCTCCTCCTGTCTCCTCTAGGATTTTGGGCACACACACACATGCATGTGCCCAGCTTGAGTTTCAAACTGCCAGGTCCAGGACTCAATTATAGTTGGCCATGTGGCAGTCCAGCAATATAACCACTATGCCATCTGCTGGTACTGTCACCTAGAACTTTAATCAGCTCAGATCATAGGCACACGTGTACCCTGCATATTCAGGCAGGTCCGCAAAAGCAACCCTAAAGTCCTCCTATGTGGTCAGCTTCACAGAGTGTTGTGTTACCATTGTGTCACCAAACAGTCTCTATATTTTATTCTTGGATTGTATTTCACTAAGTCCAGAATTCTTGGTTGCCATTTCTTTTCTTTCAAACCTTGAAAAGTATGGTGCCACTTTCTTCAGGCCTCCATAGTTTCTGATTAGAAATCTACTGTAATTTGAATTGCTTTCCCTATCAGTGAGGTGTCATTCTCTAGATACTTTCAAGATTTTGTCTTTCTTATTATTTGTATCTTTGCATGTATTTCTATGACTTTCTTTCATCTGGAATTCTCCCAGGTTCTGGTGGGTTTATGTCTTTTGCCACATTTGTAAAGTTTCCAGCCATTATTTAAGTGTTTTTTCAGCTCTGTCTTCTTTTATTTTTCCTTCTGTGAGTCTTACAACCCAAGTGTTAGGTCATTGATCATAGTCCACAGGTACCTGAGGCTCTGTGTTTTTGTTTTGTTTTGTTTTTTGTCTGCCTTTAATATTTATATTGGGTAATTTTTATTCTTTCTTCTAGTTTACTGATACTTTTTTGTTGTTGTTATAAGGGCACATGCACTCACCAAAGGGAAATAGAGAGAGAGAGCGAGAGAGGAAAAGTAATAAATCACCCCCTATGGGGGTGACCACACCGCAGTCCCTTCTCCTCCAGTCTCCTCTCAGGATTTTAGGCACACACACACACACACACACCACAGAGCATGTTTTTCAAGTTTCCATGTCCAGAACACAGACCACGCAGTTAGCCATGTGAGATTCAATACCTTAACCCCCACACTACCCGCTGATACTTTTTATTATCCCTTCAATTTTGTGGTTTGGTCCATTCACTAAGCTTTTCATTTTAGTTACTGTATTTTCCAGTTCCAAAATTTCCATTTATTTATTACTTCTTTGATTTCATCCATCTTCTCAAAAGCAGAAGTCTTCCCTTCTATAAATTTAAAAATATAATTTTTTTCATTTCACTTTTGAATGAATGTCTGTTAGTCTATCGTTTTAGTGATGCCCATAAAATCATGTTTATGTGTTATATAATCAAATTTATGATAGGCTTTGTTATGACCTATGCAGTTGTTTATAAATATTCGTAGCTTTATGAGCATAAATGCCATACTATGTGACTTTGTAGGTCGCCAAGTTTATGAAACATATAATCTACTCTTAGATAATCAGGAACTGACCCTACATCAATTCCAAGTGCTAATGTTCATTTGATAGATAGACATTTAAAAATTACTCCTTAGGGTAAAATTACTTCTTAGCAGATAGTGTAATAGTTATGTCACTGTACTCCCACATAGTTGACTCTGGTTCGAGTCCTGGACCCAGCAGCTTAAAACCCATGCCTGGCAAGTGTACATGCGTGCATGCCCAGAATCCTGAGAGGAGAATGAAGCATTGCAATGTGACTATCTCCCCTACGGGGTGATTTCTCACTTTCCCTCTCTCTGTCTCTCTCCAGCGAGTACATGTACCCTATGATAAAATCCTAAAAATAAATAAATACATAAATTAATATGTTGACCATATATCCACTCTAAAATTCTTGAAATTTTAAGTTCAGTACTAATTGACTCACTTTATAAAAAGCTATTTCCTTTCTGAAATAATTTAACAAGTTGTTTCATTACACTATATCAACTCCAACCACAGAGGAAGCAAATTAGTAGAATCACTGGAATGTCTAATTTGCAGATTAAGTGTCCTTATCCATGCTCTTAACCATTCTGAATCCATTTACCTCCATCTGTATGTCATTCGGAATTAAGGCACATTATACTGGAGCATAAGCTGAATTCCTCAAAAATATGTAAGGAAATCAATGATCAGTTTCTGGAAAGAGTCTTAACAAATTAATTGATGCAGTAAAACAGGAAATAAAAGTAGACGCTCGGCTGGCAGGGCATGGTGGTTAAGGGCGCTGGACTCCCACATGGCTGACCACTGTTTGAATCCTGGACCTAGCAGCTTGATTTCTCACTTTTTTTCTCTCTCTCTCTCTGTCTCTCTCTTTCTCTCTCTCTCTCTCTCTGTCTCTCTCTCTCTCTTTATCTCTCTCTCTCTCTCTCTCTCACTCACTCTGTCCCTTTCTGTCAAATGAAAATAAGTAAATAAATAAGTTAAATAAAATCATTCTTAAAAGAAACAGACACTGTCCTCTCAGAAATGTATACCTAAGAAAAGGTAGCACAGATTTCTGCTTTTCATACTTGCTTTGTTTTCATTTATTTTAATTCAGTAAAACAAGCCAAACTTGCCTCTAGTTTGTAAAGAATGATTTAAGAATGTTATCAGTAAGTGAATAAGCATTGAAAAAACTGGTTCACTTCTCCCAAGTCATGAAAAACTTGTAGAGACAAGCAATTGTTTTTCAGCAAAGTATTTATAAAATGTCTGAGAATTGTGTAAGATGTTATACAAAGCTAATCACAGGTATATCTTTTATTTAGAAATTATACATGTATGAATGCCAGTTCTATGCAAGGTGTTGTGCTAAATATTTTTACATATGTGTATCACATAATTTCATTCTGTTATGATTCTGTGAGAATTTTTTTCATTGTTTTAGAGCTGAGGAAATTAATATTCAAGTGGTAAAGTATTCTCAAAGGCACACAGAGTGAATTACAGGGGCAAATTTTATTTTTTAAATAATTATTTTATTTTATTTTTTAATTCACTGTAGGGCATGTGTGCTCACCAGAGAGAGATGGGGGGTAGGAGAGGAGTGAGAAAGTAAGCCGCCAGGTCCAGGACTCAAACCATGATCAGCCATGTGCAAGTCCAGTGGCTTAACCACTGTGCCACCTGATGCCTCTCAGGAGCAGATTTAAATCTCCATCTCCTAAGTTCAGCCTGACATCTTTGCATCTATACCAGTTTCAGCAGTCTTGATGTACTGGTCTGGATAGCGAAGAAGGTCTGTCCCCTGCTTTACAGGGTGTTTAGCAGCATCCCTGGCCTCTACTCAACAAATGCTAGTAACAGCCTCCAACATACACTCCAGATATGACAACCAGAAGCCTCTTCAGTCATTGCCAAATGTCCTCTGTGGTACAAAATGATTCCTAAGTAAGAACTATTGATCTGGGGGTCAGCAGGTAGTGTGATGATTAAGGTGCTGGATTTCCACATGGTCAAACACAGTTGGAGTCCTGGACCCGGAGGCTTGACAAACACACCGGACACATGTGCATATGTGGCCAAAGTCCTGAAAAGAGAATGGAGGAGAAAGAATTATGGCATAGCCATCACCCCGGGGGGGTGATTTCGCACTTTCCCTGTCTCTGTCTCTGTCTCTCTCTCTCTCTCTCCAGTGAGTGCATGCACCCCATAGCAAAAGCCTTTTTTAAAAAACTATTGATCTGTGTTATTGTATCTCACCTCTGAATTTTTTTGAGAGAAATTTTTGCCATATGGCACATGTGCTCAGTGGCGATACAGAGAGAGACAGAGAGATAGAAAGTGAGAAATCACCCCTCCAGGGAGATGGCTATGCTGCAGTTCTTTCTCCTCCATTCTCTTGGGATCTGGGGCACACACACACACACACACACACACGTGCCTGGTGTGAGTTTTAAGTCACCAGTCCGGGACTCGAACTGTGGTCAACTACGTGAGAGTCCAGCAATGTAATCATTACATCATCTACTGGCTCCTCACCTCTGAATTTTAACTTAGAAATATTTATCTAAGTAAAATAAACAATACATGTAGAACACACAATTGATTGAGTAATTACTATAAAATAAATGAAACATAAGTGGAAGAGTAAGTGCATATTTTAGGATGGTAAACAAAATGATTCCATGCAGAGGGCTTGAGTTCAAATACCTCATTGTGAAGACGAGTGAGAAAGTCAAGAAAAGTAGCATCAAAGTATGGTATCAATGAAAAAGTACCAGTTGTAAGAATAAGCTGAACCCATGCATAACAATAATAATAAGTTGATGAGAATGCATATATATGCAATCAAAACATTTAAGTGGGTCATAAACCATGATTCTAAGATATTTTAAGCTGAGGTTGTACAGAGAAACAGGGGCTGGGGAAATAGGGCTGTAGAAATGAGGCAATAGACCAGGAAACAATGAAGCTAAGACAGAAACCTCCTCAGACAGGAATCTACTACATGCTACTTTCTGGGGTAAGACCCACTGAAAGGCATTTTCTACCTCGTTCTGCCATTGGACTCAATGTGGTGAGCACCACATGAGCTAATGTACATATTTGATGTGAATTAGAATTATAATATCAAATATCACTTAAAGTACTTGTGAAGTCTCACTTCCTGTACTAAATTAGAAAAAGTAAACTTAATAAAAATTACATAATTTAAAAACTAGAAGGATAAATTGGAATTTTATTGATGGGATTACCTCATTGCCTTCATGGTCAATGGAAATAGTTATCATCCCATCCTTTGTGGGTTGGTAGGAAAAACTTAGAAGAAATGAAATGAAGTTTATTAGATTAACAACAATATAAGAGACATAAAGATACATTTTTGCACTCCACAACTGTGGCAGTAGACATCATTCCAATTTGGTATGTATCCATCAGTTGATCAGAGTTTAGTAACAGTCTCTATTCTTAGGAATTAATTTGAATCCTGAAATGATTTCTGTGGGCATACTAACTATCCTCCTCCCCATTTCATGACTGACTTATTCTATGTGACACTTCTCCAAAGTGAATATACCGTAAGTGCCTATGGGTAACTTAAAAAGAAAAGGAGAGGTTTACAATTACATTAGTTTGAATAGTCTCAAATAAAGTGTCAGACTAGCTTTTAAGCCAGTGCTGACATTTTTTACAGCTTTAAGAATTATTCTTTCTTTCACATTATGTAGTTAAGTTGTTTCACTTCAAGTCTCCAATCGACATTTCCTTTGTATTCGTATACTGAAATGATTTTATTTAATAAAAAAAGAACATCTCCTATGTGGATTTTAAATTTCTCTTATTAAATATTTATATTTTCAAAATGTCTTTATTTAATTGAGTGAGGTGCTTGGTGCCATTTCAAAATAACCTCAGGTGGTAGGTGTAATGACATACCAAAGATTTGACCTTTAGCATTTTAGGATTCTATTTGTCTGCATTTTCTTCTGCATGCATTTAGTCTTAATTTATATGCTATTTCTCTGTATGGCTTAATGAGTAGATGTAGTTGGCATAAGATTCATTAACCGAAAAATACATGTCTGAATACATATTATTTCTTCACAACCCAATTAGTAATTTTAACTTCATTTATATCTCAATTGTAATGAGTAGAATGTGCTGTTTATAAGGCCGGTCAGTATTTGCACAAACCTCATTCATTCTCATTAAGTGCTTAGCCGACTAGACCCTGGATCTACTAAACAGATATTCCTTCTCTCACTTCTCGATTCTTTTCAGTCAGCTTATTATATTCTTTTATTTACCTTAGAGATACTTTATTTTTCAATTCCCTGCTATTCTTTTTAAAGAAAATTGAATGTAGTATTTACACTGATAAAATTAAATTAACATCTTGCAGCATCTTTTTGTATACTTTGGTGGAGTAGATAATCATTTGTCTGGGTAGCTTCAGCCTACAAGCAGTAAAATGGAATAATTATCAATTATAATATTGTGACACAAAACTGATTTTAATTTACCCACTTAAGTATTTCTTTATTTATTTTTTCAGAAAAAGAGATTCTAAATGGAAATTCTGTTAAATAGGTCATTAATCCATCAGCCTACTTTACATTTATTTTTGTATTTTCCAGTTTACACAAATCTTTATCTCAAGAAGAAAATCTGAAGGATCAGTTTAACCATACCCTTAGTACTTATGAAGAAGCGTTAAAAAACAGAGAGAACATTGTTGCCATCACTCAACAACAAAATGAGGAACTGACCACCCAACTACAACAAGCTCTGACAGAGCGAGCAGACATGGAGGTACAGCTTCGCCATGCCACAGAGGCCGCCCAAGTGGCCAATGAGAAGGTTCAAAAGTAAGTAAGATGATCTTGCCTTATTTCGAACAGGGGGGGAAATGCTTTCTTTTGGAAACTAAATAAGATAAATGTATAGCTCACACTGTTCATGGTTTAAGATGAGAGTAGATTGAACCAAACGAACTTTTTTAGATTGCATATCATGTCCATATTAGGAGTCAAAAAGTCATTTTATGAGGAATTATATTACTATTTAGGGAAACCATAATAATTTAATAACCTACTTTCATCAATTCATAGAAACCATACTATTGAAATCATTTCACACTCCCAAGTTAATAAGCAAAGTTATTAGCAAGGGGAAGAGGCAGTCCAGTTACCACCTGTACTCATTTAGCTTCACAGTAATCTGCTTGAGTTGAGATCATCTGTGACCTTGCAATCTGAGACCTCTAGATGGAAAGAATCCAGTACAGTGAAATTAATTTTCTCGTGTTGTTCTTCTGAAGTATTCAATACAGCTTTTCACAGTGCATAATTATATTTGTTTATTTTGAATGATCTTTGCATTTTTATTAAAATTTAAATAAAGCTGCATAATCAGTCAGTCCTTGTGACAGCTAGCAGAGTGTTAACAAATAACTTACCAGGCAGAGAAGTCGCTTGTTAATTCATAGGACTTAAACGTTGTAACAGAATTTTCTGAGCAGTTTTCTGAGGCAAGGTGTGATAGGACTTGTCCTTTTAACCTTCTTCCAAAAGGATTACATAATTCACATAGCTAATCACCTTCAATTCCTAAGATTGACCTTTTCCCTTAACAAATATTTTTTCCAGTTGTATAGTATGAAGCAGTACTCACTTCAAGATATGTTGCTTCCCACTACTTTTTTTTTTGAAGAATTATTTTTTAAATTTTTTATTTATTTTCATTTGAACAGAGAGAGAAACAGAGAGAGAGAGGGAAAGTGAGAAAGTGAGCCACCAAGTTCAGGACTTGAACCACAGTCAGCCATGTGGGAGTGTCCAACACCTTAACCACCACACCACCTGCTAGCCCCCGACTTCCCACTACTTCTTAATTAAAAAGAAATCATCTCAACTATTTCCTCAACCTCCTTGAAATTATATTTTGATCAATTATCCAAGTCAAGTAAATCTGTAGTCGATACCATGTTAAAACAGCCTGGGAATTGTGTATATTAATCTTTATTACCAGTACACTTTGAAACTTTTGATTTTTGTACATACTATATATTCTTGTAGGCTCAAAGATTAAGTTTCTATTCAGTCAGAATCTGTATTCAGTTATTCACAGTGTACTTCGACAGTCTAACACTGTGGTGTATATGGATAGAGTTCAATTCACTCTAGATCACATTTAGGAACTTTTGACAGTCAGGACATGGATGGTTCAGTTTGTTCAAAGCCTGCTAATAACTACGAACTGCCAAAGTTTTCTTTACATGTAATCCTTTGATTTATATGACTAAAATTCTCTAAAATCATGAAAATAGTAGTTGCCAGAGCCCAATAGATTTCCAAAAAAAAATCATTGGAAAGGTTGTCAACCTTTTTTTTCTCTTTTTTTAGAGGTTTTTGTTATAGGGCGCATGCACTTGGCCAGAAAGACAGAGAGAGAAGACAGAGAGACAGAAAGCGAGAAATCGCCCCCCGGGGGGATGGCCATGCCTCAATCCCTTCTCCTCCATTCTCCTCTCAGGATCTGGGGCACACACGCACACGCACCCAGCGTGAGTTTAAGCCACCAGGTCTGGGACTTGAACCACAGTTGACTACATGGGAGTCCAGCTACATACCTATTATGCCAACTGCTGGTCCTGGTTATCAACCTTTTATTTGATATTGTAGATATCTCATCAGCTATCATTATCACTTCTAAAATAAAGAACTTTTGAGGACCAGCAGATGGTGTAATAGTTATGTTGCTGAACTCCCACATGGCCAACCATGGTTTGAGTCCCAGACCTGAGGGCTTGAAACTCATGCTGGGTGTGAGTGTGTGTGTGTGTGTGTGTGTGTGTGTGTGTGTACCCAAAATCCCTAGACGACACTGGAGGAGAAGAGATTGTGGTATGATCATCCTCCCAGGGGCTGATTTTTTGTTTTCTGTCTTTCTCTGTCTCTCTGGTGAGCACATGTGCCCTATAGCAAAAATCTCTTAAAAAAAGAAATAACTTTTACATACTAAGAAGTATAAATAATATCATCTCAAATAATACCTTAAATTGAATGAGTTTAACCATTTGACAAACATTTTATCATCCTTAGTTTGCACAACCACAGGCAGATCAGTTTTTTTTAATAGTATGCTACCAATCCATGGATGAGAGTTAGAGCACAACTATGTCATTTATAAGGGGCTTTTAAAAAATAGGGACCAGCAGATGGCATGGTGGCTAAAGTGCTCCAGTCCCACATGGCTGTTCACGGTTTGCTTCCTGGACCCAGTGGCTTGAAACTCACATCAGGCATGTGTGTGTGCATGCCCAAAATCCTGATAGGAAAATGGAGGAGAAGGGATTGCAGTGTGGCATCCCCTTGGGGGATGATTTCTCACTTTCTCTCTGTCTCTCTCTCTGTCTCTCCAGCAAGCATAAATGCCCTAATAGCAAAAATCTCCCTAAAAAGAAAAGTTCATGGAAAATGCATGCATATCATGAAAACACTATGCAGAGATTTCAAGTTTTTTGCACCAAAAGAAATTTGTACTTTAATTCTGGTTTCCATGAACTTGTTGAAGTTCTTTACACAGGAGTTAAGTATTGTTTTTTCTTTCTGATTTCCAAAAATAAGACATAGGTGAATTATTATTTGTCTTTTCTTTTCATCGTCAATTCAATTTTTTATCATCATCAATTGGGCAAAGTGTGTCTTCATTGCAGTTATTGGGGATATCAGCCTATTTTATTGGATTTAAAAGGAAGGGTATCTTTTTAAAGGAAAACAACGTAAAATACTTTGTAGGATGATATTAACGTTTTCCCTTCAAAACAGAACCTCTCGAGTAACTGATCTATAGTCACTGTCTCTGATTTTTCAGTGCCTCTTTACTCCTCTGTTACTTAATGCCCTGACTGGCTTTTAGACTGAAATTGTCCTTAAGATTACCAGCAAATTCCTATTAAGTTTAATAACCCATTTTTTACTGTATTTTATCATGCAACTAATTTATGATCATGGTGAAAATAAAGATGTTCCCAAGTCTTCAGCATCAGAGCATAGTAGTAACGCTCAAGCTTGGGATTCAGGATTCATAGGTATAGAAACTCAGGCATTTTATTTGTAAATGCTGTGCAGATGTGGGCAATAATACCACTGTCTCATGACAGCATTGTGAGAATTAGATGAGGTAATACAGCAATCTTTCACAACAACACATATTGCACGGTCCCTCCTTTTCTTGGCATTTCATTCCACGCTGCACTGTCTGATTCCTCAGAAAAACTGCCTTTTCATGACTTAATGTGTTTGCACATGTTGGTTCCTCTGCTTGGAGCCTTTTGCCCTTTTCCCCTATGAGAACTTCACTCATCCTCTAGAAGTCAGTGAAGTATGGAGGATAGAAGACAGGCTTTCTGGTTAATCAGATAGTCCTGGGTTTGAATTTCTGCTTTCCTACTTATTACTTGTAAGATTTGGAGCAAATTACTTAACTCTTTTAAGCAAAATTTTTTCAAATTAACAAAAACTCAGACAGTAATACAGGTCTCACTTGCAGGATTCTTGTGAGGAATAAATTGAGTAGCATCTAAAATGCCTCATGGTGGGGCCAGCAGGCAGCTTGGTGGTTAAGGGTGCTGGACTCCCACAGAGTCAGCTATGGTTCGAGTCCTGGACCTGCCAACCTGCTTTCTCACTTTCCTTCTTTCACTCTCACTCTCACTCTCATTCTCACTCTGCCCCTCTCTGGTCAAATTAAAATAAGTAAATAAATAAATAAAGGTAAATAAAATTATTCTTTTAAAAGATAAATAAATAAAATGCCTTTGGGGCCAGCAGATGATTTGATGGTTAAGGGCGCTGGACTCCCACATGGCCGACCATGATTCAAATCCCACATCTGGCGACTTCTTTTCTCATTATCCCTCTCTGTCTCTTTTTCTCACTCTCTCGCTCTGTCCCTTTCTGGTCAAATTTAAATAAATAAAGTTCAGTAAAATAAAATAAAATGATTAAAGTTCAATAAAGTTCAATTTTTTAAAAATGCCTCGTGCAGTCCCAGTGACTGTTATAAGCATCTTATAGATTATAGTGTAGTATCATCATATTTGTTAATAGAGTGAAACCAGTCCAATTACATCTTTCTACTAAATCTTGTCTAGTGTCTTAGAAAGTAAAATCAGGAACCAGCAATTGGCATAATAGCTATGTCACTGTACTCCCATGTAGTCAACCGTGGTTCAAGTCCCGGACCCGGTGGCTTAAACTCACGCCAAGCACGTGTGGATGTGTGCCCAAGATCCCGAGAGGAGAATGGAGGAGAAGGGATTGCAGCGTGGCCATCCCCCCTGGGGAGTGATTTCTCTCTTTCTGTCTCTGTCTCTCTCTATCTTTCTGGCAAGCGCACATGCCCTATAGCAAAAACCTCTCAAAAAAAAAAAAAGTAAAATCAGTCTTTTCTGTGTGTTCTTATAATATCGTTTTTTGTTTGTTTACTTTTTTTTAAGAGATTTTTTGCCATAGGGTACATGCCCTCGCCAGAGAGAGAGAAAGACAGAGACAGTGAGAGGTAAAGTGAGAAATCATTCTCCAGAGGGGATGACCACGCCAAAGTCCCTTCCTCCATTTTCCTCCTGGGATGCTGGGCGTGCATGCATACATGCCCAGTGTGATTGTCAAGCCATGGGTCCAGGACTCAAACCATGGTCAGCCATGTAGAATTCTAATGACATAACCACTGTACACCATCTGCTGGCCTCAATATATTATTTTTTAAAAATGTATTATTAGAAGCTTTTGCCATCACCAGTATCCTCACTTAGGTGAACCTTAGAGCATGTTGTCATATATAAGCCTAGTTATTTTGTTGGTTATTTATCTTTTTATGTGTCTTTCCTACTAGACCATGAGTCTCTTAAGAGGAGAAAGAATCCATCTCTTAGTCATTCTTATATTCATAACAATTTTCATGATAGATCTATTAAGTCCTTAATGAAAGATTTTGGGGTTTTTTTGAAAATGAAGTGGGAGATAGAAAGTTTGTATTCTAAAGTCTGAAAATTAAATAGATAGTAAAATATGACCATATGCTCCCATACTAGTATTTTAGTACTTATTTAAATTAGCAAGCATCCCAATGACAAATACAGTCAAGTTTTAGGATGTTTTTTCTTTTTGAATTCTGTCCTTCAATCGTATTCACCATTTTTTCTTGAAGCCTCTTCTTTTCTTAGAGCATCATTTTCTTCTGCTATTTCTCTGACTATTCCTACTTTTTTTGGAGAGGTTTTCGCTATAGGGCGCATGCGCTCGCCAGAAAGACAGAGAGACAGACAGACAGAAAGAGAGAAATCACCCCCCGGGGGGATGGCCACGCCGCAGCAATCCCTTCTCCTCCATTCTCCTCTCGGGATCTTGAGCACGCTCGCACACGCATCCAGCATGAGTTTGAGCCACCGGGTCCAGGACTCAAACCATTGTCGACTACAAGGGAGTCCAGCAACATAGCTATTACGCTAACTGCTGGTCCCTATTCCTCTTTTTTTTTTTTCAGGGAATATCGCCCAGTTATCCCTACATAATGGTTTCTCTAAAGATTTTATCTTTCATTTTCCTCTACACAGTTCTCAGGAAATGTCACCATTTCCTTAAGCTTCTAGTAACTACTCCCAGATAACTTTCAAATCTGTATCTTTGTACTCCCCTCTCTCCTGAGATCAGCTGCATATATCCAAAACTTTTTTTTTTTTTAGGTTTTTTCCAGAACACACATGTGCATGCTAGAGAGAGGGAAAGTGAAGAATCACTACCCAAGGGGAATGCTATGCCACCATCCTCTTTCTTTTATTCTCCTCTTAGGATTTTGGACATGCACGCACATGTGCCTGGTATGATTTTCAAACTGATGGGTCCAGGACTCAAACCACAGTCAGCCATGTGGGAATTCAGCACCTTAACCACCATGACACCTGTTGGCCCTCCAAAACTCTTTACTCTCCTGAAAATGAAGTCTTCCCATTATTCTATATTTCCTGTCTCAATTAATGGGCTTGATTAAGCCTGTCTTTGCTCCCATACTCTTTAACCTTTCACTATCACTTTGCCACCATCTCTATTTTCTCTGTTGCCTAAATATCTCCTGATTCCCTCCACCCAATCATCACTTGTTAATAGCATTAATTTAGGCCTTTATCATCCCTCATCTAGACTGTTATATTCATCCTAAGAATAATTTATCTGCCTTTAGTTCTGTTATCTTCCTCATAGCCCTCAGAGCCAAATCTTTCTAAAACATAGATCAAATCATTACTCCCCTATTTAAAATCTCAGGGGTCCTTCAATCCCTGTAACTTAAGGTATGAACAACCTCATATGACATAAAAGGCCTACCACTGGCCTTCTTCCATTAGTCTGGTATCATTTTCTCCCCTGACCCTTGCCATAACAATTTTGCACATACTATTTCGTCTTCTTAGAACATATTTTGCCCTTTTAGTACTGGTCAAATTTTTGTTACTCCTTAAAGTCCAGCCTAAATGTTATCTCTGCAGTGAAGCCTTAACTGGCTGCTTTTAGTTGTTTTCTTATTTTTCTTTTATTTTTTCATAGTAGTTAACTCATATCTTTATTAGAGATCTTAGCTAGGTGTTATAATTTTTTTGTATATTCATTTTGTAGCTATTTCACTCTCCCAAATTTCCAGTGATATAGTGTTCTATACATTTTCGTATCCCCATCTCCAATAATATGTACAGATGCCTGCTATAAAAAGATACCCCATAATGCTTATGAACAAATGAACTAAGACAATTTAATTGTTTGATAGAATAATGGAATAAAATAAATCCATGTCAGATCAGAAATACACAGAAAAATTTCAGGTGTACTTACTCTTAGACCATAGATACCAAAATTTTTCCCTCAGCTCAATACTCAAAGCCTACCAGTTTCATTGAAAAGGTTGACCTTTATGGTTGTCCTGCCTCTTATCATTGACAACATAACACCTTTTATTCATCACATCTTTTATTCTCTTGTGAACAAGGATCTCTTAATTCCCAGTGACCAGATTTTCACCCTTGTCCTAACTACTCATTTCCATCAAACTTAATTACATTTTAAAAACCTAAAGTCTTTAGTAATAGAGACTATATACTATTGCTAATTATAGAATTTTAAATGTACATTTTTTTTCTTTCAGTCATAAAAATATTTAATGCTTTCTAAAGTTGTTAACCTATGAAAGTATACCTAGAAAGAAAATTTGTGCAGAATTACTGCCTGAGTCAGTCTCACGGCCTAGTGGTTAGAGGAGCTAGATTCCACACAGACAAACACAGTTTGAGCAGAAGGAATTGATATGTGCCATCCCCCCTGGAGGGTGATTTCTCACTTTCTGTCTCTCTTCAGTGAGCTCATGCACTCTATAGAAAAATCCCAGCCCAGGCAACCTGAAAAACATGCTAAGCACATGCTCCCACCCAAAATTTTGATGGAACAGAAAAATGGAGGAGATAGGGTTATGGCATGACCACACCACATGGGGTGGGTAGAGGTCCTTTCTCCCTCTCTCACTCTGTCTCTTTCTGGAAACACATATGCCCTCTGGCAATTGAGAAAAAAAAAAGGGTTACTTTTCACAAACCAGTAAATATTTATAGGCATTTAATTACTAATAGGGTAAAAATTAATGATTACCAGACCTCATTGCCCCCAAATAGCTTCCTGGCCCAGCTGTCAAAAAGCCTAAAATCTCGCCAGTGGAAATCCATTCACCCGGATTAAGCTTTACTTTCTTTATGTACTTCTGTTCAAAAGTGTGTGCATTTGTAGAACAGCACATTGTCTTTCAGGTTGCTCTTTTTCCATGCTGAATACACTTGGTTTTGGAGAGGGGGGCATGTGAACAGAGAGAGAACTGAAGAGTAGATTAAGGCCCAGCTGCCTGGGCAGTAGCACAGGCTAGTGATACTCAACAGGCAGAGGTCCTGTGGGAGACCCAGTTTGATTCCCCACTCATCCTAAAAGCTGGGCATGGTGGTGATGTGCCTGTAGTACTAGCTTCAGGAGGCTGAGGAAGGAGAAGCTAGATGAAGTGAGACTTGTTTTACAGGAAAAAAAAAAAAAAAAAAAAAAAAACACCATCAAAAAAGAAAAAAATTTGTCAAGGATCATCCATAATCCCCATTTATTAAAAAGAAAGGAGACACACCAATTCATTAAATGATGCTTTTATCATCATGAGAGATTTAAAACTGATGCTTTATGCTGTATTCTATTTTCCACCTGTCTTTCCCTCTATAGGTATGCTTTTCGTGGCAGGGAACACAAGTTCCAAAGGATTTTTTAAAATGCATTTTGCTGGGCCAACAAGTAGCATGGAGGGCAAGACAGCTAGATTCACAGAGCCAATTCTGCAGTTCGAGTCTGGGACCTGGCAATTTGAAAATCATGCCAGTTGCACATGCATGTGTGCCCCAAATCCTGAAAGGAGAATAGAGCAGAAGGAATTGATATGCAGCCATCCCTGCGGAGGGCGATTTCTCACTTTCTGTCTCTCTCCAGTGAGCTCATACATCCTATAAGGGAAACAAAAATGCATTTTGCTAAACTTAACATGCCTACACTGTACATAATTACTTAAAAATAATCACACCCAGGCTTATAAGGTAGGCAGTCTCTCAAAGATCTAGGTTTTACATTGAAATAACTTCTATAATATATCATTTTCTATGAGCCAGGTTTACACTGATATGGTTCAAATCCCTCATAAACTATAACTATATAATGAATAAATTGGACAAACAGATATAGAAAAATTGTAAGCTTTTAAACTTATTTTCAAGAAAAGATATAACAACTATTCAGAATTTCCTTTTCACATTTTTCTAAAAATTAAAATATTTGATTCCTTAAAATTTACATGAGTTCTGGGGCCCATGGGTGGTGTGGTGGTTAAGGGCACTGGACTCTCACATAGCTGACCACAGTTCAAGTTCTGAGCCAGATGGTTTGCTTTGTCACTTTCTCTCTCTCTCCATCTCTGGTAAATAAATAAAGTTAAATAAAATAATTCTTTAAAAAATTTATATGAGTTCTAGTCATTTAAAAGTTTATAGCATAATTAAAATATGAACAATAAGGATAAAACATTTTATTTGATACATTTTTAAAGTAGCAAATGCCTTTTGAATTCTGAGGGGACTTCAAAAAGTGAATGGAAAATGTGTGTTATAAAAAAATTATGCATGATTTCAATTGTTTTTGCATGAAAATAAACTCATACTATAAAATTCCACTTTTCCACAAATTTTTTGGAGTTCCCTGATATAGCGGACCCTGCATCATTTGAATGGTATTGACGGGGGGAGAAAAAGAAAAAGAAACATGTAAAACTAACAAAGTCTTTTGCTTCTTAACCAAATAATGATTTCTATGAAGAAGTTGGGGTTACAAAGAAATTGTGAATTCTCAGTCTGGTTTCCCTGCTGATGAGTAAGAGCTGTCTGTAGTTTTCCTCGAAGTGTCAGGGGAGTCACCATAGTGTCACACAAGGGTTCTTAGCGTAGAGCAAACATACTTTCCACAAACTCAGCTGCTTAATCTGTTTGCAGGTTGAATTATAAAACAGGATAGATGACTCTGGGTGCTGGGAAGGGAACAGAGCATTTCCACAGTTTCTTGATTTTAGAAAAAAGCCTGTTTTCATCAAAAGACTTCACTAGCCTTTTTAGTTTGTTGATGTCTCCAGAATCTGATTTTAACTAATGAAAAATAATTAGCTAGATACCCTTGAGTAATTTATTATGAAAAGCTTTGGTATATTGTTTTTATATTTATGTATAATTGCATGGTCTATCCATTAAAATTAGTCTGCGTCTTCACGACTTAACCTGTGATGTATTTCCTATAAGTTCTTGGTCGGACTGTAAATTGCAAGGCAACGTTAGACATGGCTGAATATTTATTGATTGAATGAAAAATAAGTTTCATAAATTCTCAACTCAGCCTAAGGCATAAGTCAATATAATGTAATGTTTAAAGTTGACTTGGATTTATTAGTACTATTAATGAGCAGAAAACTTAAACTTTTCTGAAAACTATTCTTCAAGATATTTTTTGTATTCAAGATTTAACAGTTCTGTGAAAGATAATATACACCTCAGCAATTAATAATAAAATAGTTCATTTATTTGTGAGAATTTATCTACAAATATCCTACCTAATCAGTTTTGCAAGGGAGCTTCTAAATCTAGAGCATGTTAGATATTATTTACTATCATTTGCATAGGGACGCTAGACTCCGATGCCTCCTAAGCCACAATTGTAAGTGAACAGCATCTAATCATGCTAAGTTTTATCTTTGGATACATATGTTTTTAAAAACTTCATACTGCATTTGTAAATCCTAAGCCTTTTTTAAAATCATCTGACTACATATTTAACATACAAGTCTTGTACTGTCAGACAAGTATATATTTCATTAAAATGACCAATTCCATTGTATTTTTTATAGTAGATTACCCTTCTCATCTAAGTACATAAGTAGGTTTCTTCAGAACAACTTTTATTATACACGAAGCCTCTTACATGCTTGATATAGAATTATATTCATTTATTTATAAACACCGAGGAATTTGGACTTGCATTTTAACCTTTTAAAAATGCCTCAGTTTGGCATGCAGAAGAAACATCGTTTCAATTGTCTGGCCCACGCCTGTATACTAGAGAAGGATTAATGTAGGATTATTAGGATTGGAGCCTAACCCAGAATTTGAGAAATTGCAGTGGAATGGAAAGTGAAGGATCCAGGCTAAAAGAGAAAAGAAGCTCTCTAAACCTAAGATTCTGTACTTTCCCTGCCAAAATAGACCCCATGTGTAGTTAACCTGATGGAATAAATAAAAAAGAGCATAAACAGTTAAATTATGACACGGCATCTTGCACTTGATCTACTTCTTTTCAGACGCTATCTTCCAATAAATGAACTAGCATTGGGCTAGTACACATCTCTGCATACTAAGATTGATAAAGCATGTTTAAGATAAGCACAAGAGATTGGAATGAAAGAAAAAGAACAAAAGATTAAAAGATGAGAGCTCTATTTTGTTTTTCAGTTTAAGACTGTCTAAAATATAGGAGTTTTATTGTCATTTTTCATTAATCTCACTGCTTCCATGATTAAAAGTCAGAGTGGGAGAGCCGGCAGGTGCCATGGTGATTAAGGCGCTAGACTCCCACATGGCCAACCACATTTTACGTCCCAGTCCTGGTGGCTTGCTTTCTCACTTTCTCTCTCTCTCTCTGGTCAAATTGATAAAAATAATTATGATGATGAATAAAACTTAATAATTTTTTTAATAAATGAGTACAAGTCATCGTCATTTTTAGGGGAATAATAATACACTTAGGATGATGAAACACATTTTACTTAGAATTTGATATGTTAAAAAAATATAAATTTGCAGGACCAGCAGTTGGCATAATGGCTATGTTGCTTGACTCCCATGTAGTCAACCGTGGTTCAAGCCCCAGACCCGGTGGCTTAAACTCATGCCAAGCTCGTGTGCATGTGTGCCCAAGGTCCTGAGAGAAGAATGGAGGAGAAGGGATTGCAAAGTGGCCATGGCCCTTTGGGGGGTGATTTCTCGCTTTCTGTAACTCTGTCTCTCTTTGTCTTTCTGGTGAGTGTACATGCCCTATAGCAAAAAACGCTCAAAAATATAGAAATTTTTAATTTTTTAATATTTCTTGAAGACTTGTTTACTTGGGATCAGCAGTTGGCGTAATGGCTATGTCACTGGAATCCCATGTAGTCGACTATGGTTTGAGTCCCGGACCCGGTGGCTAAAACTCACACTGAGCACGTGTGTGTGAGTGGCCAAAATCCTGAGAGGAGAATGGAGGAGAAGGGATCGCAGCATGGCCATGCCTCCTGGGGGATGATTTCTCACTTTCTGTCTCTCTGTCCCTCTCTGTCTTTCTGGTGAGTGCACTCACCCTATGGCAAAAACCTCTCCCCCAAAAAAGAATTGTTTACTTAATTTTATTTATTATCATTTTTCAATTTTGCCAGACACACACACACACACAGAGTGAGAAAGTAAGCCATCAGATCTGGGACTCGAACCATGGTCAGCCATATGGGAGTCTGGCACCTTAACCACCACACCACTTGCTGGCCCCTGTTATTTTATATTTAATAAAATCACCTGTAAAACAAAAGGTTTTACATTCAAACATGATTTTCATATATATATATATATATATATATATATATATATATACGTACATATACACACACACACACACACACCTATATGTACACACACACGTGTGTGTGTGTGAAATGTAATGTAAGTTCCTTTGAGTGTATGAAATGATGAAATCGAGTATATGAAATGATGAAATGTAAGTTCCTTAGAGTGGGTAAATGATTTGACAAGTATTTCCTCATTCTTCTCTTTGCTGCAAAAAAAAAAGAAAAAAGAAAAAAGAAAAAGAAGAAGAAGAAAACTTTTTTTGTTTAACATTTAATAGGCCATATAGCCCCTGGATACTTCTGTGAAGTTAGAACTCATGCATCTTACCTGAGAATAGTTTAAAAATTGATTAAATATGAGATGTACAAGGTGACTTAAATTCTCTGGAGAAGGTTACTTAATGGCACTAATCACCAGTGTAGTTTAAAATATTTTTATATTACTAAAGAGAAAAAAGAAGGTATGGTAGAAATTCTGTTCTTAGAAGTTTTCATCTCCCATACTTGTATGTCATGAACCTCATTATGGTTGATACGATGTACTTGATATAATTTATCATTGTTCTTGATACAATTCACTTAGAATGTTCCTCTTTGCTTTCTCAATTTTTTTTTAGAGTTATTTTATTTAACTCTATTCATTTATTTTTTTAATTTTTTTTTTTACTAGAGAGGGACAGAGCAAGAGAGAGAGAGGGGAAGTGAGAAAGAAACCCACCAGGTCCGGGACTCGAACCACAGTTGGCCATGTGGGAGTCCAGTACCCTTAACCACTATGCCACTTGCCAGCCCATGCTTTCTCAATTCTTAAACATATAGACTGGATTAATCTATCTACCTGTTAGTATAGAAACTGTATATATTTTTGTATAAACCTGAATCTGGTTTGTTTTTAATAAATCCTAGGTATACTCGTCCAAAAATTGATGTACACAGTTACACAACTAAGCTAAACTTACTAGGTATACATTTTATTCATAACCTATAACTGGAAAAATTCAGTTAAATCAAAGAGCAAGAAGAAATACAAATTTTACTTAGATTCTAAGATTCTGTGATTGCTTATTTCTTTTTTCTTTTTTGGAGAGGTTTTTTTTTTTTTTTTTTTTTTTTCGCTATAGGGTGCGTGCGCTCGCCAGACAGACAGAGAGAGACATAGAGACAGAAAGCGAGAAATCACCCCCCAGGGCAATCCCTTCTCCTCCATTCTCCTCTCGGGATCTCGGGCACACACGCACACGCGCCTGGCGTGAGTTTTAAGTCACCGGGTCCGGGACGCGAACCGCGGTCGACTACGTGGGAGTCCAGCGACATAGCCATTATGCAAACTGCTGGTTCCCGCTTATTTCTTGCTACTAGCTGAAAGGTCTGCTCTGTTGTGTATTTGATCCAAGTAAATTTACAGAATGAAGGAGTCCTTTGCTTTTTCAGTGCAACTTTTTCAGACTATGAAATCATAAACATTGTCCATATATAAACTCATTCTTGATCATTGACATTTAAAGAGAAAACATCATTTTATACCAATTTTGTGTATACAGGATCTTCTTCCTTTTGTTGTTATATATTCTCAAGCAGAGGCAGGTTTTTTTCCCTTCAGATCTCAAGCTCAGTATAAGGAAAAAATTTTTACACTGTTGTAGATTACTTTATCTAGTGCTTCTATAGAAAACTGAAAATAAAACATAGGATTCTAAAAATTACATAGTAAATTTTATTTTGGGACTTACTAAACTATTTTTAGTTACATAATTGCTTTGGCTTTTATATCCTACAAAATAATAGCTCCTTGAACATCATCATCATCATTTTACTTTTTCCTTTGCCACATACAACAGTATCCTAAAATCACATGTAAGGGATTATATTATTTCACTTTCAGTTACTATTCGCCATATAACGAGGTATATAACGATGAAAGTGACATAAAACATCTTCTTCCTTAAATTAAACTAATCTGCCTTCTGAGCTGAGCTATGTGTGTTTCACATCAGTCTTCCAAGATGTTCTCTACTACTGACTCCCAGAGGGCCTAATCTTTCCCAGAAGGATGGCAGTAGCACAGTTCAAGAACAAGAATGAATCTCTGTATAATCACACTACAATGTGAGGTGACCCTAAGACAGAGAACTGACCAGATACACATATGGGTTTTAGGAAGACTTTCTGATGCTCTTTTTTAACACAGCTGTGAGAAAAATGTGGCTAAGACCCAATAGTCATTCTTGAGTAGAGCTGGCAAAGGAAACCATGAGGAGAAGAGAATTTAACACATGGGTGTAAGAGAGTACGGCTTCATTGATGTGATCTGAGGGGAATGCCTAATGACTGGAAGAATCAAACTTGGCAATGAAAACACAAAGCTCTTTTCATCAATTCAAACGCAGACTCTAAAGCTGCAGATGGTCACCTCCAGCCTTGTCTATTCAGCATGGGGTTTTATAAAATGGCACTTTGGTGAATACTAATAGATCAAAACAAAGATTTAATAACGTAAGGATGTGGTGTTCATTTTTAAATGAGTATACAGGTCAGTGTCTTAGAAAAGGATAAAAAGTACCTTTTATATGTGGGTCTAAAGTCTTTTTGTTATTTTTCAACTTCAAAAATAAATGACATCTTTAACGTACAGATTGTGTTTTATAGAGAACAGTTTACATTATGAAAAAGAGACCCAAATCAGGTTTTGTATTTATGTTCATTGACTTCATTGCTTTTATTTGAGGACTCTCAATGCATAACATTGGTTAATGTCATCCTTTAATATTTTTTAAAGCTTACTCGATAAGATAAATATATGTTGCCATTATCAAAAAATTAATCTAATTAAAATTTAGGTCAAAGGTTTTATACTTGGAACAGAACTTTTTCCCTACTTTTTCAGAGAATACAGAAACATTGTTTAATGCAAAGGAAGCCTTTGAACTTTAATCCAGTCATGAAATTGCATTTTGCTGACTTTCATTTGATTTGCTAAGATTTTAGAAATTCATAACAATTGTTTACATGTAAAGAGATAATTTAATTTACTGTGTTCAACTTACTACTTAGATTAACATAACTGAGTCTTACTTTAAATTAAAATATGGTTTATTTTTCTGGAATAAATTTTAATTAGACTTGGTTGGGACTTTATAGTGTATAAAATTTTTAAGCTAAACCCAAGCTAATGAAGCTTTATCTAAAATAAAATTGAATTTAACCCAATAATAGCTTTCTTATTTACATTATTTGTGAAATATTAAGTCTGTATTCCTCATACTTTTATCTAACAGATTACACCAAGATATAACATATCAAAACACTAGGATTTAGTGGCCAGCAGTTAGCATGGTGGTTAAAGGTGCTGGATTCCCTCATGGCTGACTGCGGTTCGAGTCCCAGACGTGGTGGTTTGCTTTCTTCCTTTCTCTCTCTCTCTTTCTCTCTCACTGGTCAAATTAAATAATAATAATGGGGACCAGTAATTAGCATAATGGCTATGTCACTAGACTCCCATGTAGTCGACTATGGTTCGAGTCCTGGACCCTGTGGCTTAAACTCACACTGGGCACGTGTGTGTGCGTGCGTGCCCAAGATCCCAAGAGGAGAATGGAGGAGAAGGGATTGCGGTGTGGCCATCCCCCCTGGGGGGTGATTTCTCAGTTTCTCTCTCTCTGTCTCTCTCTGTCTGTTTGGCGAGCGCACGCGCCCTATAGCAAAAACCTCTCCAAAAAAAAAATTAAAAATTACAATAACAAATGGAAATAAATAAATAAGTATTTAAAAAAAAAACACACTAGGATTTAAAGTTAAGAGTGGGCAACTTACGAGGCCAGCAGGTGGCATGGTAGTTAAGGAGGTGGACACTCCCACATGGCAGACCACAGTTTGAGTCCCGGACCTAGTGACTTGCTTTCTCACTTTCCCTCTCTCTCTCTCCATCTCTCTCTGGTCAAATTTTAAAAATGGAATGAATAAATAGAATTAAAATAATTCTTTAAAAAAGAAAAGGAATGGGCAATTTGGCATTTAGTTAAAATACAAGTGAAGTAAAGGCCTTTCACTGTCATTAACTCAAGTAGTGCAAGTAATTAAATTGTGTCTTCTTGATTTCCTCATCTGGAACATGGAACTGATAAACATGCTATATCTATTTCAAAAGATGGCTATAAGGATCAAATAAAATGCTTATGCATAAAAGGACTTTGAAAACTATGATGTGCTCTATATAAGCTATTGGATGTCCTCTACTTGTAACATACATTTTAAATTTAAAATTTATAATCACTTCCTTGGAAATAGAAATGTAAGAGAAGCTGACAAGCTGCACCACCTTCTGCCACAGGAGGTTTCAGCTCGATGCCCAAATCCAAGCGCGACAAAAAAGTTTCCTTAACCAAAACTGCCAAGAAAGGCTTGGAACTAAAACAGAACCCTGTAGAAGAGCTTTGGAAATGTGTGGAAACATACAAGTACCTCTTCATCTTCTCTGTGGCCAACATGAGGAACAGCAAGCTGAAGCACATCCGGAATGCCTAGAAGCACAATCAGATGTTCTTTGGGAAAAACAAGGTGATGATGGTGGCCTTGGGTCGAAGCCCAGGTGATGAATACTAAGACAATCTGCATCAGGTCAGCAAGAAGTTGCGGGGTGAAGTCAGTCTCCTTTTCACCAACCGCACTAAGGAGGAGGTGAATGAATGGTTCACGAATCACACAGAAAGGGACTACGCCCCAGCTGGGAACAAAGCAGCTTTCACTGTGAGCCTGGATCCAGGGCCTCTGGAGCAGCTCCCCCGCTCCACGGAGCCAGAGCTGGGGCAGCTGGGCCTGCCCACCGCCCTCAAGAGAGGTGTAGTGACTCTGCTCTCCGACTATAAGTGTGCAAGGCGGGCGCCGTGCTGACACCGGAGCAGGCCAGGATCCTGAAGCTTCTTGGGTACGAGATGGCCGAATTCAAAGTGACCATGAAGTACATGTGGGATGCACAGTCGGTAAGGTTCCGACAGGTGGGAGACGACATGCCAGAGAGTGCGTCACAGTCAGCAGAAGAATCAGGATGATGACGACGACTGATGGGAACTCAGGGCTGAAGGCCTTCGGCATGTTCCGGGTCGCGAGTGGACCGCGCAGCACTGCCCCCACCCCTCTGAAGGGACGGCTGTTTACTTTGCTGCGGGTGAAGATGGGAGCGTGATGGGCACTGACTGATTCTGTAAAGAATAAAACTGTCTGCAGGGGTCTGCCTGTAGGCAACAGAAGGGACTTCCCTTAGGAAAAAGGGCCTTGGGGGTCATGCTCCTCTGGGAAAACTGGATTCTCTCTTAATCTGTGAGCCACAGCCAAGCACCCCAGCGCTGGGGCTCGTCCTCATGGCCTGGTGCGCCTTGCTTGGAAGAGGATTTTTTGAGTTCTCCTTGTGTGCCTTTCCTAACCCCACACTCACTCACTCTCATGCTCTCGCGCACTCTCACTCACACACTCTCTCTCTCTCCCCCCCCCCCCCACCTTTCCTCTTGAGGGCTGAGAGTCTGACGGGTGCCAAGAAAATAGGAGGGGGGCCGGTAGGTGGCATGGTGATTAGGAGCGCTGGGTTCCCACATGATGGCCGATGGTGGTTTGAGTCCCAGATCTGGTGGCTTACTTTCTCAGTTTCTCTCTCTCTCTGTCCCTCTGGTCAAATTAAAATAAATAAAGTTAAACAAACAGACAAAAAGAAATGAGAAAAATATTTTAACCTAGAGACAATATATCATGTAATTTATGAAAAAGAATTCTTTACACCGACACTGGAAAAAATTAAGAGTTCTATGCATTTTATGTGTGTATATATGTGTGTGTGTGTGTGTGTGTGTATGTGTGTATGTGTGTATATATATATATATATATATATATATATAGAGAGAGAGAGAGAGAGAGAGAGAGAGAGAGAGAAAGTACTTGTTGAAAAGGACAGAGAGAGAGCAAGAGAATATGCAAAAGGATCTTCCAGAAAGGATGGGCATGCCGCAATCTCTTCTCCATTCTCTTCTCATGCACCTGGAGTGTTTTTCAAGCCATCTAGTCCAGAACTCAAACCACACAGTCAGTCATGTGGGATCTAGCCACATTAGTCACCATGCCACCTGGCTGACTCATCCATTTTTATATAATGCTGGTGGAAATGCAAAGTGGTAATACCTCTGTGATGGAGAATGTAGCAATATCTAACTAAATTACATATGCATTTATTCTTTGACTGAAGAAAATTACCTTAAGGAATCTGTATTGAATATATACTTCCATGAATAGGAAACAGCATAAAAATTACATTATTTTTTTACCATGAATCAAATTTCCCCAAAAGGGGAATTTTATTGATTACTATCCCCTCACAAAAAGACCAACTGTAATCAGATTAGGTGAACATTTACCTCAAGATTTTGTCATCTTCATAATAAAAAAGATGAGGCTTAGAACTGGATCACTTGACCCTTTCTCTTTCTATCTCCTCCCATTTCAAAATGCTTACATCTCTTAATAGCCAGCATTCTCTTAGATCTGCAGTTGGGCTCAACACAATTCAAGCTTCAGCACAATCTTCTTTGTAGTTTTTACCTTTTTTCAGAAAATAGGCTTAGTCTGTCCACGATAGCCACTCTGCTTCCTGTCATAATGCCGCTTTCCCTGAGCAGACAGAGAATCTTTGCCCTTTTGGTACTGTCATTTTATGACGTTGGTGCTTGCCACACTTCTTACAGAATGTCCGGTGGGTTTTAGGGACGACATTCACCTTGTTTGTGGGCCTGCTATCTGCACAAAAAGAGCCAGTATTATTTTTAATAGCAAATTGAAACAACCCAAATAAGAAAGTGCTTAAATAAACTATGGCACATACACACAGTAGAATAAAATACAACTATTAAAAAATGCATACTTGTAATCTGGTATATAAGCAATACCAGCTTATATAAACTATGCCAGCTTATAGATACCTAGAAAGAAAGGAAGGAAAGAAAATAATGGGATGGAAAAAGCCCTTTCGCGTAGAAGAATGTCAGTTTAATGTCATCCAGGTAGTGGTACAGTGGCAGTGCAGCCAGACTCAAAGGGAGTCTTGTGTTCACCTCCTGTGGCCTCCCTGAGCATGCTGGGTATATATATATATATATATATATATATATATGTGCCTATGATCTGGGAACTGAGACTGGGGATGTGTCTTGGTGTAAGGACTCTCTGTTGGGGGTAAGGGGTGCCTGCACTTCAGTTTATCTGTCTGTCTCTCTCTCTCAGAAGAAATAAATAAGTTAACTTTAAAGAAATGTGGTATCAAGGGTGCCAGCAGGTAGCATGGTGATTAAGGGCACTGGACCCCCACGTGGCCGACCATTGTTCAAGTCCTGGAACTGGAGACTTGCTTTCTCACTTTCCCTCCTTCTTTCCCTCTGTCTCTCTCTCTCTCTCTCGCTCTCTCGCTCTCGCTCTCCCTCGCTCTCTCTCCCTCACTCTGTCCCTCTCTGATCAAATTAAAGTAAATGTATAAATAAATAAAGTTAAATAAAATAATTCTTTAAAAAGAAAAGAAAAGAAAAATGGTATTAGGGCTAGCAGGTGGCACGGTGGTTAAGATATTGGACTTCCACATGGCCAGCGTTTTGAGCCCTGGGCCCAGTGGCTTGAAAATCATGCCATGTGTATGTATTTGTGTGTGCCCAAAATTCCGAGAGAAGGTTGGAGGAAAAAGGATTGCAGTGTGGCCATCCTCCCTTGGGAGTTGAAGTGTGGTTCTCACTATCTCTCTCTCTGTCTCTCCCTGTCTCTCTACAGGAAGTGCACATGCCCTATGACCAAAACCTAGAAAAAAAGAGAAAGAAAAGTGGTACCAAGTGATTTCCTGGGCATATGTCTACCTGAAAAACAAATCAAAACTTATAATCAGCTACCATTTATGTGAGAAATGAGAATAAAAGGAACAGGAAGAATAAACCATAAACTAATTAAAATGATTACCTTTAGAGGTAGCTGAGTAAGAGAGCAGGGAAAGTGCAGCAGTGTAACTTTTTCAATTATGCCTTTTTGTATAATTTAGGTTTTTGAACCATGTAAATGTTTTACATATTCAGAAATAAAAATCATAGGGAAAAAAAAGATGAAAAGCAAGCCTTAAGAGTGAATGCACGGGACCAGCAGTTAGCATAATGGCTGTCGCTGGACTCCCACGTAGCTGACCGCGGTTCACGTCCTGGACCCGGTGGCTTAAAACTCACGCCGGGCGCGTGTGTGTGCATGCCCAAGATCCCGAGAGGAGAATGGAGGAAAAGGGATTGCAGCGTGGCCATCCTCCCTGGGGGGTGATTTCTCGCTATCTCTCTGTCTCTCTCTGTCTATCTGGCGAGCGCACACGCCCTATGGCAAAAACCTCTCAAAAAGAAAAATAAAAAGAGTGAATGCAGAGGCCACCAGGTGACTTAGTAGTTAAAGCACTGGACTCCCACATGACTGACCACAGTTTGAGTCCCAGACCTGGTGGCTTGCTTTCTCACTCTCATTTGTATTTCTTGGACTGAATATTTGCGTGTCTCTCTAGGTTGGAAAGTTTTCTTCCATGAAGCTACTCTGGCACTAAAATCAGTCTATCTAAATAGTTTGGGAAAACTTGCTTAGCATGCATAGAAGTTCAGACCTTAAAAAGCAGAGTGGGCTTTGAGCTATATTTAGGGATTTATTATCAAGGTTTATGTAGGGGGCCAGTTCAGTGGTACTGTAGTAGCACGCTCCTCAAGCTCAAGCACTGCTGAGTCTACACGAAGGTCACAGATTCTGTTCCTGGTGAACTGTAAACATCAGGTGTGTGCACCCATGATCCTGGCTAGCTGGAAAGGCTAGGGGAAGGAGGGCTGACGTGTGAGACCCTTTGAGGGTTCTTGTCTGTCTGTCTGTCTTTCTGTCTCTCACTCTCATAAAAGAAAAAAATTTTAAATTCACTTTGAAAATATTTCTGACTCAAATATTTTGTGCTTATGTAACTGATAGCAGATAATCTTAAACTACTCATTTTCTTACCAAAATTCCTTTTTTAATGGAACTCACTATGGGGACCAGCAAGTGGCATAGTAGTTAAGGCTCTAGACTCCCACATGGTCAACTGCATTTCAAGGACTGGATGCAGTGGCTTGAAACATACCAGGCATGTGTGTGTGCATGCCCAAAATCCCAAGAGGTAAATGGAAGAGAAGAAATTACAGATTGGCCATCCCCCTGAGGGAGAGTGATTTCTTGCTTTCTGTCTCTGTTTCTCTCTGTCTCCCTGGCAAGTACATGTGCCCCATAGCAAAAATCTCTCCATTAAAAAAGAAAATCACTCCAATATAAACAATTCTTTCCTTAGAGACTTTATCAATATTAGACTAAGTAGTGAGCCTTTCCTTATTAAAAAATTTCATATCATGTTTATCATAGAGTTTTTGTGTTAATTTTTTATTTTAAAAAATATTTCAGTAAAACATTAGTAATCTTGATTACTGAGGATTTTTTACACTCCTTACATTTTTTTTCAAATAATTTTTTTTATTCATTCATTCATTTTATTTTTTAGTTTTACCAGAGAGAGAGAGATAGAGGGTGAGAGTGAGAGAGAAAGTGAGAAAGCAAGCCACCAGATTCAGGACTCGAACCCTGGTTGGCCATATGGGACTGTCCAGCACCTTAACCACCACGTCACCTGCTGGTCCATACACTCCTTATATTTTAACCTGATATGAGTACATCATTCACCTCTAGTTCTAGTTCTGAAGGATACTGTAAGAGTTGAAAAAACACTGCTAGAGAAAAAAAAAAGAGAGAAATGATAATTTACAAAATCATCCTAAATTCTATGATTCCTAGTAAATAATGTTTCATGTTCAGACATTGATAGCGGTATTACGGATGTGGACAACTGTGGTTCTTCTCACTTTATGGGATTTGCCAGGTTTTTAAATTATATGGTATCCAGAAAACCTACCACAGTCTAAATTTGTCTCATTATCAAAATTTGTTTCATTATCAATACCTACACCACTCTTGTGAACGGTTGCTTTGTCTTTTTTCAGTCATCTTTTATACTCTGTGTATGACCTATCAACAGTAGGCCTCTGGTTGCATTCTGTTTCCAAATGTTGATTTCAATTTGAGAATATATGGTTTTTATAAATCAAGGCTAAATGAAGTAGAGAAAATGACTATGATGATACCAGCTTAGTAAGTGAATATTACTTTTATATTGTAGGCCCATGGCTTAGTCTAAAATTTGAGGTTGCATTGATATATTATCTCTACTAGTCTCCCAGAGGATGTTGCCAGTCTTTTGAATTAAACTTGAATAAGGTTGATTTGTATTCCTTGTTAATCAAAATTTGAAATGTTGACATTAGAAAATTTCATTCAGTGCTAATTATATATGACTTTTATGAAAGTTAGGAAGGAAAGAATCCTACATTTTAAAGTTTAGTATCAGCCTAAAGCCCTATGAAAACAATAGTGAGTAGCTTAATAAGCCATCTTAATAAGATACCTTAATAAAACTAACCATTATTCTAGCTTGCTGCATTTCACTTGGCAGGATAAAACTCAGTGACTCACTTCCTCCATCATTAATTGAAACTTTTCCAGGTTTAAAATGATCAAAAACCTTAGCAATGTTGCAGCAGCCCACCTCAGCCTTTCTTGGCTGTTGAATCTCTTTAACAATATATATTCTTTAGGTAATATTTTAAACATCCTCTTGCATTTGGTGTAAGATGAAAAAGTTAATTTGTGTTGATTTCTTTATACATTTTATTTAAACATAATATTTAATATTCATTATATGTAACATCACATGGTATTTAATTTCAACTATGTAAGAAAAGGCATCATTTGTCAAATTTTATAATAGTATATTAAATTTGGTTTAGAGACTGAATATAAATAAGAAAGTAGATTAAAATTTAGTAACATGTTATGGCATTAAATAACTGCTTATGAGATGATATTTGTAATTCTTAACACTTTACTTTTGAAATTAAATAATAGAGACTTTTCAGCTTTCATTTGCTAGAATATTTCTGCAGATAATGCATTGTGGGTGTCTGGCCTTTATTTCAATATTTTCTTTCTTTAACTCTGTTTTTTAAGTAATAGCTACTTAATAAGCAATATGAGTACTTTGATCAAATAAATATGATTTATGGATGTGATGAAGACAACAGCCAAATTTACACATTTATTTTATGCCCCTCGTTGATATATTTCAGCATCAATGTATTTTCTGTTTCCTCTAAGTATTCAGTGATCCATTAGAGATAGAAATTAAACAATCTACAACTGAGGAAGAAAAAAATTATGTTCAGAAACAACATGTTGTCTAGCTATATTCATTTAAATGATCAATCACTCAGAGATTGAGTCAGAAGCATGCCCTGCTGGTCTTGGCTTAAACTCCACTCTGCTTGCAGAAGCTGTCAAATTATTCCATTTTAAAAGGCAAAATAAAGGGAGTTCGGGGGCTGGCTCCATGACTTGATGATTTAGGCAGCCAGATCCCACATGGCCAACTCTGCTGTTTGACTTTTTGACCCAGATGCTTGAGGAACATGCTGGGCATGTATGCATGCATGCCCCAAATCCCAAAAGGATGTAGAGGGAAAAGGAATTGCAAAGCGTCCATTCCCCAGGGAGGGTGCTTTCTCCCCCTCCCTGTCTGTCTGTCTGTCTCTCTCTCTGGCAAGCACACACAATAAATGAATAAATGGCAAAAAAAAAAAAAAGTTTAATAATAATTTCATTCTTTGGCCTCAAAAATAGAACTTGTACCAGACAGTACCTTTGGCTATATGATCTGTGAACTTTTAAATTAAGAATTTTAAATATAATGCTTTAGATAATTTTATTGTGTTGTTTTGCACAACCTCTTTACTCTTTTATCAATGTTAACACATTTTATGTTTGAAAATATTTAAGAATAATCAAAAACACTTAAAAATATTTACATTATTTATTAAGGAAAAAATTGCAAATAAATATGAATGTCAAATTATCTGAGTTTGTTAAATTAGGATATAAGTTGTTGAAAGAAAGGTATTATTGACTGTAAAAAAGTATGTGTTACATCATATTCAATAACTATTAAAGGCTTTATATTTCTTTTTTTGGAGAGGTTTTTTTTTTCCTATTGGGCACGTGCACTCTCCAGAAAGACAGAGAGAGACAGAGAGATAGAAAGCCAGAAATCGCCCCCCAGAGGGGATGGCCAGGCTTCAATCCCTTCTCCTCCATTCTCCTCTCGGAATCTTGGGCGCACACGCACACACGCCCAGAGTGAGTTTAAGCCACCGGGTCCAGGACTTGAACCACAGTCGACTACATGGGAGTCCAGCGACATAGCTGTTACACTAACTCCTTAGTCCCTAAAGGCTTTATATATCTTCAAATGAAATTTTTTCAAAAAAGGAAATGTAATAGGTTACTATATAAGAATCGACTATATGCCTTAAAATACTAAGTATTTTTCTCATCATGGACAGAACACACAATTTTGAAATCTAATTTGTTTATTCTTGTGGACTTACTAAAGGTTAGCCTTTGCTAGTCCAGTTTACACCATTTATCTTTCCTATGCCAACATTCTGAATTTTGCTCTGAAGTATTCTACATCTCACTGTTATATGACACTAGCCTCAGAGCTAGCTTTTCCAGTTTACTGAGTAGACAGAGTATTCAGTGACTGATAAATCAATAAAACCTTATTGTAATGTACAAACTCCCATCTCTATGAAGCAGTTATAAGCAAACTGTAAGTGAACATGAGTCCAAAAAAAGATACGTTGTGATTATATTGACTCTGAAAACATTTGACTTTCATAGAATACATCACTTATTGTGTAGTATAAATTGGTTGTAGTAGTGTTCATAATTTTTTGAATAATGAATTGAGTGAATCGTAAAACAATAAAAATGTTTATATCCTAGGAATACATTTTAAGTAGTTATTCTGAAGAGTTACATGTTAGTGGTAAATTAATAAATATGAATCATATTCTTATTTAGAGAGTAAAACTAGGACCTCTTAATGAAATTTTTATCCTTGGTAATTGAATTTCATACAGTTTCATATATTTTACATATATTATGATACAAAAATGCATTAAAAACTTTTAAATATAATTTAAGTAACAATTTAATTACAACTCTACACTGTTTAAGTAATTATGTTTAGAAAGAATTTCCACATGGCTGACCACAGTTCCAGTCCCAGACCTAATAGCCTGAAAATTATTCCAAGCACCTGTGCACGCATGCCCAAAATTCCACAAGGAATATAGAGGAGATAGGATTATGGTGTGGCCATCCCACCAAGGGGCGTAATTTTTAACTGTTCCTCTCTGTATCTCTCTCTATCTCTCTGCTCTCTGGCAAGTGCATGCACCCTATGGCAAAAACCTAAAAAGAAAAAGAAACACAATAGATAAAGAAATAAATATTTTTTTAAAGGAAAGAAAGGAATAAGATTGATAATTGATGAATCTGGGGGCCAGTTGGTGGCATGGTATTTAAGGTACTGGATTCCCACATGGTGACCACAGTTCAAGTCCTAAAACTGGTGGCTTTCTCTCTCTCTCTCTCTCTCTCTCTCTCTCTCTCACTTTCTCTGTTGAGTACACATACCCTAATCAAATTTTAAAAATAGGAGCCAGCAGATGGCATGGTGGTTACATCACTGGACTCCCACATAGCTGACCGTGATTCAAATCCTGGACCTGGTAATTTGAAAATTATACCAGGCACATGTGTGTGCATGCCCAAGATTCTGGGAGAATGGAGGAGAAAGAATTGCAATGTGGCCATCCTCCTGGGGGGTGATTTCTCACTTTCCCTCTCACTGTCTCTGTCTGTCTCTCTCTCTTTCCAGTAAGCACATGTGCCCTAAGGCTAAAAAAAAAAACCTAAAAAATTAATTAAGTAATTCTTAAAAAAAGAGAAGATTGATGCATTTAGTTCATCCCTATAGCATAGCAGTTAAGAACTGTGTATAAAAGCAGATTCCACATGGCCAACCTCAGTTTGAGTCCAGACCCCAGTGACTTGAAAAACATGCTAGGGGTGTGTGTGTGTGTGTGTGTGTGTGTGTGTGTGTTCAAAATCCTGACAGGATAGAGAAATGAAGGAAAAGGGACTGTAGAGTGACTACATGCCATTGGGAGAGTTCTCTCTCTCTCCCCCTCTTTCTCTCTCTCTTGCACATGTACGTGCCTTCTGGTAATTAAACAAAATTGTGTGGATACATCTAAAATTACTTTGGCTGTCATGTCATCCTGTTCATTTCAAAATAATTCCTGTTTAATGAACAAGTCTCATTACTCATTAGAATGTTGACCAAGTCTTAAATAGCTAACTTATCTGTCTGCCTAATTCTTAAATGAGACCATAACTTCATAATAAAACTTAGCTTAAATACTGTCTTCTCAATAGTTTATATCATTGTCAGAAATATCACTTTTAACTGCCAGAAAGTGGTTGATTATATTTATAATCGGTTTATCTACGTGTTCTAATTAGTTATTGTAAAGTGAAAACCTAAACACAATTATTACAGAAGGGTTGGTTGAGGAAGCAAATCAATACCCAATATAAACACTAGGATTTTTTTTCAGATGTTAAAAACCAATGTATTTTTTTTCTAAATTAAGAAAGAAAGAAAAAATCCTGATGGATCAAACAGGAAGATTGTTCCACAGTCAACATAAGCAATGGTATAAATATTTTTCCTAATTATAATTATGATAGTAGGATATTGGTCAATTTTAGTCATGTCTTTATTCACCAAATATTTTTAAGCATATACTCACATTAGGCACTGTGTTAAGAACTATGCACAAACTCAGATTTTTCCTTGACCTCATGAAGTAAACAATCTTTCAGGAAAGATGACTGTTAAAAAATATGTATATAATTAGAAAGTATGTTAATGTGATGAGGAAAAATTCCTAGGAGCTACTATATATGAGAGCATATATATATGAGAGCATAGAGCTTGGCATGTCAGAGAAATGGAAAGATCTTTGCAGCAGAGAAAAGGCAACTTGGAGCAAAACCGTACTTTTGTGGGGTTTTGTTTGTTGGGGTTGTTTTATGTTTTGTTTTGTTTTTTGTTTGTTTTTTAGATTTTTTGCCTTGGGATGTGTGCACTCACCAGAGACAGAGAGGGAAAGTAAGAAATCACATACCAGGGGGATGGCCACATATCAATCCCTTCTCCTCCATTCTCCTCTCTGAATTTTGGTCCTACGTGTGTGCCAGTGCTACACACACACACACACACCCTGCATGATTTTCAGCCTGAAGGCTCCAACCTCAGAGTCAACCATGTGGGAGTCCAGCACTTTAACCACCACGCCACCTGCTGGCACATCTGTTATGTTTATTTTATTTCCTATAAAAAAAAGTTTTGCTTCTGAGGTTTATATTATTATAGTTTACTTATCTACTGCTGTATAACAAAATACCCAAAACTTAGTGTCCTCAACCAATATTAATTATGTCAGTTTCTTTGGGTCAGGAATTGCAGTTTGCCTTAGCTGAGTCCTGTAGTTCTGCATTGCTCTTGGTGCCTGCCTGAGAAGGATCTACTTCCTAGAGGCTCACCTGGTTATTGTTAGGTTTCATCTCCTCAGAGGCTGTAGTTCCTCACACACTCCAGGCCCCCTTTGGGTCTTTGCTTTATAGGGCTCTTTAACGGCATCTCACAAATACAGCAGCCAACTTTACCTGAATGAACAAGCAAAATGGCACTAGAGTCACAGTCTCTGGTAACCTAATCACAGAAATGACATTTCCTCACTTTTACCCAACTCAATCCATTTAGAAGCAAGACACTAGGTCTAGTCCACACCTACAGGGAGGGGATTACACAATGGTGTGACTGTCAGGCCGGAGCCAGCAATCACTGGGAGCTAGATCAAAAGCTCACTCCCACGAAGTTTTTAAAATGTTACTTCTACTGGGCCTTGGGTAACTGAAAATTAGTGGTCTGTGTGACATGCAGTTAATCAAGCTTCCTCATGAGTATGTGACAGTTGTGGGCAAATGCACAATCACAGTCTGACTCTGGGACAGCATGACAATCCTCTGAAGATATACAAGATCCAGACTAAAGGAACTGAAGGTCATGGCAGAGTTGAAACTTCTGAAGAAACCAGAGCTTGTGCCAAATTAAAGAATCATGTAAATTCAGAAACTTAGTAGATTATGAACTAGGCAGTTAGCAAGATCTAACTGTTGTGCTGTCAGTTCCAGCCAGCTTTCTACTTGCAAATTTGAACTTTCAGCCAAAGAGCTGCTGGATAGCATAACAAACAATGAAATAATTCAACTTTTACCTCTTTCAAATCAAGATAAATCCAGAGAGAGTCTGAATCAAAAATTAAGCCAGACCTACTAGTAAAAATGATGAAAATAAAATAACGAGGAGGGAGTGTTTAGCTGTGGTGAAGACAATGTACTATGTTGAATGTATGCTAAGGTGTAGCAATTTTACTGGTACTTCAAATCTGTTATCAATGCTGTTAATGAAAAGTATAGCTTCGATTCTCTGAGAAGATTCCTCATGGAAACTGAGAACTAGATATTTCAGGGCACAGGAGAAATGAAGATTTTCTACTCATAATTCAGCCTCCAGCAAGCAAAGCTAGTGTGGCAGGAGAGTTGAGCCATTCTCTGAGAAGATTCCTCATGGAAACTGGGAACTAGATATTTCAGGGCACAGGAGAAATGAAGATTTTCTACTCATAATTCAGCCTCCAGCAAGCAAAGCTAGTGTGGTAGGGAGCCCCTCTGGCCTTCTATCTCTGTCTCTGTGTCTCTGAGGTCTCTGTCTCTCTCTGCTCCTGTCTCCTCATTTTTTTTTGGTAATTTTTCCTTTTTACGATTTTTTTAAAGGTAGAGTTTCTCTCTGGCTCTCAGCTCCATCTTTTGTTTTGTTAATAATCCCTTCTGCTCCTTTCTCCCAGGCAGGAGAGTTGAGCCATTCTCTGAGAAGATTCCTCATGGAAACTGGGAACTAGATATTTCAGGGCACAGGAGAAATGAAGGTTTTCTATTTTGTGATTTTTTTCTTTTTAAAAAAAAAGAAAAGCAATTATATTTTTTTATTTTTTTGTCTTTTTTCTCTCTTTTTGTTGTTGTTTCTCTCTCTTTTTCATTTTCCTTTTTCTTGTCTCTCCATCCAATATCTACTGAATCTGCTGCACCAGCGATCACAACAGAACGACAATCAGATTCTAGAACACCTCTGTCTGCTTGCTCCTGAACATTGAGGCTTAACTTCAAGAATTTGAAAGAAACACGCCATTCATCAGATGACAAGAAATCACCGTCGGATCACAAGAAATATGGGAAAACGAGAAAATACCTCTCCTCCAATGGAAAAGAGTAACTCTCCTTCATCCACAAGCAGTTCGGTGAAAGTCATGGAAATGTCTGATAAGGAATTTAGAACATTCGTAATGTCGAAGCTAACAGAGATGGAAGAAAAGAGAGATAATGAACTGCTAAAGAGAAAGGAGAAAGAAGTTGCCGAGTTCCAGGAGATGAGGAAATTCTTGCAAGATCTAAAAGAGGAATTACACACTTTACAAAAGACTCAAACGGAACTGCTAGAGATGAAGTCTATAATACAAGAAGTCAAAATCTCCCTTGAAAGTATTAAAAGCAGACTAGATCATTCAGAAAATAGAATCTCAGATGTAGAAGAGAAAATGGCTGGCTTAGAAAAGTCCACCACGAAGACTGAGAAAACAGCTCAAAAATTTGAGAATGATATGCGAGAAGTACTGGATACCATCAAACGTCCAAATATCCGGATAATTGGCATTCCAGAAGGTGAAGAGACCCATAAGAGCATTGATAATCTATTCCATGAAATCCTGCAAGAAAACTTTCCAAACCTAGAGAGGCATTCGAAGATCCAGTCCCAGGAAATACAAAGGACCCCAAATAGAATCAACCCAAGGAGATCTTCTCCAAGACACATTATAGCCAGGTTGACCAAAACCACAGACAAAGACAAGATACTAAGATTGGCAAGAGAGAAACATCAAGTTACCTACAAAGGACATCCCATCAGGCTAACAGCAGATCTCTCATCAGAAACAATGCGAGCGAGGAGAGAATGGGAAAATATATTCAAAGTGTTACGAGAGAAGCAATTTCAGCCAAGAATACTGTACCCGGCAAGATTATCTTTCAGGTGGGAAGAAAAGACAAGAACATTCTCAGATAAACAAAACCTGAAAGAATTTACCAGCACCAGACCAGATCTCCAAGAAGTTCTCAAGGGTGTGCTGTATCAAGAAAATTAAACACAGACACACGGAAATATGAGTCAAAAAACTATGAAAGTGGCCAACTTAATCAGAGGGACAAGTCTGGAGTTGAATTCTGTATCCCAGAATTTAATCAGGAAAATTGAACCAGAACAGAAGATAAAAGTACATGGAACTGATAGGTTCATGCACCTTCCATTTGAACAGAATCCTGACTTGTTTCCTGGCTTTAAGCAAAGTTCCTTGGCATTTCTTTGAGTTAAGTTAAAACTGGTTCTCTTAGTAGTAATGAGTAAACTCACCATGGAAAGTAGTTAGATTATGTAGGAAATTGTGTGATCAATGCAACGTGGGTGGGAAGGGAATGAAGGACAATTGTAGACACCGGAGGTGGTGTGAGAGGAGGGTGGGAAGGGACAGAGGGTCAGAAAGAGGGGTGGAAGTAATTCTAGGAACTAGTAATGGAAAATTTTTTGTAATGTGCATGATTGTATCACTATGCAGTGTGTACTGGATGGGAGATTGCATTTTGTATGCTGTGATGAAGCTTAGGGAAGGAATGTAAATTGAGTTACAAAAAAAAAAGTTTCAGAAAAAAAAATATGTATCTATTCAATGACTGCAGTAGGATATGTAGCCACAGCTAGGTACTACTTTATAGGATGCGTAAAGTAAGACTTGTGTTCATGGAAATGTGGGTATCACCTGTGTTTGCTATGAGGGTATTTGGATTGATTAGGGTCTTTGGCGTTACAATAAAATGTGAGGAGAAAACAATATAGAAAGCAAACATAGTTACCAGAGACTGTGGGAGGAGAGTGGGAGATGGCAGAGGGTAAGAGATAGAGAATCTAGGATGGGGGGAAAAAAGCAAAACATACAGAAGACAAGAAATGGAAGATCATTTGCTGACAATAACATGTTTGTTGATGTGCTTGATTGAGACAATATATAGTGTAATCTGGATGGAAAATCTCATTTTGTATGCTGTAATGATGTTCAGAGAATGAATGCAAATAAATAAATTGAAAAAAAAAAGTATAGCTTCCATTGAAAAACTGAGAAACAATGGAAGTTCAGTAAAAATTTAAATAAGCAAATGTAAATATTTAAATACTGAGGCTTATTTTAAAAGGACAATAGAAGTATAATCAGTCATTAATATGAAAAATTACCAAGAAATTTGGAATAAAATGAACACGATTACTACCATAGTAGAAATGTCAGTGAGTGGACAGCTGTTAAAATATTTTGGTAAAATAAGAATAAAAAGAGCTTTAAATGTGAAGCAGTACAAATGGTATGAGAGTGGTGCCTGCTCTTTCCTGAGCACCTGGAATTACTTAGAGGTACTTGAAAAATTCTTTAAATGTTATTTCTTCTGCTTTCTAATTAGGTTATCATTTTAATCAAGTATGCATCAGGCTCTGAGGTTAACACTGGAAATGGCTGTTAAATAAAATCCTAGGCAGCACACCTGCCATCAGCAAACTTATAGTCTAGCAAGGGATGCTGACAGGAGACAGCAAGCACAGTAAGGGATGTGGCCCTGTGGGGACTTAAGAAGGGCACCAAAGACGTGGGTGAGTCAGAGAAGGTTTATACTTGTGAAAAAGCTGTGTGTTCCTTTAATTCCTTGGTCTGTGTTTCTCGGAGTCTGGATTACCCATTAGAGTGTGCCATAGAAAAGGGGTCTAAAGGGACCAGCAGTTGGCATAATGGCTATGTCTCTGGATTCCCACGTAGTCGACCACGGTTTGAGTCCCGGACCCGATGGCTTAAACTCACACTGGGTGCGTGTGCGTGTGTGCCCAAGATCCCGAGAGGAGAATGGAGGAGAAGGGATTGTGGCGTGGCCATACCCCCTGGGGGGTGATTTCTCGCTTTCTATCTCTCTGTATCTCTCTGTCTGGCGAGCGCATGCGCCCTGTAGTGAAAACCTCTCCAAAAAAAAGGGGGGGTCTAAAAATGAAGATCCAGTCTCTTCAAAGCCATAATTTTAAAATATTGAGTTGGCTATAGAATATGTACAAACAATATTGTCCACACACGAAAGAAATTACATAGAACCTAATCAGATCCATATAACTCATTTAAAACCCTCAGGAGGGACCAGTAATTGGTGTAATGGCTATGTCGCTGGATTGCCAAGTAGTCGACTATGGTTCGAGTACCAGACCCAGTGACTTCAACTTAAGCCAGGTGCATGTGCATGCATGCCCAAGATCCTGAGAGTAGAATGGAGGAGAAGGAATTGCAGTGTGGCCATCCTCCGGAGATGATTTCTCGCTTTCTGTCTCTCTGTCTCTCTCTCTCTCTTTCTGGTGAGCGCATGTGCCCTATAGCAAAAACCACTCAAAACAAACAAACAAACAAACAAACCCTCAGGAATAGACACATTTCAGAATTTTTCAATTCTTATAGAAAAAATGTGGTGAATATTCTCTTTGGCTATCCCAGAGAAGTATTCTGAAATTGAACATGTGAATATTTCTGCAATGAGATATACGAATGATCATCCTAAGTCAGATCACATTTTGCTGCTATATAAGTTTACAGCACAATGAGTCCGAGTGAAGCGAGCGAGCCGAGTGGTTGTGTGGTACCTTGTCGGAAACTGGTAGCGCTTGTAGCATGGCTGACCAACTGACTGAAGAGCAGATTGCAGAATTCAAAGAAGCTTTTTCACTATTTGACAAGGATGGTGATGGAACTATAACAACAAAGGAATTGGGAACTGTAATGAGGTCTTTTGGGCAGAATCCCACAGAAGCAGAGAGTTACAGGACATGATTAATGAAGTAGATGCTGATGGTAATGGCACAATTGACTTCCCTGAATTTCTGACAATGATGGCAAGAAAAATGAAAGACACAGACAGTGAAGAAGAAATTAGAGAAGCATTCCGTGTGTTTGATAAGGATGGCAATGGCTATATTAGTGCAGCAGAACTTCGCCATGTGATGACAAATCTTGGAGAGAAGTTAACAGATGAAGAAGTTGATGAAATGATCAGGGAAGCAGATATTGATGGTGATGGTCAAGTAAACTATGAAGAGTTTGTACAAATGATGACAGCAAAGTGAAGACCATTGTACAGAATGTGTTAAATTTCTTGTACAAAATTGTTTATTTGCCTTTTCTTTGTTTGTAACTTATCTGTAAAAGGTTTTTCCCTCCTGTCAAAAAGATATGCATGTATAGTAATTAGGACTCATTCCTCCATGTTTTCTTCCTTATCTTACTGTCATTGTCCTGAGAACTTATTTTAGAAAATTGATCAAGTAACATGTTGCATGTGGCTTACTCTGGATATATCTAAGCCCTTCTGCACATCTAAACTTTGATGGAGTTGGTCAAATGAGGGAACATATAAGTTATGCCTTTTTTAAGTAGTTTTCTTTAGGAACTGTCAGCATGTTGTTGTTGAAGTGTGGAGTTGTACTGCGTGGACTATGGACAGTCAACAATATGTACTTAAAAGTTGCACTATTGCAAAACGGGTGTACTATCCAGGTACTCGTACACTATTTTTTTGTACTGCTGGTCCTGTACCAGAAACATTTTCTTTTATTGTTACTTGCTTTTTAAACTTTGTTTAGCCATTTAAAGAAAATCTGCTTATGGCACAATTTGCCTCAAATCCATTCCAAGTTGTATATTTGTTTTCCAATAAAAAAATTACAATTAAAAAAAAAAGTTTACAGCACAATTGTTATTTTATATATATATATATACACATACATATATATATATACATATGTATATATATATGTGTGTGTGTGTATATATATATATATTTTTTTTTTTTTTTTAATGTTTACCATAAGTCTCATGCTTTCACTGGAGAGAAACAGAGCAGTTGGCCATGCTGCAATTCCTTCTCCTCCATTCTCCTCTTGGGGATTTTGGGTGCACACACACACACACACACACACACAGCATGATTTACAAGCTGATGGGTCCAGGACTCAAACTGCAGTCAGCCATGTGAGAGTCCAGCACCCTAAACACCCTATGGCCTGCTGCCCTGACAGCACAGTTATAAAAATATTTTTTGGTTTTTCAGAATTCTCTGAACTTTAAAATTGTACATATAAGAATTATGGGGAGCAGGACCAGCAGTTAGCATAATGGCTATGTCACTGGACTCCCATGTAGTCGACTGTGATTCAAGTCCTGGACCTGGTGGCTTAAACTCACGCTGGGCACGTGTGCTTGCGTGCCCAAGATCCCTAGAGGAGAATGGAGGAGAAGGGATTGCAGCGTGGCCATCCCCCCTGGGGGGTGATTTCTCATTTTCTGTGTCTCTGTCTCTCTCTGTCTTTCTGGTGAGCGCATGCGCCCTATAGCAGAAACCTCTCAAGAAAAAAAAAAAAAAGAATTATAAATATAGTCTACTTACCCATAAAAAGATTATTAGACCTGAAAAATTAATGATTAAGATACCCATAATAAAGATATAATATTATTTTGTGTCAGTAAATCAATAAATCAATCATTGAAATTAAAAGGAAAGATCCCAGTTAAATTTATTCCTCTATAGTTTTGTATCAATGGAGAATATCAATAGGAAAAAGTAAAAGGTACTGATACTTACAATGGAATTTATTATTTATTATAAGATTTCTAAAAGGATATGGCATATAAAAAGTTTAAGTCATAGAGACAGATGTATCATCAAAAATTGCAATATTTTTCAAGTAAAAATTTTAATAATGTGGTTAATTAATAACTTCTCTAGGTTTTTCCCAAGCCTTTTTTCAAGGTAGTTATAATATGCTGCTTTTTTTTTAAGTTTTTGCCATAGAATACATGTGCTCATCAGAGACACAGAGAGATACAGTGAGAGAGAAAGTGAGAAATCACTCCTTGTAGGGAAGGCCACGCCAAAGTCCCCTTCCTCCAATCTCCTCCTGGGATTCTGGGCACACATGCACGTGTCCCTGGTGTGAATCCCAAGCCACCAGGTTTGGGACTCAAAGCATGGTCAGCCATGTGAGAATCCAGCACCTTAACCACTATGCCACCCGCTTGACCCAAAATTCTTTATTTACAAATCAGTGATTTCAATAACTGTTTTAAGCCAAGCATTTTGCCTATTCATGAATAAAAATTTACACTGATACGGCCAAGAGTGGAAAAGTAAAGTGTGTTTATCTTGAAAGTGCTAAAAAATAAATAAATAACTTTGAAATGTCTGTCTCTTTAAAACTATCATATTCTTTATAGATTTTCAAAATTCTAAGCACTGTATATTAATTCCCAGCTAGTATAAAACATTACAAGTATAATTTGAATTTTTAAAAATTACTCTGTACTTATATCTTTTGTACATGAGAGTGCAATTTCTATGAGAAAAGAACTTTTAAAAATTTGCTGTTACAAACAATACTATAAATGAATGGCCTTCCTCAAATGTATTTTGTATAATCCATTTGATAGATCCTTAGGATAAATTCCTAGAAATGAAAATTTAAAGTTCAAAAATGAGTACTTATAAAATTTAATGAATATTGCGAAATAGTTATTTTAAAAAGCTATATCAACTACTAATTATCTGAAAAACATGAAACAGTGTTAACTTCACTTAGTATAAGGGAAATGCAAGTGAAAATCACACTGCAATATCATGTAACTATAGTCAGAATGACTATGGTCAAAGAAAAGCAGAAGAGCAAGTACTGATGAAGGCCAGAAGGTGGTGTAGAGGTTAAAGCTCTAGATCCCATATGGTCAAGAGCATGGTTCAAGTCTCGGTCCTGGCTGCTTGAAAATAATGGCGGGCATATGTGCCCAAACTCCCAAAAGGAGTGAAATGGAGGAGAAACATGACCATTCCTCATCCAGGGGTGTTTTCTCATTCCTCCTCTACTCACCCCCAACCCCTCACCCTGTCTCTCTCCAGTAAATAAATGTGCTCTCTGGCAAATTAAAAATAAAGAAAATCATTATGTGGCCCACAGGAATATATTTTGATTGTGTGTATACTAGAAATCATAATCAAAATTTTAATGTAAAAAAGAAATTATGTTTTAAAATTTTTTAATAAATTATAAGAATCATAATAAAATTAAATAAATAATTCCTTTTTAAAAGAAGTAATTATTGTTATTCTTTAGTTATTTTCAAATACCACTGCAGTCAACATACTTGTAGCTAAATATCTGCACCTGTCTGCCAATATTATAGAAGTCATGAATTCCTGGAAGCACAACTGCTGAGTCAGAGTATTTAGAATTAGAAGAGTTTTCTATCATTTCGAAAAAGAATTAGGCTATTTATAGAGATTCCATTAAGGAACTGCAGATTTTTAACTCCTTTCAAATGTATGGAAAAGAGAGAAATTTGGTGCTGTTTTTTCTTGGTGGTTTGTTTTGGTTGCATGCACACATATGCATATGAGGGAGAGGAAAAGAGAGGAGCACCCTCGACAGGGTCAGGGTCACAGTGCACTGTGATCCCCTTTCCACTGCCCTCCAACTTGTCGGGATCTTTGCCACATGCACATATCTGGATGTTTGCAAGCCAGCCTGAAAATCCAGACCCACAGTGGGCCACTTGGCTTCCAGCTGCGCAGTTTAGTTTGCTACCAACTCCACCATTAAGCTGGCCTGCTGCTGGTGTTTTATATGAATAGTAGATAGATACTATTTCACCTTGCTCTCTAATTATAAAATACATTATCATAAATACTTCCTATAGCAAGAAACCAAAATTGCAAAAGCTATGTATGTAAAGATTTATAGTAATAGCTGGAATTTAATTTAGATTCACTCCTTATCATATGAATACTAAAAAGCTTTTTATGGAAAATTTCTCTTCTTTTTTAACACATCTTTTCATAACTTTTGAGACACTGGTGCATAAAGCCGAACGACGTGAATCCGGGACAGGCAGAGTGTGTGTCCCTGAAAGATCTCTGTTGCAGTTGTTTGAGTAGACGGAGAATAGAAGTACAGACAAGAGTTAATAGCTTCTTTGAAGACAGTTATCCTCTGCCTTCAGTAAGCATATCAGAACAGTGGACCAGCACTTTTAATGTGAATGAGTTAATATGAATGAGTTAAATCTTTGGTTGTATGAGCATAGTATGAGAAGCACTTCATCTATGGAAACTGTTTGGGGGAAAAAAAAGTAGCAATTATGAATAAAATGAACTCTTACAGCTTGTTCTTTACAGTTGGCAATACCTCTTCCAGGCATTTCATTGTAAGCATAAATACAAGAAGACTTTTGTTAATCCTACTACTCACTGTGTAGAATTTTAACAATTTTATCAGGCTGGTTGCTTAGCAGTGGTTAAGCTCTGTGTGGAGGGAGCCCAATCACACATGGCCGATTGCAGTTAAAATTCAAGCCCTGGTGACTTGAGATACATGCTCAGTGTGAATGTGCACGTCCAGGATCTCAAAGGGTTAGAGGAATGGGGGAAAGAGGGTTTGGGCATCACCAGGCCTTAGGGGGATGGTTCTCTCTCTGACTCTCATACCTTCTGACATAAAATAATACATATTTTAAATATTTTATTTCTCTATGGAGAGATATGGGATATTAGTGAAAAAATGGATCATATAGGAAAATGAAAAATAACAGCTCCTCTCCTGACCACGGCATTGCTCATACACTGATCTTGGTATACTCCGAAAAGGGGCATTCGTCTGTCAAAAATGTCACTTTGCCTGCTGTGTTCAAGGCTCCCATCCAAACAGATATTGTGGACTTTGTTCACACCAATTTGTGGAAAAGTAACAGACAGCCCTATACTTTCTGCTAAGGTCAGCAGACCAGTGCTGAGTCTTGGGGTACTGAGAGAGCTGTGGCTCGGGTTCCCAGAGTTCAAGGTGGCAGGTTTCACTGTTCTGACTAGGGTGATTCGGAATTATGCATCATGGGGGTCATGTGTTTGCACTAACCAAAACCTGGCACTATTGGCACCGTAGGTAAGCACAACCCCAAAACAGATGCCCCTGCTGTGCGCTGGCTGCCTTGGCCTTACCAGCGCTGGTCATGCTTAAAGGTCAGTGTATTAAGAAAGTCTCTGAACTTCCATTGTTGGTTGAAGATAAAGTTGAAGGCTACATGTGACCAGCAGTTGGCATAATGGCTATGTCGCTGGACTCCCATGTAGTCGACCATGGTTCAAGTCTCAGACCCGGTGGCTTAAACTCACGCCGGGCACGTGTGTGTGCGTGCTAAAGATCCTGAGAGGAAAATAGAGGAGAAGGGATTGCGGTGTGGCCATCCCCCCTGGGGGGTGATTTCTTGCTTTCTGTCTCTCTGTCTTTCTGGCGAGCGCACGTGCCCTATAGCAAAAACCTCTCAAAAGAAAAAAAGTGAAGGCTGCAGAAGACCAAGGAGAGGGGCCCAGCAGGTGGCATGATGGTTAAGGGTGCTGGACCCCCACATGGCCGACCACTGTTCGAGTCCTGGACCTCAAAAGCTGCAAAAGGTTGTAACTACAACCTTTCCATGCACAAGATGGTGAATACAGACCTTAGCAGAATCTTGAAAAGATTATAAATCTGAAGAACTCTCCAAGCACCACACAAGAAGATTCATCACAGAATCCTGAAAAATCCACTAATAAACCTCTAAATCATGTTGAAACCAAACCCATATGCAAAGACCATGCACTGGAACACCACTTTTCGCCAGGCCTAGAACCACAAACTCCAGATGAATAAGGTAGCAGCAGCACTAGAGGCCAATGAGGTGAAAAGGGGGTTCCAGGCATGAGGCTTATAATAGGGAAGAAAGGGAAGGGTTTGGTGTTAAGAAGCAAAAACCTTTGGTAGGAAAAAAGGCTGCAAATACCAAGAAGCCAGAAGCTGAAAAGAAGCCATCAGAAAAGAAACCTAACCAAGAAGAAAAGAAACCTGCTATATAAATTTTTACATTTGCTTATTGTATAAACATTAAATCATGGGGCCAGCAGATAGTGTGGTGGTTAAGGGTGCTGAAGTCCCATATGGCCAACCATGATTGGAGTCCCAGACCTGGTGGCTTGTGTTCTCACTTTCCCTTTCTCTCTCTCTCTCTGGTTAAATTTTAGAAAATGAAAATAATAACAAGTAAAGTTAAATAAATAATTCTTTTGGGGAACCAGCAGTTAGCGTAATGGCTATGTCGCTGAACTCCCACGTAGTCAACCGTGGTTCGTGTCCCGGACCCGGTGGCTTAGAACTCACGCCGGGTATGTGTGCGTGCGTGCCCAAGATTCCGAGAGGAGAACAGAGGAGGAGGGATTGCGGCGTGACCATCCCCCCTGGGGAGTGATTTCTCGCTTTCTGTCTCTATGTCTCTCTCTGTCTGTCTGGCGAGCGCACGCGCCCTATAGTGAAAACCTCTAAAAAATAGTAATAATAATAATAATTCTTTTTAAAAAATTAAATCATCACAGACAGTTTATTTTGAATAAATACCTGATCAAAGAGGCAGTGAGAAAAAAAATTTGGGATTTTATTTTCTTTGATGCTACCATTATCACAAGATATAAAGAAAGACAGCTCATCAGAAGAATTATGTCATGTACTTAGCACTGTAAATCTGGCAGGATATATTAAAAACATGCCAGTCCTCTCCTGACCACAAGAAGTTTATAGCATTGATATTTAGTTGTTTCCAAATGCTACTGTAGTGAGCAAACTTGTGGCTAAATTTTTGGAGAGGGCACAAATTCCTACAAGTAGAATTGCTGAGTCAATAGTCCCTGGTGTCAGGTGATGCATTTGATGCTAGTAATATATTTTTTTGTTTTATTCATTTTTTATTTCAAACATTAGAACGGTATTGAATATCCTGTTCACTGTTCAGGGCAGGTAATACAGAGAGGAAGAAGGCCTTACGAAAATTGAACGTGGCCCTTTAGACTGGGTAGAATATGAGTGATCCAAGAGAAAATATAAGGCGGTAATGCAGCGTGAATGAAGCAGAGGCACACATGTGAATATAACCTATGAGAGGAGACATACAGAGGTCAGCCTGGCTGGAGCAGAGGTCCCTGTGGGATGATATCAGATAGGCAAGGCTAGGCTGAAAGACTAAGAGCCTCCAAAGTATGCAGAAGCATTTAGATTCGTGTGATCAAAGAAGCCATTGTAGAGTTTTAGAGCAGCAATGATTACTTGAGGTAAACATTATTTCAGGAATATTGGCCTCTCACTTGGCACTGGAAGATTAACTGAAGCAAGTTGGTGTTAGAGGTAAGAGTATCAGCCAAGAACAGTCATGATAATATAGTATAATATGATAGACAAATGGTGTGCTGGTGTAGGATGGTAGCAGTGAAATGGGAGGGAAGGATTCACATCAGAAACTGTAGAGAAAAAGGCAATATGATTTGGTGACTAAAGAGATGTGAAAGATAAAGAAGTCAGTATTTTAAGGTTTTCTACCTAAGAGATAGGAGCAACACAGTGCCATTAATAGAATGTCTTTAGTTCAATGCTAAGAACTAATTTCATTTTCTTTTTGTGTAACACGAACTTATAAACTAATGAAAAAAATATTAAGTTGAGTTTGAGAAAAGTACAACCAGGTGGCAGATATAAAACTCATCAAAACTGGCTTCCAGAAACTGAACAGCAAAAGAAGGGAAGGGTATCTAAGGATTCTTTTCTGGGAATAATAGAAATACCCATAAGAATTTCTTTGGAATGATAGCAATTTAGACTGTGTAACTCCATTTCCCACATAATTAAACTATTTCCATGGAGTTTAGTGCTAAAAGTCAGAGTGTCCAAAATTATTCAAGATTATTCTTAAGAGCTGATATCTCAAGCCATTCAAAGATAGGCCAGATGTCAAGGCTGTGGTTTGAGGTGTCATTCTTCACAAGGCAATATGTAACTCCTCCACTGGGCAAACAGCAGATCAGTTCCTGAGCTAGTGTCATTCATATTGGGAAGAATTATCTCAACCAGCCTGAGGTGGAGTATTGAAAAACTCAGATATAGGGAACCAGCAGTTAGCGTAATGGCTATGTCGCTGGACTCCCACGTAGTCGACTGCAGTTCGCGTCCCGGACCCGGTGGCTTAAAACTCAAGCCGGGCGCGTGTGCATGCGTGCCCAAGATCCCGAGACGAGAATGGAGGAGAAGGGATTGTGGTGTGACCATCGCCCCTGAGGGGTGATTTCTCGCTTTCTGTCTCTATGTCTCTCTCTGTCTGTCTGGCGAGCGCATGCGCCCTATAGCAAAAAACCTCTCCAAAAAAAAACAAAACAAAAAACTCAGATATAAGCAGCTGAAAGTAGCATGTAGAAAAATATTTTTAATTATTTCAACAAGGCACATGATGAAGATGGGCTGTTGGTGAAGATTTACAGCAACAACTGATTAATATCGTCTGGGTGATTTATTTGGAAGAGGTATTTCTACAAATTTAGATAACAAAACACTTAACAAAAGAGGTAGACACTGCATATTGCCAAACCTAACCTAATAGAAGAAAAAAATAAACTGTGATGTTCATGTATCATGCTTTATAGAGTATTTGGAAGTCCTTGGGGATTTTATCAGGAGGCAAATTTGAGGATATTCTCTTCATACCTAGATGGAAATCGTTTTACCAATTAGGATAAAAGAATAGTTTTTGTTTGTTTGTTTGTTTTTGTAAAGATTTATTTATTTAATTCCATGTGTTATTATTTTTCTTTAATTTGACCAGAGAGAGACAGAGAGAGAAAGGGAAAGCGAGAAAGCAAATGGCCAGGTCCATGACTCGAATCACAGTCAGCCGTGTGAGAATCCAGTGCCTTTAACCACCACACCACCTGCCTGCCCTGAAAGAATAGTTTTAACTAGCCTTGTAGAGTGTCCTTTGCTGGACTCAAAATCATAATCATTTTAAATATATGAAGATTTATTTATTATCATTGCTGCCAATTTTTAAATTTTTATTTATTTATTTTTATTTGCCATAGAGCATGTGTGCACTCCAGAGAGAGACAAAGAGAGAGGAAGAGAGAGATAGCACCCCCAATGGGGTGTGGTTACACAACAGTCCATTCTCTGTATTTCCATCCTGTCAAGATTTTGAGCACACGTGCCCAATATATTTTTCAAGCTGCTGTGGGCTAGCATTCGAACCATGTGGTCAACCATGTGGGATCCAGCCCCATTAACTACTAAGCCACAGGGCCAGCCCTCTTTTCTGCCACTTTTATTTTTTTTAGAGAGGTTTTCGATATAGGATGTGTGCACTCATCAGAGAGACAGAAAGCGAGAATTCACCCCCCAGGGAGGATGGCCATGCCTCAATCCCTTCTCCTCCATTCTCCTCTTGGGATCTTGGGCACGCACGCACACACGTCCAGCATGAGTCTTAAGCGGCCAGGTCTGGGTCTCAAAACGGTCGACTATGTGGAAGTCCAGCAACGTAACCATTATGCCATCTGCTGGTCCCTTTGCTGCCACTTTCAAGGTTGTTTATACAACATAAAGATCTATATGTATTGCTAACAATACAAACACTGTAAGTCTAAAGGAAATCATATGAAAAATCCGTCTCTATAAATCAATTACTCACTGTAAATAAATTGGAACATATTGTTCACATTTAAGATCATTGAGACTCAGACCCTGATGCAGTTTACTAGGTGTCCTGTCAGTTTGAAAGAGTTAATATGTCCCTATGTCACTGTCTTAATAGTAAAGAATAATCTAGGTACTGAGCATAAAGCTCATTAATCCTTAATACTAACACTTTAATGCATAAAAGAAAGATGTATGTGATTTCATTTCAAGTCATCTATGGTGCTTGAAGAGTATTAACTGTGAAGTGAATGGATATTAAAGAATGAAAATTACATTTACAAGTGGCATATAAAAATCAAAAATCAGAACAAAATGAAACTCAGTCACAAATGCTAGTCTTTGCATTCAGAATTCCTTGTTTAATAGTAAAAAAAAAATATGTATATGTTTGGAATACATACTGTTTTTGAAATAAATTAAAATGTAAATCTTTTCCATCCATCTACATATGTGATATAGACCTTTATAACATTTTCCCTTTTTATATCTTGTTGTGATGGCAATTCTAATTAAAGTATATTCTCTGACACATGTGCGTAATAACATCTTTAGAGCAATCTGCTTTTTTTATGGTTATGTTACTTAACTAAATTTTTATACATTATAAAGATCTTTTGTTCATATGAAAAAATTTGGAAGTCTATAAAATATCTAAGTTCAATAACACAGAATTTTAAATTGCCAGAAAAAGCAATGACTACCTGAAAATCTAATAATATTATGAGTTTGATTATACTTCAGACCTGTATTTAATATAATCTTATCTTAAAACTAAAGATCTGCTCTCCATAGGTAAAAGATTCAGAGGACAACGTAATAATTCAGCAATTTTCAAAGCAATATTTAAGAAAGAGATACCTTATTACTCTTAAATCTTAACAGAAGACACTAAAAATAGTGAAACTGTGATGTTTTTAAAAAGACATGATAGGGAACCAGCAGTTAGCGTAATGGCTATGTCGCTGGACTCCCACGTGGTCGACCGCGGTTCGCGTCCCGGACCCGGTGGCTTAAAACTCATGCCGGGCACGCGTGCGTGCGTGCCCAAGATCCCGAGAGGAGAATGGAGGAGAAGGGATTGTGGCGTGACCATCCCCCCTGGGGGGTGATTTCTCGCTTTCTGTCTCTATGTCTCTCTCTGTCTGTCTGGCGAGCGCACGCGCCCTATAGCGAAAAACCTCTCAAAAAAAAAAAAAAAGACATGATAGAATGAACAGACAGTCCACTTCAACCTGCAAGAATTACCTTCATATTGAAGCTAATATTCATATGGATTGTCTTTAAAAGCTGGGAGTAGGGGCAAAACACAAATATCAGAATAAATGAAGAAAAAGAACTTCCTAAATAAGCTATAGCCATTTTTTTTTTTAAAATCACTAATATCCTGATTCAAATCTCAGAAATCAAAAGAGTTTTGGATGGAAGAGTTCAAATGATAGACCTTGTTGTGAATTTGTTTTCCTGCATTCTGTCTTTGACTCTTTTTTTTTAAATAGTTATTTTATTTAGCTTTATTTATTTATTTATTTTTATTTGACCAGAGAGGGACAAAGTGAGAGAGAGAGAAAGAGAGAAAGCAAATCGCCAAGTCCAGGACTCGAACCATGGTTGGCCATTTGAGAGTCCATCATCCTGAACTAACATGCCGCTTGCTGGCCCCCCCATCTTTGACTCTTATGCTTTTTCCATAGAAAGATGGTTCCTTCATCGAAAAAGCATAAGCAATCCTCATCCGTGGCAACTTCTTTTCTTCACATGCTGCTTTTTTTTATCCCTCCTGACAAATTATAAATTTTTTTCTTTTTTTTTTTTAAAGAATTATTTTATTTAACTTTATTTATTTATTTATTTGTTTATTTATTTTAATTTGACCAGAGTGAGAGAGAGAGAAAGGAAAGTGAGAAAGCAAACTGCCAGGTCCAGGACTCGAACTGCAGTCAGCCATGTGGGAATCCAGCACCCTCAACCACCACGCCACCTGCTGGCCCCAAATTATAAATTTTTTTAAGACCAAAAGATATTGGTTTTCAGAATGAGTAATTCATTGTCATCATATTAACTAAGTTCTTCCTGATACAAAAAGGCTAACCTTCACTTAGTTTGCACTTAGTGTGAAACTTCATCTAACATCCTTCCCAAATCCCCCCAAATTCCCTTCACTTAGAGTGGAAGAAATGCTTTCTTTTCAGGTAACTGCTTTATCATTTAAAGTTTTTTTAGAAAGGCCCTTGACTAAATAAAATATTTACTCTGAATCTGCACATCAAGTAATTAATTTTCTATCATTCTTGAAACCTACTTGTAGGGACTCACCATCAAAAACATTTTTTTAAGGTTTTTACCATCTAGTACATGTGCTCTCTAGAGAGAATAAGAGAGAAGGTGAGAAGGAAAGCAGAAAATCACCCCCAAGGAGGATGGCCACATCACAATCCCCTCTCCTACATTCTCCTCCTAGAATTTTAGGTAGGCACACACATACCCCACATGATTCTCAAGCCACCCAGTCCAGGGCTCGAACCATGGTCAGGCATGTGGGAGGAAGTCCCTCACCTTAACCACCATGCCACTACTGGTTCCTCACAATCAAATTTTTTTGTTTTTTGTTTTGTTTGGGTTTTGTTTTGTTTTGTTTTATAGAGGTTTTATTTGTTTTGTTTTTTGTTTTGGGGGTTTTTTGTTTGATTTGTTTGTTTGTTTGTTTGACTTTAGGACATATCCGTTCACTAGAAAGACAGAGAGAGAGAAAGACGGTAAGAAAAAAGTGAGAAATCATCCTTCAGAGGGTATGGTCACACTGCAATCTTTTCTCCATTCTCCTCCCAGGATCTTAGGCATGCACACACATTCTCCCAGTGTGAGTTTCAAACGACTGGGTCCAGATTCGAATTGTGGTCAACTATGTAGGAGCCCAGCAATGTAACCACTATTCCATCTGCTGGCTCCTCACCATCAAATTTTTTTTTTTTTTTTGAGAGGTTTTCACTGTAGGGCGCGTGCACTCGCCAGACAGACAGAGACATAGAGACAGAAAGCAAGAAATCACCCCCCAGGGGGGGATGGTTACACCGCAATCCCTTCTCCTCTACTCTCCTCTTGGGATCTTGGGCACGCACGCATACGCGCCCGGCGTGAGTTTTAAGCCACTGGGTCCGGGATGCGAACCGCGGTCGACTACGTGGGAGTCCAGTGACATAGCCATTATGCTAACTGCTGGTTCCCTCACCATCACATTTTAATCAATGGCACAATCATGGTAACACAAGCAGTATGGCAATGCCACACAGGGTGAAGCCACGTGGAAGGCCCAGGTTTTGTTCCTAGACTGACCTGAGCAGACTGGGCACAGTAGCATACCTGTAATCCTAGCTAACTGGGAGACTGGGGCAGGAAGATTGAAGCATGACAAGACCCTGTCAAAAATACCTCTCTCTCTCTCTTCCTCTCATTAAAACAGAAAAATCCATTACTTTAGAGCTGAGAATGTAAGTAAAATTTCTCTTAATCCCTAGAGTGTGTTGTGTGTGTGTGTGTGTGCGTGTGATTTGATTCATAAACAATATCCTGTTGGATTTTGAGAGCCTGCTCTGCTAGTTACAAAATATATATGTTGGGAACCAGCAGTTAGCATAATGGCTATGTCGCTGGACTCCCACGTAGTCGACCGTGGTTCAAGTCCCGGACCCAGTGGCTTAAAACTCACGCCAGGCGTGTGTGCGTGCGTGCCCAAGACCCCGAGAGGAGAGGAGAATGGAGGAGAAGGGATTGCGGCATGACCATCCCCCCTGGGGGATGATTTCTCACTTTCTGTCTCTATGTCTCTCTCTGTCTGGCGAGCGCACGCGCCCTATAGCGAAAAACCTCTCCAAAAAAAAATATATATATGTTGTCCCCACCATGGAGGCCCATAGTCTTGTTATGGGTGTTGTGTTTTCTTGAAAATCTTTCATTTGATCTAAATATCCTCTGACAAAGTAAAAAGAGTCCAATAAAATTGTCACTTGATCTTAATTTATTCTATTATCTCAATCACTTTCTGATGTTAAGTTAGGAGCTTAAACAAAATAATTCCATTATCTTTTGATAAGTACTTTCCTAATAGTATCGTCCACTGGGCTAGTGCTGCCATAGACTAATTGGACATCCACACATCTAATTGACATAGTCTTAATTAAGCCCTGGGTAAAATTACACCAAAGTTATTATGTTAAAATCTGAAAGTTGAAATGAAATTACCTGAGAGACACTACAAACAAGGAAATATAAGAAGTTTGCTTTCTCACTTTTTTTCTCTCTCTGGTCTGTCAACTTCAAAAAAAAAAAGGAAAAGAAAAAAGAAAAGAATGACAATGAATAAAAATAAAATAATTATTTTTTTTAAAAAAAGGTAATCAATAAGAAAACAGATATAATAGCCTCTTGCCTTTTAGCCTTTTAGAATAGAGACAACCTGCACGTGCTAATTTTCAAGCCAAAAGCTTCCCCACCTATCAGACAGAGACATGCCATTTTTTAAAAGGATTATTTATTGGGACCAGCAGTTAGCATAATGGCTATGTCAATGGACTCCCATATAGTAGTCAACTGTGGTTCGAGTCCCAGACCCCTTGGCTTAAATTCACACCGGGTGTGGGTGCGTGCGTGCCCAAGATCCCAAGAGGAGAATGGAGAAGGGATTGCGGTGTGGCCATTCCCCCCGGGGGGTGATTTCTCGCTTTCTGTCTCTCTCTGTCTTTTTGGCAAGCACGTCCTATAGCAAAAACCTCCCCCCCAAAAAAAAATTTGCTATAAGTCACATGTGTTCTCCAGAGAGAGAGAGAGAAACAGAGAAGGTAAGAAAGCAAGCTGCCATGCTGAACCATGGTCAACCATGTAGAAGTCCAATGCCTTAACTACCATACCACTTGCTGGCCCAACATGGCAGTTTTTGTATCTTCAGTAGAGTTCAGATATTTCTCCACCTCCAACATTTTAAAATGCTGACAATATAAACTTACAAGTACACATTAAAAATTTCCTCTTTTATTAACAACAGTCTGCTTTATTTGTAGTGAAACAGAAGTCATGTCTTAATTAATGTGTGTTTGTATATATATGTGTGTGTGTGTGTGTGTGTGTGTGTGTATTTCCAAAAAGTCAGTACAGTAATTTTTATGTATGCAGCTCATAGTGTGGTGTTGAGTGTAGGGATGATCAATGTGCTTATACTCTTGCTCTGATTACTGCACACTTTATATAGCTTTTACAAACCATACTCTGCCTCACAAAGATGTAAAATGGATATATGTAAATCAGCAATTACAATTTTAAAAAAGGTATCATCTTCCTCCCTTTTACTTTCTACTGCTAGAAAATAGAAAGACCACTTTCTAGTAGTCTGTTTCCATAGTCCATAAACATATTCACATCTTTCACTTATTAAAAAGTTCTGGGACCAGCAGATGGTATAATGGTTACATTGCTGGACTCCCACATGGTCAACCATGCTACAAGTTCCGGACCCACAGCTTCAAACTCACGCTGAGCACGTGTGCAAGTGTGCTCAAAATCCTGAGAGGAGACTGGAAGAGAAGGGATTATGGCATGGCCATTCCCCGGGGGGGGGGGGGGGGGGGGATTTCTCTCTTTCTGTCTCTCTGGGTCTCTGGGGAGTGCATGTAGCCTATAGCAAAAATCTCTCTCTAAAAAAAAAAAAAAAAAAAAAAAAAAAAGCTCTTCAGCCACTTATTACCTGTAACTATAATCCTCTTTACTTTCTAACCAAGTTCTTATTAAACTGCCTATACTTAGTCTTCACTTTTTCACATTCCATTCATGCCTCATCCCACTTCTACCATACCATTAAAATTGCATGGAAAAGAGTTATCATTTTCTAACTGCCAAATCAAATGCATACTTTTCACTTTGATCTTGTTTAAGCACTTCACCTTGTTTATCACTCCCTTGACATTCTCTTCCCAGGATTCTGTAACAGCACCTACTTTTGGTTCATCTTCTATTTATCTGCCTATTCTTTCTCAGATTCTTCTCTATTTTCAATTCTTTTTGTATTTTTCATTTTGGTTCTAAATTCTTCCCACCTCTCTTCTCCTTTTTTATTTCTCTCTCAAAGTACTTCCATCCACTCCGGTGGTTTCAGTGCCAGCTAGAGTAAGACCTACTCATAGCCGGCCTATCTAACCTCAGTTCTTGCCCTCCTTCACCTGTGACTTTGTCATCCTGAAAAACCGTACTATACCGTACTTACACACAAGCTTTTCATGTCTCTGGGCTTTCATACCCTTTAGTTACAGCACTTACCAATTACATATTGGAGTTATCCACATAAAGGTCTACTTTTCTACTTTATTGCTCTTCATAAGCAAGGACCATATCCTGTTTGAATGATCAACACCTATAACAATACCTGGTACGTAGGAAATACACACGTCGTTGCTGATTGAACTGAAATCTACTTAAAATTCTCTCAAATTTCTATATCCAAGCACCTACTTAAAATCTTCAATTATAGTCCCACCAGCACCTTAAATGGATAGAAAGGTACTTCAAAAAGTTTGTGGTGAAGCCCACAGGTGGCATAGTGGTTAAGGCAACTGGACTCCCACACGGCAGACTATGGTTCAACTCCCGGACCTGGTAGCTTGAAAATCACACTGTACATATGTGAGTGGATGCCCAAATTCCCAGGAGGAGAATGAAAACAGGATTGTGGCATAACCATCCCCTCTGATGGGGGGGATTTCTCATTTTCCCTCTTACTATCTCTCTCTGTGTCTGGCAAGCACACACGCCCTATGGCAAAAACCTAAAGATAATTTTTTTTAAGTTTGAAAAATAGAATCAAGGTATGAATTTATTTTGGTGCAAAAAATCCTTTGAATTCCAGCAGTTTTTTTTTTCCATAATACGTACTTTCAAGAACTTTTTCAAGAACCCTCGTATGTATTAGATTGAACTTATTCTCACACACAGACTCTTCAGCAAAAACCTGCTGCTCCTCCTCTCCATTGTTGTGGTTGGGGTATCAATGCCAACCTGGTCTACAAAACCAGACACCTGGGAGCAACCTTCTTGCCAACCTGCCTCACCCCATCTATCCTCCAGAGTCACTAAGTCCTTTGGATGTTATATCCTAAATGTCCTTCCAACTCTCCCTTTATATAATTGCTGAAGCTCTAGCTCAGGCCTTTGCATCTCTCTAGGAATTTTGTGTGAGTGGTAAAATATTTATAACATAAATTTGATCATTATAAACATTTTTAGGTGTGCAGTTTAATGACATTAAGTATATTTACATTGCTGTACTTGTTGGGATTTTTTTAATAAGGCACTATCTGGCCTTATTTATAGGCTAACCTGCCTTCATCTTACCTCTACTTTCATGTCAGTGTCATCTTCCTAAAATGTAAATGATGTAGATGTGTTAAAACCTTTTCCTTGTTTCCCACTGTCTGCATTAGTGATTTTTTTCTCAAACTTTTCCCAGGTTCAAGCCAAGTGAGAAAAAAATACATAATCTACCAAATTTTTCTATAGTTTTTCAGATTAAAGTTTGAGTGAGTGAATGAATAACAATATTAGTAAAGATAAGAAATCCTGAAACATGTATGGGAGATAAAAATACAATAGTGGGTTTTGTCTGAGATGTCATATATCTGTGTTAGCAAGCGGAGATGTCTTAAAGGCAATTGGATATGTGAGTCTGAAACAAAGAAGAGAATTTTGGGGATAAAGGTCTGAATTTGGAATTATGAACTTTTTTACTTTTTTTTTTTTAAATTTGTAAGAGTGTGTACACTTACCAAAGAGAGAGAGAAAGTGAGCTAGGAGGGGATAACCACATGGCAGTCCCTTCTCCATTCTCCTCTCGAGATTTTGGGCACACACACCCATGTGCCTGGCATGTTTTTCAAGCCACCAGGCCTGGGTCTTGAACCATGTAATCAGCTATGTGATATCCAGCCACCTTAACCTCCAAGCCACCTGGTTGGCTCAGGAATCATGAACTCTTAAGCAGCCTAAAGAAAGAAAATATCTCCTGAGAAAAGTGCAAAATACTGCAAAGCAACAATGATAAATCGACATTAAAAAGACCAGCGGGGGCCAGCAGGTGATATGGTGAATAGGGCACGAGACTCCCACAAGTCCAACCCTCGTTTGAATCCTAGACCTGGCAACTTGAAACTCACATGTGGCATGTATGTGTGCATGCCCAAAATCCTAGGAGGATAATGGTGGAGAAGGAATTGCGACATGGCCATCCCCCTGGGGAGTTATTTCTTACTTTCCCTCTCACTGTCTCTCTGTCGCTCTCCAGCAAGAGCATGTGCCCTATGGCAAAAACCTTGAAGAAAAAACCTGCAGAAGAACAGTCATAGTGGTAACAGAAAAAAATGTCCCAGTTAAAGTCTTCTTCTCACCCTTCTGCCATGATTGAGAGAGGGCACAGTATTCATTGTTAATTCAACCCCTAGCATTTTTAGTGCTTTGTCTCCTCTGTTGGGAGGATGATTATCATCCATCTCTCTTAGATCTCCCTGGGTCTTTCTTCTTAAGGAAAAAAAAGTAAAATATATTTGATGGAACAACTTCTTTGCATATATAAGAAGAACGCTTTCTCTGGAGAGGAAATCATATAGCCAGTAAGAATTTTGTTATTCTCACATTGACAAATCCAAATTTATTTTCAAAAATGGAGTGTACAGTGACATATGTACTTTGGTAAATTCAAATGATGAGGAATTAGTTGTGTTTCACTCCTTTATGTCCCTTAGCAATAAAATAAACTAGTCAATAAGAATAATTCAAGGGACCAGCAGGTGATGTGGTGGTTAAGGCTCTGGGACACTCCCACATGGCCGACCACGGATCGAGTCCCAGACCTGGTGGCTTACTTTCTTACTTTCTCACTTTCCCTCTCTGTCGCTGTGTGTGTGTGTGTGTGTGTGTGTGTGTGTGTGTGTCTGGTCAAATTAAAACAAAAGAATGAATAAATAAATCAAAAATAATTCTTTTTTTGAAAGGGAAGAAGAATTCAAGCCCACAAAAATTTAGAAATCTTTGAAAGTCACAGCACTCTGGAAGCAGTGTAGTACACTGGAAAAAGCAAGGATGTGGTAGTTAGACCCACCACGACAGCCCAAGCTCCAAAACCCTCTAGCTACATGGGTGTGGCTAAATTACCCTCTATATGCTTTGGTTTTGCTATCCTAGGATAGTATCAACTCCATAGAAGTACAGTGAAAATTGAGTATGTAAGAACTGGCCCTTTATGCTAGTAGTTAAGGGAGTGGATCCCACAAGATTGGCCTTACAGTTTAAGTTCCTAACCCAAAAGTTTGAAAAACACAATAGAAACATGCATGCATGCCTCAAATTCCAATAGGTTGGAGAAATGAAGGAGAAGGGATTGTGGTGGGATCACTCCCCATTGGGGGCGGGGGTGCTTTCTCCCTCTCTCTGTATCTCTCTGGCAATTGCACACACTCTCTGGCAAATTACATTTTATTAAGTATGTGCATAAATGATTTTTCATAGTTCCAGCATTTATTCAGTACTCAGTATTACTTCCTTTTCAAAACATATCACAATATTCATTAAGAATGAGAAATGGGGTGGCCAGCAGGTAACATGGTAGTTAAGGCACTAGACTTCTACATGGTTTACTGTGGTTCAAGTCCTGGTCCTGCTGACTTGCTTTCTTACTTTCCCTGCCTCTCTGTCTGTCTCTCTGGTTAACTAAAATAATAATAATAGTAAATAAATAAAATTAAATAAATAATTATTAAAAAAAGAAGAAGAAGAATGAAAAATGGGAAGCCAGCTGGTGGCATGATGGTTAAGGTGCTAGATCCTACATGGTCAAGTTCTTGGTTCAAGTCCTGGACCTGGTGGTTTGAAAAATGTGCCAAGTGCATGTGCATGCATGCCCAAAATCCTGAAAGAAAGGAGAAGTGTAAAAGGGAATGTGGTGTGACCATTCCCCATGGGGAGTGGTTTCTCACTTTCCCACTCTCCTCCCTTTCCAATTCTCTGACTCTCCACAATGATCATATGTGCCCTCCAGCAAAAAGTTTTTTTTTTAAAAAAAAAGAATATTGAAAAATGGAAATAAACCAATTAGAAAAATTGGTTTATAACTTATGGCTCATCAATTTGATGGAAAACTATGAATTCCATTATGAGACATACATATTATAATTACATACAAAATACTAAAATACTGTTAATTGAAAAAATAGAATTTTTATCTAAAATATAGCTGTAAAGTATTTTTCAGTTCCATATAAATGTTGTAATATAACAAATAATGAACTATCACTATTATTTTTTAACTGTATACAATGTTATGAATTTACTTTTTACACTTGATCTTGGCCAAAAGGCCGAGAAGCAATGATAAATTTACTTTTTCATAATGCGTTGTTACTAAAATAGGTTTAAAAACTAAAAACACCAGCAAATACTTTCCCAGTTTGACTTACATAAAATCTTGAGGGAATTTTTCCTATGACACTACTTAGACAAATAATTCATTAACCTATAATCTGAAATCTATAGGTCTCTGGTAACCCAAATCCTAACAGAAATAGCCCTGAGTTAAAGTCAAAGAAACCAGGTTCATTTTTGTGCCTGCATGACCTCAGAAACTTGAATGAGAGTTTACTTATCAGTGCTTCAGTTTCTCCATATTTAAAATAGGGAAATCCTAATCCTAGCTCTAGCCATTTTTCTATTTCATGAAGTCCCTGCGAAGATATCGCTGAGTAATATGTAAAGCAGTCGTAGCCTGTTTTCGTAAGCTACATGATTTTTTAAAGGATCATATTGATTTGGACAGCAAAGAATAGCCTGCAGGCAAATCCTGCAAGGTGCTTCAACAGACACACATCTACCTTCCTGTTGGCACAGCCCACGTTTGGCAGGTGTATTCCATTCCTTACAGGAAGGAATAGGTGCTTCATTGTGTTTCAGAAGTCAGTAAGCTTTTACAAAACTAAGTAATTGACATTTTTCTCATTTCTGAGATCAAATTTTCATAAATCATTCAACCTGGATAAACTGAGAATGTGGTTGATCTAGTGATTGTTGAAATATAGTGGCGACATTGCAAAACATGATATTTAAGTATTTCCTCCTAACCTCTTACCTTAGCAAGATTTAAAAGTTCTTAATGGAAAGACATCCTAATACGAAAAGGAAACAAAAGTAAGAGGAGCCTGTCTATAAAGGAAAAGTCAAAAGGACCAAAACACAGATTCATTTCAGTAATTTAGGATCCCATTGATTCTGAATCTGTAATAATAATAATAATTGCATGAAGTAAGGCTTACTTTTATATTATCAGAAAGTTGTTTTTGTTTTGTTTTGTTTTACTAGTTAGTGTAAGTAGTATAAATGACATTATGCAAGAGGGATACATTTAGTCAACTTCAGAGCATTATTTTCTGCCTTTTAGCAATCTTTGTAGAGAAATGCTATTAATGGCTTATCAAGATTTCTACTGGAAACCATCTATTAACAGTTAATTCAAGTTACTATCACATATTAAAATAAACTTAAAATTTCATAGTGTAGTTCTATAATTCTTATGAACATTTTTCTTCGTTTTCCTTCACAATTCAAGTTAATAAAACTTTGTCTTAAAGGATTCATGTAGTACCATGAATCGTAATATTCAGAGTGTATGAAATATCACTAGTTTTTACCACTAAGGAAAATCCAACTAATACAGTGAATTCAGTGAATTTTCCAGTGAATGTCTAGTTCATGTTATTTGTACCACTAGACTGTTCTAGTGGAGGAATAATATCTATGAATATTTACAGTGGAGAAATTTATAGTAATAGGCAAGATTTGCTTTTTACTATCTGATCATATTTCTTTTCTTTCTTTTTTATTAACTTCTCAGAGGGTATACACACTCACAGTAGAAAAACAGAGAGAGGGAAAGCAAGAAAGCACCCCCCCATGGGGCATGGTCATGCCAATACATACACACACACACACACACACACACACACTCACACACACACGCACCAGTGTGTTTTCTAAGCTGCCCGATCTGAGACTCAAACCAAGCAGTTGGCCATATTAGATCCAGTCACCCTAACTACCAGGCCACGGACTGACCCCATACTACATTTTTTAAAGCAAAGATTTTTGATGTTCAGAATTACTTTATTTTATATTCTTATTTTCTATTAACAGAATTATTGATATATGCAGTCATCCAATAAATTGTACTAGTTCTTATAATTGTATGCAGTTGATCTGCCCAATCCTTACTGACAATCCCAAATAGTCCAAACCAGTACGAATGACACTAAGAATACTTTCATTCCTCCGGTGTCCAGCTCTGTGCTGTGTTTATTTGCAAAGGACCCTCATGCATGCATCCATATAAATGAGGCAAACAGCGGACTAGACTGTGCCGCACCAGTCACTGAGGAGGAAAGGTGTGTATATAAAAATGACTGGGCATGATTTTCACTTGTAAGGAAGATTAATGTGTGTGTAACATCAAGCCAGATCTTCGGTCGAGGTGTTATGCTTTCAATCAAGGAAATAAAAAGAATAAAACCAATTACTGGTTTGTTCCCATTATCTTCTGTCAAGCACAACTCACTGTTCCATATGAATGTGACCTCCCATCCATAGAGCAGCCTAAGAACACTGCAGAATGGGCTTGTGAAGTTTTTACTCTGTTTTTACTTTAATTGGTGGGTTTTTAATCATCTAAAAAATCACTTTTCTTTGACTCAAAAGCTTTTATAAATAATTCCTAGCCTATTGATACTACTCAAAAATAGAAACTTTTAAGATAGTACAAAAAGTGTAGTTTTATCGGTGTCACTTGTATAAATTATTTCTCTGTTGTTACTGGGACATGAGATTTTTCCTACCTACCCATCTAATTCCTGACTTTAATCAGTTGGCTCTATGAAAAAGAAAGAAATTTAATGCATAAGGCAACTGATGTGTCGCTTACTTAGCTAAGTAACAGGTGTAAGTTTGCTATTGTTTCTGGGTTGAAATAAGTACCTCTGTTAAATAAAATGAGCTCAAAACTGTTCTACTCTTCAGCCATCCTGTCATTGCGAATGATCCATTTGTAACCTTAATGCAAGTAGGTAAATGTACTTAAGTGATTCCCTTATATAGGTTGGGTGGCATCTAACACCAACATCACCCAAGAATATGGGTTAAAGTTTGTGTTGTTGCTGGTTTTTTTTTTTTTTTCCAACCTAAGATACTTGGCACTCTGCACCAGTGTCTCGTGCTTACAGGGATGCTTTGTTTCTTAACAGGACTACTAGGACTGTTTGGTCACAGGCAAATACTGTCCTCTTTTCAGCCAAAACACTCCTGGAAATAATTGCACTTTTTATTTTATTTTTTCTCCCTCTCCCCCTATCCCCATCCTTTACTTAGGTTGGAAAGGCTGGTGGATGTCCTGAGGAAGAAGGTTGAAACAGGGACCATGAGGACAGTGATCTGAGTGAAAAAACGACAGTCTGGGGAAGCGATCACATCTGGTGACCAGGCTGCTTCATTCAACACTGTGTAAACACTAAAGCCTTAACTTAGCAAACAGTTGTTAGAAGTGGGACACTCCAGCCACATTCCAAGCTGAGATAAAATCAAATCACAAATGTTTAACCACTTTGCTGCTGACTTGAGTTATTTATCCAAATATATTAACTACAGACTTTTACCAATGGGTAGCTATAAGGTTGCACTTTATTTCGAAACTGTTTTATATCTCAGTATCTTTAATATGTATCTCTTTACTGAGAGGCCCTATGGAAACATGGTAAAGTTGGTGAGGATCATATCTTCACATATGGCCCTTTCTGAATCAAAGTGCAGCAAAGTAAATATTGTCTAAGCCTTAATCCACTGTGTTAGGTCAAAACTTCAAATACATGCATTTTTCAATATAGGGTATATTTCTTAACTGAAGAGAGAGGCTCAGACACAGAGTTTGCAGTCTCTCTGCAATGCATGTATGTAATCTTTGTTAGTATTAAAACATATTGTGTATAGATGCCATGAATTATATATATAGTTTGCTTTCATAGGAGTTTGGTATGATAAATCACATTAATTAAGACATGATTTTTGTTTCACAACAAATAATGCAGACTGATTCTAATAAAGAGAAGAGATTTTTCATGTGTATTTTAAGTTCATATTGTCAGTATTTTTTCATGTTGAATCTGGATAATTATCTAAACTCCACCTATGTTATAAAAACTGTCATGTCTCTGTCTGATAGGCTGGGACACTTTGGGGCTTGAAAATTAGCATGTGCTAGTATGTCTTTATCCTAAAAGGCAAGAGACTATCAAACTCGCTTTCTTATTACTTCTTTTAGGTTTTTTTAACCTGAATTTTTATTATGGAAGAAGGGAACACAATATATAATATACAATAAAATTCTAATGTAAAAATATAGACTTAGAAAAAAGTAAACCTGCAGGCTCAGGTTATCTACTTGTTATTTCACTTAAGAGATAGGTTTAAATAGTTAAAGCAAGGCAGTCACCTCTGATCATATGAAGGTATGAATAGACTGAGATTTTATGTATTTGATCATAGCAAAAATATATTTTTTTTAGATAATAGAAGAGAGGCCAATAGAAAATGTTTATACCTAAAATAAAGATGAAATAGACAACTGGACACTAGAGATTGAATTGGTGAAAATTTTGTAGGCAAGCGAAGATTTTTCTAGGGGCCTTACATTTTTAATTCATTTTTAAGATTGAGCTAAATTATCTATCATTGCCTGTTTTGGGGATAAGTATATCTGGAACAATTTGCACACCATTCTTTCATATACCACTGGAGATTATTCATTTGAATTCTTTTTACTCTGCAAGAAAACATAATATACTTGTCATGGCGACTAAAGAATCATAATGCTAAAAACCCTATTTCTTCCTTATTAAATCCGTATTCATGAAATAAATTGGCAGTTAGAATTATTCCATTGCAGTCAGATTTAGGATTTACTCATGTTGCCAGTTTTTAATTATTTTTATAGACTATGAGAATTAGAAAATAAAGAACAAGAGGGATTAAAAAGAAGCTAACTGGATTTACTCTGTAGTCCTAAACAGAATTATAGCTTTCCATAGACCAGTGACTGTATAAGTATGGAAATGTGTAATAATTTGTACGTGTACGTAGTCTTGTCTTCAGGTTTTAGTTGAAACCCACTACAGCTCCCTATATTAGAAACAGCACCTTCTAGTCGTCTGGGAGGCAGAGGTAAGTAAAGAGAAACAGGTCTTGTCACAAAATAGTCTATTCCTGAACCCTCTTAAAATAAATCACACGTAAACTTGAATCTTCAGTTTAGTCCTAAAGAATAGACAGACCTTCTTTGAATTTCATCTGGGATTTTCAAAAGCATGGAGTGTAGTGTAAAGACATTTTACAACTTCCAAACATTTTCAATACCCAAAACATCGAAGTAGCACAACCCATTCTTGTAATGAATATCCAGAACTTCTCTAGAATATGATATTATAAAGTTAAATTTACCAAACAATTAAAATATCAACTATTGTTCAATATAGGTAATCTCCCAAAAATATCACATCCCTTTGAAAATGAGTTGTCTACAAAATTACAAATGCAAAGTATTACAGCCAAATATTATCTTAATTGATTTCTTATACTTAAATGTCCACCAACAGTATTTCAAATAGTCTTTGTGTGTATGTGAAGTAATAACCTTGCTCACCGAAGACTGGTTCTCTACATATGCTACAATAATGCAACCTCAGAAGTATTTCACACTGTTCAAAAAGGTCACTTTGAGTTCGCTATAAAACATCATTAAGTCTAATTATTGTAGTAACGTAAGAATCTACTTGTTGTAAAAGTAAGTAGTTCAGAAGAAAGGTAGAAAAGATAACACTAACATTATAGCACTTAATGATTTACAAAGTCCTTTTACCTACTTTTTTTGGATCCTATTGATAGCCATATAACAATGAGAATAAATTGTATATAAATATAACCATATAATAATAATGATGATTATAATAATTTTAGTTTAATATTACCATTATTATTATTACGTTTATTCTACAGATAAAGAAATAGTCTTGGAACTTACCAGGGACTAGCTAGGAGTTAGAGCTAAGGTTTTATAACCATACTCCTGTGTAAGAAAACAATTTTTAAGATTTCAACTCTGGCAATGTCTGTTGTTATTGTTCCTTTTCTTTATAAATGCATGCATAAATTCCCTAAAACTCAAAATGTTTACACAGTTCTTTCAATGGAGTATGATAATGTGATCTACATGTGTCAATAGCATCCTGCTGTTATGGTATTACAGTTGCAACATGCTTTGCCTCAGCCTTCACTGATTAGGGCTGTTGTGACAATTCATCGTTAATAAAACACAGCCTGGAGTCACTTCTGCTCTTTTTCTGATGCTAAAGCATGACAATGTCGTTGATAAAATGGTAGTCTAAACTTGAAGGCTTGCTCTACCTCCTAGAGCAACTGTTAGAAATATAACCAGTAATAAGCAAGACTATTGGTTATATACAAGGTATACACAGTTGTAGCAAAGCTCTTAGTTAATTATGATCACACAAAAATGTTTTATTTCACTGTTACAAATAAGCCATTATGTTTAAAATTATTGAATAGTTGAAATCCATGATAAATTAAGATGTTTTGCTTACTTTTCTCAATGATAAAGTTGATCCTTGTATATTTCCTTATTCAAATAAACAAATAATCTGATCTTCTGATCAGATCATTTGCTGTTAGAATTAACTTATTTCACCAGAAAACATGAAATTTTTTTAGATTTAGTAGTAAATATAGCTACAAAAGTAATTTTATATGTAGTATTTTTGAGATCATCATTGCTTATAAAGCTTCCATTTTAAAATAGCCATGTAATAGGGTAATACATGATAAAATCACCCTGGCTTATACATTTTGTCTTTCACATATCATACATGTAGATTCCAAAATTTTCACAGATATTATAGTATTGTTAGTAACTATTACAAGTACCCTATCTATTCATATATGCACATATACACACACGAAAATACATTTGCCTTTTTTTAAAGAATTATTTTATTTAACTTTATTTATTTACTTATTTTAAAAGAGGGACAGAGTGAGAGAAAGAGAGGGAAAGTGAGAAAGCAAGCCTCTAGGTCTGGGACTTGAACCACAGTCTGCCATGTGGGAGTCCAGCACCCTTAACCACCATGCCACCTGCTATCCCCACATTCGCCTTTTTAAAAAATTGATTTATAAGTAAACTGTTAGACTCCAGCAATTTTGGCATTTTTGTTCATGTTTTATTGGAAATGCACGTGGTTTCTGAGGCTTTTAAACAAATACATAGAATGGTTGAAAGATTTATATTGCTCGTGCTTTGCTAAATATGTCATCTCCAGAAAAGATGTGGTTTATTTTGGCAGTGTTTTTAAAAACTCAAATATTTTAAGCATTTGCTAAGTTGGAGCTTGCACATTTGAACTAGTAGCATGCGTTCCAGAATACCATCTCAAGTTACCGAACTTTTTGTAATCCTTTTACTAGAATAACCTTTTCTGAGAAGGTTTCTTTTCTTTTTTGTTATGTACTTTAGTGTAAGTTAAATTTATAAAGGTTGAAGTTGTTATTTTTTTTAATGTAGGACTTCATAACTAGAATTTGACAATGATAGATATGTTTTGAGAACCATTCAAATATGGTATATTATTAATATTCCTTTAATTTTATTTTTTTCTACATATAATTTGGAATATGCTAGTACTTTGAAAGCCACCAGTTTCTTGACTATTTGATTATTAACAAAGTTGTACTTAAATGTACGAACTCAAATACCTAAAATATATATTTAGTTTTTATTCACATAAAATCCCCTACCCAAATCTTACACATTTTTAAATGCAGTTCTTATGCATTGATCTTAATAAAATGTATAAATGTACAGTCCTGAAGACACTGTACTGGATATGCACTATAAAATATATTGCAGTAAGGAAACAGATTAAGTGCACCATCAAACTGTGTCTGGCTTCCTTATAACAAGTTTAATAAAGATAAAAGTCAATATGAACAAATTTGTTAGGTACCTTAGGAACCTTTCAAAACTATTTAGATATAAAATAAAATTATAGTAATAAAATATTAAAGAGACATATGGTTAGGAAGAACCAAGAAGAGAGATCAAATTCATTTAAGTAAACCGTAATAGAATGATTCCACCAGGCAAATCCCAGATACTCGGGAGTCTGAGACAGGAGGATCATGAGTTCAAGGCTAGCCTGGGCAAAATAGTGAGACACTGTGCCTTTTTTTTTTTTTAAGATATAGTTAATTTTATTAATTACCTTTTTAAAAATTTGCTATAGGGCACAGGCACTCACCAGAGAGAAACAGAGAGAGAAAGAAAGTGAGAAAGCAAGCTGCCAAATCCAGGACTCAATACTCTGTCAGCAATGTGGGAGTCCAGTGCCTTGTCCATCACAATGTCTTAAAAAAAAAAAAAAAAAAAGACTGATTCAAATCTATTATAAAACATGTCTAGTAATTATAGAATGTATATGTGGAATTTCGTCATAACCAAGAGCTGAAATCTAAAAACACTATTTTCATTGTGTTTGATTATTCAGTCATGCTAAAATATATAGAGATAGGCTAAATAACACTCTTTCACTTCTAACACACTTGGAAATTAAAGCTTAGGATATAAAAGACCAGGGTTGGGTAGGCAGTAGGAGTCGGGGCACAAGTTCTGTAAACTGGTAATATCTAAACTATCATATTATTATGTAAAAGTCATTATAGTCTTACTTTGTGATATTGCTGTCATTCACAGGTACACAATAATAACATTGTTACTATTTATGGAGATTTTTTTTAAATGAGAATGAAACAGTTTTATATATATTTACAATTTCCAGTGCTCTTTGTCTTGTGTAGATTGAGTTTCCACCTGTTATCCTTTTCTCTACCTAAAATATATATCATCTGTACTAAGTGCTGGTAGGTTGGTTCAGCTTTAGTATGCCTGAAAATGTCTTTTTTTTTTTTTTTTTTGCCTTCATTTTGTAAGATGGATTTTTCTGGATATAGATTTTCAAGTTTAAATGTTTGAGTTTTTTTTCTCTTTCTTTCTGTATTTTAAAAATACCACTCTGATATCTCTGGCTTGCTTTGTTCCTGCTGTCGTTCTTATGTACTCTGCACATAATGTGTTTTTTGGCTTCTTAGCCAATTTTTTAAAAGAATTATTTTATTTAACTTTATTTATTTATTCATTCATCTATTTATTTATTTATTTAATTTGACCAGAGAGGGACAGAGTGAGAAAGAGAGAGAAAGAGGGAAAGTGAGAAAGCAAGCCACCAGGTACAGGACTAGAACCATGGTCGGCCATGTGGAAGTCTAGCACCTTAATCACCACGCCATCTGCTGGTCCCTTCTTAGCCAATTTGATTATTTTATGGTGTAGATTCCTGCATGTTCCTGTGTTTAAGGTTTATTAAACTTCTTGTTTAATAATGGTAATGTAATCTTTACCATTAGAAAAATTTCAGCCACTGTTTTTTCCAATACTTTTTGACCACCAACTTTTTTTTTTCTCCCTTTGAATCTACCATTGGATAAATATTAGGCTACTTATACTTGCCCCTCAGGCTTTTCATGCACCATTCATTTTCTTTTCAGTCTTCTGTGTGTTCCATTTTGGATAGTTTCTATTGGTTTATCTTCAGTGTTTTTGTTGTTGTTGCTGTTTTTTTGTTTTCAGCTTTAATATTTTCTTCTGCAGTGTGTAATGTGCTGTTAATCCCATCCAGGGCCTTTTTCTTTATAGACATTGGTCATTCCAGAAACCATTTTAGCCATGTGTGAGTTTAGGGTATTATTCTTTTCCTTCTTTTTTTTTTTTTTTTTTTTTTTTTTTTTTTGAGATAGGACAAGTATGCTAGTCAGAGAGCCAGAGAGAGACAGAAAGTGAGGACTCACTCCCCGGGGGGGGATGGCCAATCCACAGTCCCTTCTCCTCCAGTCTCCTCTTGGGATTTTGCGCACGCACACACACACTCCTGGTTTGAGTTTAGAGCCACTGGGTCCAAGACTGAAACCATGTTCAACCACAAGAGAGTCCAGTGCCTTAACCACTTTACCATCTGCTGTCCCCAGGGCATTATTCTACTGTCCTTTCTGGTGGATTTTACTCTGGTCGTAGTAGCTTCCTTAAATCCTCATACTGATCAATATTCAGAGGAAGACTCAAAGAATGCTTTACAGTTCTCTAGAGCTTCCTCTCTCTCTCTCTCTCTCTCTCTCTTTCTCTCTGTCTCTGCTTCTTTCCCTGTGGCATAATTCAGCAGTACATTTAATGGTAAGGTGTTATCTGCAGGGGGGCCCTTATTAGATAGCCTCATCTTAGCTTCTTTAATCCCCTACTTAGGATAGCTCGGACATAATTTGAAGGAGAAATTATCCATGTCACTCAAGCCCTGTGAGTTTCTGGCTATGTGACTCCAGCCCTTCATGACTGACAAAGGTCTTGGTGGTTGCTCTGTTTCTAGCAGCAGCAATCTGCCACATAGAAGACCAGACTATCTTTCATCTTTTCCCAGAACCAGCAAATGCCTCCGGGGGAAAAGGTGGCTGCAGATCATCAGTTTACCTCTCTGTGGCCCTCCTCTGTAGAATCTTAGTCCCCCCAGTTTTTGTTTTAGCCCCTCTCTGATACTTTCCTTTTTAAAATTTATTCATCCGGTTTTTTTTTTTTTCTGAGATAAAGAAGCACTCCCAACGTGTTTCTGTATGCCTCAGTCCATCCCCAGTCTCGATAGGGATTACAGGTGCATACTTGCCCCGCGTGCCTGGGGAGGTCCTGGGATGCAAACCTATGACTTTTGCCATGTGGGTACAGTGGCATCACCACTGTACCATCACCTTGCCCCTCCCTCTCTGTTACTTTTTTTTTTTTTTTTTTTTTTGAGAGGTTTTTGCTAGAGGGTGCATGTGCTCGCCAGAAAGACAGAGACAGACAGAGACAGAAAGCGAGAAATCACCCCCCAGGGAGATGGCCATACCGCAATCCCTTCTCCTCTCGGGATCTTGGGCACACATGCACACGTGCCCGGCGTGAGTTTAAGCCACTGGGTCCGGAACTCGAACCATGGTAGACTACATGGGAGTCCAGTGACATAGCCATTATGCCAACTGCTGGTCTCCCTCTCTATTACTTTTAAACCAATACTTTTTTCTTTTTTTAAGTTTTCCCAGCTTTTTAAGTTGTTTTTAGTAAGAACATTGGTCTATCACAAAGTGCTCTGTTCTGTCAGGAAGCAGAAATCCACTGATTTTTAAATTTCCATTTTGGACTTCATGTCTACGGGTTATACCTGTTCATGCCCTCATCCATTTGGTTGCTTTTATAGCCACTGTACCTGTCTCATATTTTCAAGCCCTTTTCATTTTTTTACACTTTTTTTCTTAAGGTTTTGTTCCATAGAGAATGTGCACTCTCCAGAGAGAAACAGAGAAAGGGAAAGTGAGAAATCATCCCTCGAGGGGAATGGCCACACCATAATCTCTTCTTCTCCTGGAATTTTTCGGCAGGCATGCACACACATGTGACTGATGTGACTTTCAAACCACCAGATACAGGACTCAAACCATGGTCAGCCATGTGAGAGTCCAGCACCTTAACCACCACACTACCTGCTGGCCCATTTTCTGATCCATTTTAAACATACTTATCCCATAATTAATTTCTGATAGTTTTGACATATCAAGTATTTGCCACTCTAATTTTGCTCTTATTTCTGCTAGCTATATTTATGTTGCCTCATTTCTTTAAATATTGGTGTCCCATAACATCATCTTGTACTTCTTAGAATTATTTGCTGTGGAACTTTTCAAGACCTAGGTTAGAGATGGTCCCTCCATAGAGCTCTAGTTTTGTTGTTGTTTGCCAGTCACTAGGAAACAGGTACAGGCCTTGAATTATTTTCAGATCTTAATTTAAATTTTATTGAGCCACTTAGGTGATGTTCATTTGAGTTGAAAACCCACATGAGTGCTACTCTGTGCTTGTAAAATTTATAAGGGAATTTTCCCCCTCCATTCATAGCCTAAGATCAGGATTTCTCTCCCCTGGGCTTTGTCCCCCATATCCCGCTACATTAGAAAGCCATGAAAACCAAATCTCCGTTTTACCATCATGTGGCACACAGCAAATGCTTTCAAAGTGAAACTGACCTTTGGACTTTACTTACTCTGAAAGTTTACAGGGTTTCTTTCTGTTTTGTTTTGCTTTATTTTGTTTAAGACACACATGCTCGCCAGAGAGAGAGTCAGAAAGCACCCTCCATGGAATGGTCTACACCACACTCTCTTTCCTCCATTTCTCCCTTTTTTGGGGATTTTGAACAGTGAAAACATGCCCAGCATGTTTTTCAAGCCCCAGGGCCCAGGACTTGAATCACACAGCCATGTAGGGGATCTAGCCACCTTAACCACCAGGCCATCAGCTGCCCCAGTAGTTTCTAGTTTTACTCAGGATTTGGACTCAGAATTTTTTTTTTTTTTTTGAGAGAGATTTTTGCTATAGAGTGCATGTGCTCACCAGAGAGACAGAGAGTCAGAAAATGAGAAATCACCGCTAGAGGAGATGGCAGCACTGTAATCCCTTCTCCTCCATTCTTCTCTCAGATTTTGGGCGCACACACAACTAGCATGAGTTTCAAGCTGCAGTCTACTACGGGGGAGTCCAGCGACATAACCATTACACCTCTTGCTGGTCCCAGGGCCTCCGAATGTTTTTAACTGACTACCTACACACTGATATATGTAAAGAGATGTGTCATTTTCTATATAGCATTTTTTAAGAGCTTACTGCAAGAGGTACCAGCTTCATCATAGCAGGAAACTGTAGCCAGGGTTCAGTGCTATTAAGTTTATATATATACATATAGATCTAATTGTACTGAATTTAGTATCATTTGTGCATATGATTAAAATGCATTAGTATTAAGTTTACTTTCCAAAACCTGTCATTGCAATTCTTTGTCCCCGCCGGTAATAACAAGCAGTTTTTCATTAAAGAAAATGATTGAATAATTTAAATTAGCCTGGGTAAGAAAACCAACAGCTGACCAAAATGAAATGTTTGAGTTATGAGCCATGTGCCACTCTGGTTTATCTGCAGCCAAAAGGTTCAGAATCCTTATTCAATTAACCATGTTGCTTGGGAAGGCCGGGTCGCCCTGAATAAGAGCTGCCTGGTGATGAGTAAGAGGTATCCGTGACACACAAGTTCAGACCTTGCAACTCTGTTTTTTTGTTTGAACTCTCTTCTCCGTTGTAGCTAGGGATCTGGCATGGAATTTAAACACTTGTGTGGTAACTCCATTCCTCCAGCCATTGTGTTGTTAAGCTCTAGCTAACGAACTTTAACACTGGCCCCAGTAAGGCAATACTTCGAGAACAGCCCCAATCAACACTACTGGTTTTATAATTTAAACCATATGATTTATATGTGTTTGTGCAACTAAGAGGCAGTCCAGTCCAAGTGCTACACAAAGTAGCCTTCATGATACGTATGAAGAATAAAGAAGTAAACCAGGATGCACCTTAGAAAGAAAGCTTAAATCAAGAAGTAACTTTGTTTTCAAAAATCTCACTTACTGAAGGAGAAACTTAAAAACAGACGCCTATTTTAAAACGTGTTGCCTAAAATAGAGGAACCAAAATCACATAATATTTGAAAAGGTGAGAACGGCCAAATGCACCAGTCACGCGTACTTTGTCTCCTGTGGCCTTTTTCTTCCCTGCCTACGTTTTTTGTTGCTTAGGGAGATTCTCCTGATAATGTCACAAAGAATGTCCCTCAGACCCATGTAGATTATGTACACATTGGCTTGTTAAGGGCAAGTTTTGCTTTAAAAGCTCAAGCTTCCTTTTGCTTTTAAACATACTGTTTTGAATCTAAAAGCCAAGTGACTGAAAAAGGGGAGACTGAATCTCTTCTCTAGCTCACAAACCAATTCTGAAGATAGTTATGGATGAGAAAATTCTAATGTGTTTAGAACAATGATGTGATCATTTGACATAAAATGTCTCCGTTAATCGTATTGAAGAATTACACTTTAATGTGTACGCTGATTGCTAATGCCTTGTTACATTTATAGTCTTACTGCTTTGCCAAATTAGATTTGCTTTCTAGATCTTTTCTTACACTGTGATCATATTATAAAGAGCAGTTGTATACTTTACGTAGGTAACAGAGGAATATAAATGTATAATCTTATCTGGCATATACAAGGAAGAAAAAAATTTAAATCAAAAGTTTCCTTTAAGTTAAAACCTCAGTTAGGTCACAGTAGTCACTGTGTTTCTGCTTTATAAAGCTTACATCATCTTTTTCAAGAAATAGAGTTGTATTGTGTGCTCAAAGTTCAAATATTACAGATATTATTGTCTTTAAATTTTTGAAGAATTATCTGGGCCCATATTGAATTATTTTAAAGAGCCAGTTGTGCAAATTATGTGTAGAAGTTCTATGCCACATTATTTCAGTTACTTACGGCTGGCAGGAAAATTAATAAAAGCAACTTTCATTCATACCATATGGATACCTCAGGCCTTTTGCTCTAAAAGTGCTCCCCATTTCAGTTTCTGTCCTGTATATTCATTATTTAATTCATTTGCCATTTTAAATCCTTTACTCAAATCCACTTTCACTTATTTAAATCCAATCTATGCTTCAAGAATACTTGCATGCCACCTCCTACATGAAACTTTTCCTAATTCCCTATTCCCACCCACCATCAAACTGTCATTCATCTCTTTTCTGTGTGCCTTATAACTCTTTCTTCATCTCTCTATTAGAGCAGTTATTAAGTTTTTTCTCATTCCAGTATTCCTATACCATCTTTCATAAGAATACAAGCTTCTGGAGATCAGATTCAGACTTGTTCTTATTTCTTTGCACAGGTAAATACTTGAAGAACAATCATTCTTGTTTAATAATGAATCCTAAATTTTTGGACTATTTTAAGTTTCTCAACGTTTGTGTGACATATCTTTCTAAAACACAGGACATTAAAACAGTGGAATCTGACTATCCTTTACTACAACAATATTAGGATATACCATTATGTCAAATTACCTAGCTCATTACCAGGCGAAACAGTATGCTTACCTGACAACTGTAACGTTGGAACCGTAATCAGTTTCAAGTGAAGAGTCGTGAACATTTGCTATTGTTGTTTGGTATTTTGATTTGTTTTTTTGGTTTTGTTGTGTTGTATTGTGCCATGTTCTTTTTAATCAAAACTTCTTGTGTAGCTATTTAATTTTGACCCCAATACAGTCCCAAGTTTGAAATTTCACTCTATGATAAAGTGAAGACATGGTTTCATTTTGTTGACTACAAAGTTTATACATTTTCAGACCACAAAATAGGCTATTTAAATCCTCTTGGGGGCCAGCAAGTGGCATGGTGGTTAAGGCACTGGACACTCCCACATGGCCAACCACAGTTTGAGTCCCAGATCTGGTGACTTTCTCACTTTCCCTCTCTCTCTTTTTCTCTCTCTGGTCAACCTAAATAAATGAATGGACAAATAAAATTAAATAAGTAATCTCTCTCTCTCTCTCTCTGGTCAAATTAAATAAATGAATGAATAAATAAAATTAAGTAAGTAATCCTTCTTTAAAAATCCTACTGAACAAGAATAATAACTAGATTGCTTTCTGGAGCCAAGTGCATCCAAACTTAGGCAGGGAGAGAGCAGGTATGAGCGACGGATGTGTCCTCTGATGTTGCTGCAGCTACTTTAAATCGTAATTCCAAATTCGGTAGTCCCTCCTTTCCTAAAAGAAACCCAAGTTTTCTAAATTCTGATTACTTTGATATACCTTCCTAAAGTTTTGCTTTCTGATGATATATTATTATTTCAATGCCTGAGCCATATTTTAAGATATATGAGAACAAAAATTAATTGTGCATGAACATTACTCACCAACCTACGATTTCAAGAATTGATATTTAGTGACTAATTGTATTTTGTGTATTCTTCAGTCTTTGCTCATTTTATTTTTTTCTGAGAATCACTTATTTAATTTTATATGTTAGTATTATTTATCCCAATTTGCTACATGGCATGTGCACTCACCAGAGAGAGAGGAAGTAAGAAAGCAAGCCTCCAGGTCAAGAACCTGAACCACATTTGGCTATGTGGAAATCCAGTGCCTTAACTGCCATGCCACCTGGTGGTTCTGTCTTTGCTGGTTTTAATCATGTAATTTGAAATTGAAGATCCTAAAGCTTTAAAAATGCATACCATTCTTCAACAAATAGGTCAGTTATATCAAAAGCTTTCTGAAACAAGCATAGAATATACATTGCCTTTTATTCTTATGACTGTGACCTTAACATTAATGAAAATCTGTAAATTCCTTAAAGAATCTTGTCTTCAAGGGGCCAGCAGGTGGCGTAGTGGTTAAGACACTGAACTCCCATGTGATTGACCTCCTTTCGAGTCTTGGACCCAGTGGCTTGAAACACTCCAGGCACGTGTTTGTGCATGCCCAAAATCTTGAGAGGAGAATGGAGAAAGGTTTGTGACCATCCCATCCAGAGGTTGATTTCTTGCTTTCTATATCTTTGTCTCTCTGGTGAGCTTACACACCCTATAACAAAAATCTCTCCAAAAAATAAAATATTGTCTTCTTATTAATCTGTCTTGACTGCATCTAATCAAAACATATTTTTCAATATAGTGTATCCTCTGAAATTGTTTTCAGTATGCACCTCACACATGAAGTTAACTATATTGATCATATAATTGCTTGCAGAGTGATTAACTTTATATTTATATATATATATATATATATATATATATATATATATATATATATATATATATATTTGTTGTGATTTTAAGCCACTGGGTCTGGGACTCAAACCACGGGCACGGGCAGCCATATAGGAATCTAGCACCTTAGGTACTAAAGTGTCTTCATTCATCAAGGAACAGTAAACCAAAACTGCCAGCATTGTTTCCCATGTCGAAAACTTAAAATCATCTCAGTGAGTAGTGCACAAATGCTGACACACAGCCAAATGATTTCACATTTGCCTTAAAGTAGCCAAAAGGTTGGGACCAGCAGTTAGCGTAATGGCTATGTCACTGGACTCCCATGTAGTCGACCATGGTTTGAGTCCCAGACCCAGTGGCTTAAACTCATGCCAGGCGCGCGCGTGTGTGTGCCCAAGATCCCAAGAAGAGAATGAGGAGAGAAGGGATTGCGGTGTGGCCATCCCCCCTCGTGGGTGATTTCTTGCTTTCTGTCTCTCTGCCTCTCTCTGTTTTTCTGGCGAACGCAAACACCCTATAGCAAAAACCTCTCCAAAAAAAAAAAAAGTAGCCAAAAGGTTAAGACACCATCTTTGTTCATACTCAATTTTTCTTGAAATTCAGCAGATCAGGCATGAAAATGCTATGCATTCTTAGCTTTTGCCTTGAACACCTAACGTTCTCTTAGTTGATAAGTTTTTTATTTGGAATTATGTCTTTAATTCTGGGATCTCTCATCTCTTTGAAACCATTTAATTAGAACACATAGGCCTCTTATAGAACATTCACATTTGGGGACATGAGAAGAGAGGAACTGATGAAATTTAATAATGTAACATAATCAGGCATTTCAAGTGAGAAATACAAATGTGTGTCTATCCTTCAGCCCTTTGGTTTGTCAGCCATAGTGCTTCCCTGTCTGCTGCTAAGAACTGAAACTTGTGCCATCAGGGTTAATGTTTTGACAGATTTTATCGTCAACCTTGCTATTGTAAATTTGCCTTGAGCCAAAATTTAACATGTTGTAAGCTCAGAAACAGTTTTTACTGTTGGTGATCCAGAAAAGGAAATAAATCAATTATGTTTTTTTGAATGATAAAGTATAACATTTAACTCCCTAAAAGTTATACATTACTTGAAATTTGGGAGAAATTCTCATTCTCTGTCTCCAAGGTCTTTCAATTGTCAATAAAACCATACATAAACACTTGTGCTTTTTGCAAGGGAGAATATACCAACGGAAATATATTAAGGGGCTTACATGCATGTGTGCTCACTAAATTTTATAACCAAAATAGTATCTTTAATTTTTCAAAATGAGATGGACCTTTGCCTTAGTATATAGAGTCAAAAATGTAAACCTTCATGTGATTCAGTGATTTAAAAAATCATAGCAGATGGCCGGGACCAGCAGTTAACATAATGGCTATGTCACTAGACTCCCATGTAGTCAACCACGGTTCGAGTCCCAGACCCGGTGGCTTAAACTCACACCGGGCACGTGTGCGTGCATGCCCAAGATCTCGAGAGGAGAATGGAGAAGAAGGGACTGCGGCGTGGCCATCCCCCCTGGGGGGGTGATTTCTCACTTTCTGTCTCTCTGTCTCTCTCTGTCTGGTGAGCGTACCCACCCTATAGCAAAAACCTCTCAAAAAAAAAAAAAAAATCATAGCAGATGGGCCAGCCCTGTAGTGCAGTGATTAAGCACTACACAGAGGAAGCCAGATCCCATATGGCCGATCAGAATTCAAATCCCAGCCCTCGTGGCTTGAAAAATATGGGCCATGTGTCCAAAATGCATCCTATCAAGATGGAAGAATTGGAGGAAAAGGGATTGCAGCGTGACCATGCTCTCACTGGTGGTGGTAGTGGGGGGTTCTCCCTCTCATGCATGTGGCCTCTACCTTTAAAAAAATACAGGGCCGATCCTCAGCCTAGTGGTTAACTCCTGAGCATACTACATGGCTGGTCATGGTTCAAGTCCCTGCCCAGCTCTAGCAGCTTGAAACACATGACAGGCAGGTGTACATTTGTGCCCAAAATCCTGACTGGAAAAGGAATTGAGAAAAAACGTGGTGTGACCAGACCCAATGGGGGAAGGAGGTGATTTCTCTTTTTTCCCCCTCTCCCTTTCTCTCTCTGTGTTAAGTGCACACCTCCTCTGGCAACTAAAAAAATATATATTTTTAAGAAAAAAATACATAGAATAGCTACTTCGTTTCCAAAAAAATTTATCCAAATGCTCTTTAGTACAAATGTATTTTATTGTGTGTGTCATCTATTATTTTATAAATACTTAGAGTATTTTATTAAACATACTCCAAATAATTGCTATTCCTAACAGCCTATAAATCTAGATTTTTTTTTCTAAAACATCTTCAATGACCATGACCATTAATATTTACTCATAAATGCATTTGTACACAGGCTTAACCATAGCACACCAGTAAAGACAAAAAGAGTTGTTACCCAGTTCTTTACCCTAGAATAAATCAAATCAACAAATATTTATTGAATGTCTACTATGTGCAAATAGCCCCGGACTGGTCAGCTTTTAAAAGCCATCCAACTTTTCACATTGACAAATCAAAGCATTATTTTATTTCAAGCATTGCAGAAACCACTTCCATGTCCTTACAGTGACAAAGCATATGAGGACCCTGCAATTACCTGGAGTAAAGAAAGACAGAAGAAGGTTCATTCACATAGTGAAAAGAGGAGAAAGGGTATTCTAAAATATCAACACCGGTGGACTTCATCATGTATGTATGTGTGTATGAGTCTCTTCGTGTGGGTGTATAGTGTGTGTGTGTGTGTGTGTGTGTGTGTGTGTGTGTGTGCGTTTTACATGCTATGGGTTTACTTGCTCATTTTTAAAAATAGGTTTTAATAGTTTGGCTAGTTTAAGTCCAGTGGAACTACAGAAACAAAATATCTAATCATATTTTATATAGAAAGATTCCTCAACATGGAGTTCCAAATTCTAAAACCTGGCTTGCCCTAAAGTTGATTATGAGATGACCTCATTACTAGATAAATGTATAATAAAAGAAGTGACTTCTACATTATTACAATAGAAAATGTAGAGACTTTTAAAAGTTCATCTTATCATAAATATGAGAAGCTATTTAGAGGCTCATTTTAAACAATTTAATCACTATTAGGAATGAAATGAAAAGTATCAGGAAGAGGCAAAACTTGTGCACTTTATTAACCTATGGTACTCTGGATGTTTCATTTTGTAAATCTGTAAAAGGTAAAATAATATACTGTCTGCCCACACTGAGTGATGCAATTTTTTTTTTACCGAAGTGTAGAACAAAGTCTGGTGATAATTTCTGGGTGTGCCAACAGAATTAATGCTGGCTGCTTTGCATAGCACATATGTGTATATATTGGCCGTAGGAAACACTATCATTGATATTCTCACAGGGTCTGGTGTTACTTAAAAATATTTGTTTAGGAGAACTAATTATTAAATATCAATGTTTCCTTCTATTGGTAGATTAAGTTTAATTTCTAATGAAAGTCAAAACAGATTCTAAATAACCATTTTAAGCAGCAGCTTTTATTTTAATGCCTGGAAATTAATAATCAGTTTTTATGTGAAGGGAAAAATTATACTTCTATTCAAAGTTTGTGTTTCTGTTATAAAACTCTTTTCAAAGTCATCTGGAAACAAAGCTGTCTTCTCATATTTCTTTTAAATTATTTGCACTTTGCCTATAAATAGTTGAGATTTATTTTCAAAGGGTTTGCTGATGTGTTCTGTAGTAAATTTTGAATTTCTTCTCACATACAGTCTTTCTCTTCTTGGTCAATCATCCTGTTGACTTTCTTAAACATAGTAAGCATTTTCAATATGTGACTACTTACATTGGTTTGGTAGCTTTCATTTGTGTGTCTGGTGTTTCGTAATTAAGGTTTTTGGATATATTCTAAATAAAACTTCACTTGGGTGATCCAGATTTAATGCTCATGTTCATGAAGAAATATTATCTTTGGAGTTCTTCCTGATTTTCACTCTATTTCCCCCTCTTTCAACCAGAATTCCCAGCACTGAGACCCTCTTACCTAGAACCTATCCTGGATTCACCTGCCCCCTTGTGGTATTCCTCTTGGAACAGTTCATTGATTTCTGAAATTTGGTGTACATAGCCTCAGAGGAGTCACCTCCTTATCCTTGTCTGGCAGTCTAGATTCAGACAAGTTCTCTTACATTAGCCACTGGCCAATGTGAAAAGATGGAAGGCATCTATTTATTAATTTATTGTTAATTCAGAGCACAACAGGGAAATTGGGTGCTTTAAAGAAATGAGTGTCACAGATGGCAGGTGGTGTGGTGGTTAAAGCACTGGACTTGCACATGGCCGACTACGGTTCAAGTCCCAGACTTTGCCATTTGCTTTTGCACTTTCTCTTCACTCGCTCACTCACTCACTCACTCGCTCACTCACTAAATTTTTTTAAATGTATTAATAATAAATAAAAATTGTAAAAATAATTCTTTTCAAAAAGAAATGAGTATCTTGGAATAAATGATACTTCATTGTGTTTAGGATCAATATTAGTAATTTGCAGATTGGTTTTACAAACATTCTCATAAAACAGCTTAAAATCAAGTTCATTTTATGCCGATGTCTTTTTTTTTTTTCTGTAGGAAGTAAAGGAGGAGCAACTGCTATTCTATTTTATTTAAATTTAAATACATTTCTAAGCCTTGCATGAAGGATGAATTTATAAATTCAAAAAAAAATCTTGTATAACCTCTAGTCAGATGGGTTAGATATGATTGACACAAACAGACTTTTGTTTCCCTCTCTCAAAAAGGAATTCCTTCTTCACATGCCACAAGACTTTTTACCGCTTCAATTGAAATCAATAGGATTTGCATATGGAAAAAAGGTGTATATATTCAATGGACTAAATTTACTTAGCCACAAGTTCAGAGGCATTTTGCAAGAGTAAGGACATAAAATTTAGGCCTGTAGTTAATAACGAATACTGTAGAGTTTAAAGAATAAGGGAGAGAAAAGTACTATTTACCTAAACTGTTTTTCTTCCAAGAAAGAGATCAATTAATAAATCATTATTGTTAGTCATTCCTCAAAATAAAATTCTAAAAATTTCACTCTCTGTTAACTCAAAAATATTTCTAGCAAAAAAGAGTTGTTTCTTTCCACGCTGTCCCTCCCCACCTCCCACCCCCGCTGGCTGGATTGAGTAATAAGTGACCTCAGGAGAGTTTAACCCTCACCTGTGATCAGTAGAAGAATCAGTATGCAGGCTTTAATAAAGCAATTTGCAGGCCAACTCCCAAATTTCTGGTATCTACCGCTCCTTTGCAGTTTCTCTCGCGTTCCTAGCAGTTGACCTACTAACAGTTTCCCAGAAACACAGGTTCAAATTTTGGCAGGCTTACCTCACCTCTTTGTCCTTCCAAAGTACATAAATGCTAAACTGTGCTCACAGTGAGGAAGGGAGAGTCAGTCCAACCAAACTTTTAAACCCAAGACCCTTTCTGTTCCCTACCAAGTTACTGCCATCTCTCCAAAGGAATAGTTTGGTCGGTGTGCCCTTGGCATAATGTCTTCAGCCTGGATTAAACACAGGTGACTGAGAGTCTGCCTTATCTCCAAAGGGCATTAGTCACTCTATAAAAGTTAAATTTATTATGAAATGCTTTGTTTGTGTTAGCATATATCTTCTCTGGGAAGCTGGAAACAAAGGCATGTCCTTTAAGACTCCATATGGGGAAAACACATCCTCCTTTGGAATTTAACCTTAATTTGAACCAAGATCAGTGAAAGAAAAGCACTTTAGTGTATTGTTCCCTCGCTCCACCCTTCTGTCCCCTTATCTACGTGGAGTTACTGTGACTGTGAGTTTAACTCTTCCAATTCCAAACCTTGCTTTCCTGAAAGTTCCCTAAAATTTTACTTTAGAAGAGAAGTATATTAAAATAATTGTGGCAGACAGTTATACTTTGCTACTTAAGAATAAGTGGTTTTCTGTAATATATGGATTCTGATATCCTTAAATAAACGCATCGTCAGTTTATACTCACATACATCTTCATTATTCCTTTTGTTGTTTTAAGGTACATTGTAAATAATGTTATTTCCTAAAAGTTTTATTTTCTGAGATCCTCGTGGTAGCAAACATTGTCATGTATGCATAATTGACACTTCATTAGAAGTAAAGAATAGTTAGAAGTAAGAAAATTTACATTAGGAATGACGCTGAGGTCTTTGTAGTGCTGCCTCCATGTCTCAGATTCATACATGCTCCCATGGTCTTTTTAAAAGGCAAAGCAGGGGACCAACAGCGTAATGGCTATGTCGCTGGACTCCCACGTAGTCGACCGCGGTTCGCGTCCCGGACCCGATGGCTTAAACTCACGCCGGGCGCGTGTGTGTGAGTGCCCAAGATCCCGAGAGGAGAATGGAGGAGAAGGGATTGCGGCGTGGCCATCCCCCCTGGGGGGGTGATTTCCTGCTTTCTGTCTCTCTGTCTCTCTCTGTCTGTCTGGCAAGCGCACGCACCCTATAGCAAAAACCTCTCCAAAAAAAAAAAAAAAAAAAGGCAAAGCAGACCCAGCAAGTGGCAGGGGGGTTAAGGCGACTGGATCCTACTTGACCGATACATGGTTTGAGTTCTGGCCCCAGTGACATGAAAAACACAGAGATCACATGTGCATTCCCAAAATCCCAAGAGGAGAGTGGAGAAGGGATTGCACTGTGGCCATCCCTTGGGGGGTGCTTTCTCACTTTCTCTTTCTTGCTCTCTCTCTCTCTGTCTCTCTCCAGGGAGCACATTCTCCCTATAGGAAATGTTAAAAATAATAATGATAATAATAAAAGCAAAGTGAAACCTCCATCGCATAGGGCAGAAGGTGACGCAGATGTAAAAGGAAACGGCTCTATGGGACTGACCCACAGGGAAAGGGTCCAGGTTAGCCTCTGGAGACTTCCCTGAGTACACTGGGCATGCAGGCATGTGGGTGCCTGTGTCTGGGGCTGGCTGGAAATGAGGGTGGAAATGATATCTCCACTCTGTTAGGAGTGATTTCTCTCTCTCTCATCAAATATATCAAAAAGAAAATGATTTAATTTGACATTTTTAAAATTTTTACCTATATAAATGCTTGAAGTTTTTAAATAGTATCTAACAGCAGACTTATAACCATCCAAGTGATTTTCCTTTATTGACTTTGTTATAGTAAAGAAAAATCGCAAACTGAATTTGAATATAAGCTTAAATTCTCATTTATTCTTTAAAAAAACATCATTTTAAATGTACCTGTATTCAGTCACTCTCTAAATAACTACCCTTAGTGGGGCCACCAGGTGGCATGGTGATTAAGGTACTGGACTCACACATGGCCAACTGCAGTTCAAATCTCAGTTCTGGTGGCTTGCTTTCTCACTTTCCCTTCTCTCTCTGTCTCTCTGGTCAAATTAAAAAATAATAATACATGACCAGCAGGTGGCGTGATGGTTAAGGTGCTGGACACTCCCATGGCCAACCATGGTTTGAATCCTGTACCTGGTGGCTTGCTTTTTCACTTTCCTTCTCTCTTGTGTCTGTCTTTCTCTGGTCAAATGAAAAATAAGTCAATGATGGGACCAGCAGTTAGCGTAATGGCTATGTCGCTGTACTCCCACGTAGTCGACCGCAGTTCGAGTCCCGGAACCGGTGGCTTAAAACTCACGCCGGGTGCGTGTGCGTGAGTGCCCAAGATCCCGAGAGGAGAATGGAGGAGAAGGGATTGCGGCGTGGCCATACCCCCTGGGGGGTGATTTCTCACTTTCTATCTCTCTGTCTCTCTCTGCCTGTCTGGCAAGCGCACGTGCCCTATAGCAAAAACCTCTCCAAAAAAAGAAAAAAGAAAAAAAAAATAAGTCAATGAATAAATAAAAATTAAATAAATAATTCTTTTAAAATAATAATAATAAAATTAAATAAATAATTCTTTTTAAAAATCTATTAAAAAAAAAAAGTACCCTTAGCCTTACTAAACTTCTTAGCAAAAAAAAAAATTTCAGAGCAAAGCATTTACAGATTCTTTTGGTTGAATATTGCATTACCTCATAGAATATTCCATTTAAACAATAGTATTGAAATCAGCTTGCTAGACTTTTTTAAAAATGTGGAATAACTACATTGAAGGCATTAGGACATTTATTGTGAGTAATACCAAATGAAGATATCATTGTTTCCAACCTTAGTTCCACTAGCATATATTAGTTCCAGCCCCACATATGACAATTATTGAAGCTTAGTCTCTACCTATTAGCACTTGACTATATACTTGAATTATTTAAATTCATAATATGTATCAGATTTCTTCCTGGAAATCAGAAACTCACGTGGAACAATAACAAGTTGATAATTTGAATATTTTACCTCTTAAACTTAAGTCCTTGGTTCTCTTGAACTTTGTACTGCGTTTGATACTAATTTGCTACAAACATTCTGAAAAGATAAAGGCCCTACTTATACCTCTTCTTTTAATAAATGGCACCCCCAGATTTTTCCAGGGATGATTTTGGGTGATTATCTTCATGGCATATGCAGATGCCTCTGCTGTAGATCATTCATTCATGGTCCTAAAATAATACAGTCATAGATCTTTCACAGGGGTAAAATGGTCAAAGTAATAGATAAAATAAAGAAAATGGAGGATGTGAAGACAGTTAAGTATAAGGTTGAAAAGACAAGCGTTAACCAGAATGTTTTGTTTGTTCGTTTGTTTTTTAATTTTATTTATTCACTTATTTATTTTTAACTTGACCAGAGAGTGACACAGAGAGAGAGAAAGAGAGAGTGGAAAAGTGAGAAAGCAAGCCACCAGGTCCAGGAATCGAACCATGTTCGGCCATGTGAGAGTGTCCAGTGCCTTAACCACCATGCCACCTGCTGGTTCCTGTTTGTTTGTTTGTTTGTTTTTAATGAAAAATGTTGGCTTCACAGATTGTGGGAAGAAATAATTTGGAAAAAGTCAAAAAAAAAAGAACAAAATGAGGGAAAGAACCAAAGATAACTCCAAACTTCTGCATGTATTAATGTAAGTCCTGAACTCTTAGCAAAATTGGATTTTGAAAAATCCAAGTGTGTGTGTGTGTGTGTGTGCACGTGTGTATTCATAAAAAGTAGATGAGAGTGGTCTTCATAAGTTAAATTTCAAAATTGTAAGAGTTTGACAAAACACTACAGTAAAATACTCAGCAACTTTATTGACTATGAGCTATTTGGTTGTAGGAAAAGCCATGACATATTTTATCTATGTTTGTCTATGCAAAAATGAGTCATGATTTTTCTGACAACCCAAAATATTACTAGACAAAAACCACATTATATAATTTTTTTGAAGAGGTTTTTGCTATAGGGCGTGGGCACAAGTCAGAAAGAGAGAGACAGAGATAGAGAGGCAGAAAGCAAGAAATTACCCCCCATGGGGGATGGCCACACCACAATTCCTTCTCCTCCATTCTCCTCTCAGGATCTTGGGCATGCACGCACACATGCCTCTGGTGTGAGTTTAAGCCACCGGATCCGGGACTTGAACCGTGGTCGACTACATGGGAATCCAGCAACATAGCCATTACGCCAGCTGCTGGTCCCCATTTCTTTTTTTAAAAAAGAGATTTTTGCTATAGGGCATGTGTGCTCATCAGAGAGACAGAGAAAGAAAGCAAGAAATCACCCCCCCCCGGGGGGGGGGGGGGGATGGTCACACTGCAATCCCTTCTCCTTCATTCTCCTCTCAGGATTTTGGTACACATGCACATGCACCTAGCATGAGTTTTAAGTCACCAGGTCCGGGACTTGAAACACAATCGACTACGTGGGAGTCCAGCAACATAACCATTATACCATCTGCTGACATCATTACCCCCCTTAGGACAATTTCTATTCTGATTATATTTAGAAGTCTTCAGTAATTTTTCTAAAAATATATCCTGCAGGCGGGGTTGAAAGAAATAATAGAGGAGGGTTTATTGTTTGTGCTTGTTAATAATTCAGGCAATACCATACCTGGTGCTGGGTCTACCGAGTTGAATAAGACGCGGTCTCTGACATGGAAATCACAGAGGGAAGAACGTAGCTGTGTGAGGTTGTGAGCCAGTCTGATAAGTGCCATGATGGACAGGCTCAGACTGCTTTGGCAGAACAGGTGAAAGGGCAGCTTTCCCTGTTTATGAGATTAAGGGAGGCTTCCCAAAGGTGATGGTGTTTGAGCAAAGTGCTCCTGCGATTGGCAATTAAGGAGTCCTTGGTGTCTTTAATGAGAGATTCCTACTGAAATGACAAACAATATCTGGATTGTAGTAAACTAAGAGGTGCATGAAAGTGTAGAGAGGGAGGAATAAGGAAATTCATAATGCTTTTAAGTACAACTAATAGCACTAGATGAGGTGGGGGGAGTTAGTGAATAATTGCATTCCATTTGCACAAGTCCAGTAACATGGGTCTTTTCGGCAAGAACCTTAGTACTTGCAGAAACGTCCTAGTCACATCTTTGCACTGTGATTGTCTTTGATTCCCAATTCTTCTCTTTTTTTCTCCTCTGGAGCTTCAGTCTCAATTACCAAGGAGACTCGGATGAAACTTCCTCTTTCCTTCCTCTTTTCTAAATTTTCTGTGTACCTCTAACCATATCTACTCAAGTGATGAAAATATTTCATTATCCATGGGAACCAGCAGGTGACGTGGTGGTTAAGGTGCTGGACACTCCCACATGGCTGACCATGGTTTGAGTCCTGGGCCTGGTGGCTTGCTTTCTCTCTCTCTCTCTCTGTCCCTCTCTGGTCAAGTTAGAATAAATAAATAAATAAAGTTATAAAAAAAAAGAAAATATTTCATTATCCATACATTATATTATATTACTAAATATTCTTGTTGAATAAACTCCAAATTTCTTAGACCATTCAAGGGCCTCCAGACTGCCACTTCTTCAGCTTAAATTCCTAAAATTTAAAAAGAAATAGTATTTGGGGGACCAGCAGATGTCATGGTGGCTAAGGCACTAGACACTCCCATATGGCAAACCATGTTTCAAGTCCTGGACCTGGTGGCTTGCTTTCCCACTTTCTTTCTCTCTCTCTCTCTCTCTCTCTCTCTCTCTCTCTCTCTCTCTCTGGTCAAATTAAAATTTTTAAAAATGAATGAATAAATAAAATTAAATAAATAATTCTTTTAAAAAATAGTATTTGGCTTTCTTATATTTATTCTTGCAAACTCTTCCCTGTCCTCAACTCCATCCATTCCACTGAAAGATTCTGCGAGTTACATACAGGATTAATTGAATCCTTCTACTCTCCATTACCACTTCACTTACTATGATTTTTTTCTAAAAAGATTCCCTCAAGATCATTAACTTCTTTCAATGATAGGTGTTACCATTGACTAAAGACTTAGATTAAATTCCTTTTCAAATTTCTTCTCTTTCGGTAAACATTACAAAACTAATTTCTGTGGGCATCCCCACAGTGTAGCAGTTGAACTCTGTGCGCTGAGAGCCAGATCCCACATAGCTGACCATCGTTTGACTCTCAGCCCTGGCAGCTTGAAAAACACACCAGTTAAACATGTGTGTGCACCCAAAATCCCAACAGGATGCAGAAATGGAGAGGGGATTGTAATGTGACCATGCCTCCCTTGGGAGGGAGTGCTTTCTCTCTCTGTCTCTCTGTCTCTCTGTCTCTCTCTCTCTCTCTCTGACAGGTGCATGTGCCTTCTGGCTAAAATAAATAAATAAATCTAGATTTGTATATCAGTGCACTTATTGCCTATGCACTGTCCAACTGCTATATTAATTTGAATCAAATAAGTATTTATCCAACTTGCCCCCCTATGAGATTCCTCCATTATGGACCTTATCTAATCCAAACCGGGTAAACGCCAGTGGGAATCCTGTACACTGATCTGGATTCTAAACATGAGATTTTTGCTGTTTGTGATTATGTTAATCTGTGGTTTTCTGCCCTTTTAAGTAAAACAAACATACTAGATTAAATAGTACCAAGATCTTCAACTCATCTAGAATTAACAATATATAACTAGATGATTTTTATTGGCTATTCAGCCAAAGTTTATAGAAAAATAAATGCTAGCCTAACTGTGACCTTAAATATATACCAACTTATAAAATGAGTGAGAAAATTAATTTGAGACTTGAACTCAGAATCACTTAAACTTGACAGGGACTTGGAATTGGAATATATAAGAAAATGTCTTCTTCTTCTGGGTACAGCAGAGTTGCTAGAATCAGATTAATTTTCCCACTGAGAATAACTATAAAACTTAGACAAAATACAAAGCAAAACAAAATCTGAATGCTCTGGAGAAATACCAGCACAGCCAGGACCTGAGGGGCCAAGATCCTGGAGAGAAGGAAAACACTTGAGGGTAAGTCCTGCATTCACAGCTGTGTTTTCCCTTAGGGTGTTTGCTGATCAAGACTTGGGCATAGAGTAATAACATATGCCGCATTCTTGAGTCTTTAGCAGTTTATCTGGGCTGAGGAAACCAAAATGGAGTTCAGGGTTAAAGTAAGCAGCTATGACAGGAAGAGCAAAGATCTAGAGAAAAGTCTTACAGACAGTTGGGACCAACATTCCATGTGAACTTCCCTCTCAAAACATGTTCTGATTCTTAATAGGCTGGACTTAAGGAACAAATCAAACACTAAAAAGATAAAAAGCTAAGGAGAGAATTTGTTGGTCCCATGATACTGGGACACGAAAATCGGAGTGCAAGTCTCACCACAATGGAGAGCTTTTGTTTTAGATCCTGGAAAAGTTTTGCCATAGAAGGAAAGACCAATTGTAAATAGACCAGCCCGAACTATATCACGGTGACCTTCCCAAACTCTGTCATTAAATAATAATGAAATCTCTAGCTTTCTTTCTCCCCGGCCATCTTGGCAGCTGCTCTTGATTGGTGGCTGTCCGACACCTAAGGCAGGAAGATGGTGGCTGCAAAGAAGAGAAAAAAGTCACTAGAGTCCATCAACTCTAGGCTCCAACTCCTTATAAAAAGTGGGGAGTATGTGCTGGGGTAAATGTAGACTCTGAAGACGATCAGACAAGGCAAAGCAAAGTTGGTCATCTGCGCCAACAACTGCCCAGTTTTGAGAAAATCTGAAATAGAATACTGTGCCATGTTGGCCAAAACTGGTGTCTGTCACTACAGTGGAAATGATATTGAGCTGGGCATGGCATGTGGAGAATACTACAGTGTATGTCCACTGTCTGTCCTTGATACAGGTGATTCTGTTATCACTGAAGAATGCCAGAACATTCAATGATAGGCATTCAACTAAAAATTACCATGCAGGGACCAGCAGGTGGCATGGTGGTTAGGGCACTGGACTCCCACATGGCCAACTGCAGTTCGAGTCCCACCCTGGCAACTTGCTATCTCACTTTGCATCTCTCAGTTTCTCTCTGATCAAATTAAAAAATAATAAATAAATGAAATTAAATAAGTAAGTATCTTTAAAAAATTACCATGCATGCCAAGACATAGAGCTGAGTTATCAAAAACCAAGAGAAATCAGTATAAAATATAAACAGACCCACAAATGATTCAAATATTGCAGTTATCAAACACAGACTTTAAAATAATTGTAAAAATGGAAGTGTAGGGACCAGCAAGTGGCGTGGTGGTTAAGGCGCTGGACACTCCCACATGGCCGATCAGGGTTCGAGTCCTGGACCTGGTGGCTTGCTTTCTCACTTCCTCTCTCTCTCACTCTCATCCTCTGTCTCTCTCTAATCAAATTAAAAATCAATGAATGAATAAATTTTAAAAATAAAATAAATAGTTATTAAAAAATAAAAATGCAAGTGTAAAAAAAAAGATTTCAGTTGAAGGGGCCAGCAAATGGCATGGTATTTAAGGCACTGGACTCCCACATGGCCAACCACGGTTCAAGTCCAGACCTGGTGGCTTGCTTTCTCACTTTCTCTTTCTCTCTCTCTGTCTCTCTATGGTCAAATTTAAAAAAATAATAATAACATATAAAGTTAAATAAATAAATAATTTCTTTTTTAAATGTTTAAAAAAAAATTCAATAGATAGGGGCCAGCAGGTGGTATAGTGGTTAAGGTGCTGGACCCCCACATGGCTAACCACAGTTAAAGTCCTGGACCTGGTGGCTTGCTTTCTCACTTTCTCTCTCTCTCTGGTGAGCATGCGTACCCTTTAGCAAACTTAAAATAATAATAATAAGTAAAATAATTCGTTTCTTAAAGAGTTATTTTCATTTAACTTTTTTTTTTTATTTTAATTTCGCCAGAGAGGGACAGAGTGAAAGAGCGATAGAAGGAAAGTGAGAAAGCAAGTCACCAGGTCCAAGACTCGAACTACTGTCAGCCATTTGGGAGTCCAGTGCCCTTAATCACCACGCCACCTGTTGGCCCCCAAATAATTAATTTTTTAAAATAAATAAAACCTTTTTTTTCTAATTTTAGTAGTTCTAGAAACAATCAGACCCAGCAAAAAAAAAAAAGTGTATTCAAAAACTAAAAAAGAGGCCAAGTAACACATTTAAATCAAAGAAAAGAAAGATAAAAGGATTTAAAAATTTACTAAATATTGTTTTAAAAAATCATGTGGGATATAGCAGGAAGTTGAATGTTGAATCAGAGTGCAAGTCTCGCCACAGTGTAATTTGACTTACAGGACAGTAAAATAAAAGGTGGGGGGTAGAATTAACATTTGAACAGATATTAATAAAAAATTTTCCAAAACTGATGAACAATATCATGCCACTGAATCAGGAGACTCCAGAAACCTAAGGAAAAACCTCACATAGGATCATCATAGAAAAATTGCTTAAAAAAATGCATAGAGTAATAACAGATGCAGGATTCTGCAGTCTTGGAGAGGAATCTCCAAAGCTACCAGAGATGCCTTCTTCACTTCCACTCAGAATATTGAAAACAAGAAAATACCACACCTGCTTTAAGAATAAGAAAAAAAAGATTATGCACTAAATTATACAGCCCATCAGAGAGCTGAGGTCACAAGGCACCCAGGTGAACTAAATCTAAAAGGATGAGACCCTCTGAGGAAAAATAAGACACGTGAATTGTCTCACGTCATTGGAAGAACATGGGAGAAAGCCACAAAGTGGTTGAGAAGAAAATAAAAGGTGGACTGGCATGACAGTTCAGAATCCCTGGGACATAGATTCTTCAGAACACAGGAGAGGTTGCCCACACTCACCAGCAGTTTTGCATGGACCTCTACTGGGTACTCACAAGAAAAGTTAAGACCAGGGCAGGAATCTGAGAGCCCCTGCCACTTTTGTTTTGTTTTGTTTTGTTTGTTTGCAAAAGGGCATATGTGCATGCAAGAGACAGAGAGAGAGAGAGGGAGAAAGTGAGAAATAACCGCTAAAGAGGATGGCCACACCACGATTCCTTCTCCATTCTCTTCTTACACATTCACACATGTGCACAGTATGATTTTCAAGCCACTGGGAATAGGACTCCAACTATGCAGTCGGTCATGTGGGATCCAGGTGCCCCAACCACCGCATTACCTGCTGGTCTCGAGTCCCCCTTCTAATGGCACTTTTTTGCATGGCCTGCCAAGGATTGAGGATAGAAAAGAAGAATTTGGAAAAGCCCACACAAGTTCCAGACTTTTTTTTTTAGTATAAGATGATAAATGGCAGCAACTATAAACAGGTATGCAGCTAGGTGGGTATAAAATACACCTACCCTCCGGGCCCTCCACTGATTTAAATGAAAAGCATCTGCTGAGTAAGGCCAGGCAAGAAATATACTCATATTCTGGATCTGATCTTGCTTTGACCTGAGATAAAAGCTGTCTAGGGGCCAGCAGATGGCATAATGGCTATGTCACTGGACTTCCATGTAGTCAACCATGGTTCGAGTCCCAGACCCAGTGGCTTAAACTCACACCAGGCATGTGTGCTTGCATGCCCAAGATTCCAAGAGGAGAATGAAGGAGAAGGGATTGTGGCATGGCCATTCCCTCTGGAGGTGATTTCTCGCTTTCTGTCTCTCTGTCTTTCTATGTCTTTCTGGTGAGCACATGAGCCCTATAGCAAAAGCCTCTCAGAAAAAAAAAAAAAAAATTTAATTAAAGAAAAAGCTGTTTAAGAGGCAGAAATCATCCCATTTCCTAAGTCCAAGCAAAGGTTGATAGTTGGAAAAATGTAAAAAAAAAAAAACAAAAAATACTCATACTTATGACACCCACCAATGCAACAGAATAGGAGGAAAGTGCCAGGAACTTGCTTGTGCTCTGGACTCTGCACTAAACAGAGACTTTGCGCCAAATGGGGGAAGCTCAGGCACACAGAACTTGCCCAAGACTGAGATGGCACCAGAAGAACAGAGAAACTGCCCACTGCCCTCACCAGGAGCCTTGTACTTAGTAAGAGGTAGGTGACCGCTATCTACATTAGAGGAGAAACAAAAACATGGAAAGAGATGATGGTTATTCTTTGGGCACACAGAACCTGCTGAAATCATAGAGCAAGGAAAAGGAGGGAAAAACATTTCTCCAGCACTCCAGGCCTCACAATAACTTTAAAGTAGTGGAATTCCAGCCTACTCCTGGAGAAATTTCAAGTCTGTTGTATTCTGAAGATAACTACATCAACAACAAAACCACTTAATCTCACTGTTAATCTCACTGAAAAACTGACTCAGATCCTCACACTGACAGCCAAACAGAATAAGAGGCATTTCCATTTTGGGCATCATTTATCTAATTCCTACTGTCCCTCCCTCCCTCCCTCCCTCCCTCCCTCCCTCTCTCTCTCTCTCTCTTTCTCTCTCTCTCTCTCTCTCTCTCTCTCTTTCTTTCTTTCTTTCTTTATTTCTTCTTTTTTTTAGATTTATTTATTTATTTTTATTTGTTATTATTTATTTTGTTAATTTGATCGGAGAGAGAAAGAAAAAGTGAGAAAGTAAGCCACCAGCCCCAGGACTTGAACCACAGTTGACCATGTGGGAGTCCAGGAACTTAAACACCATGCCACCTGCCAGCCCTCTCTACTGTCCTTTCTACACAATATCTGGCATTTAATTTTTTGAAAGTATGAAACAGAGACACTTTAAACATAAAGAAAAAAGACTCATGTGAAAGATAAAATAATCAAAATAACTAGACCAGAGATGACACACATGTTGGAATTACCAGAAACTTTAAAAAGGAAAAAGGATAAAAAGAGATTATTTGCAAAATAGTAGGAACTCTTAACTTCTCAGAAAAATAGAAACCAGAAAAGAATTTTAAAAAATCTTAAAATTCTGAAAATATGAACGTCAACAACCTGGAAATAAATGCCCAGCAAAAAGTAAGAGAATATTGGGGACCAGCAGGTGGCATGGTGGTTAAGGCACTGGATACTTGACATGGTCAACCAGGGTTCAAGTCCTGAATCTGGTGGCTTGCTTTCTCACTTCCTCTCTCTCTCAATCTCACCTTCTGTCTCTCTCTGGTCAAATTAAAAAATAAATGAATGAATAAATAAAATAAAATAATTATTTTTTAAAAAGTAAGAGGATATCACAAGCAGAATTCCACTAAAAGGAATCTTTTTTTTTTTTTTTTTTTTTTTTTTTTGAGAGAGGTTTTTCGCTATAGGGCGCGTGCGCTCGCCAGACAGACAGAGAGAGACATAGAGACAGAAAGCGAGAAATCACCCCCCAGGGGGGATGGTCACGCCGCAATCCCTTCTCCTCCATTCTCCTCTCGGGATCTTGGGCATGCACGCACACGCGCCCGGCGTGAGTTGTAAGCCACCAGGTCTGGGACGCGAACCGCGGTCGACTACGTGGGAGTCCAGCGACATAGCCATTACGCTAACTGCTGGTTCCCGAAATCTTAAAGAGAAGTTGATTAAGCAAAAGGAGAATGATCACATATGGACTTATGATAGCATAAAAAAAGGAAAGAGAACACCAGAAAGGGTAAATACATGAGATAAGACAAATGAAAATTGTTTTCGAAAAGTAGAATACAAGAAATAAAAAGTGTGTTTTATTTAAAAAACTTATCTGATGTACTTGAGTGTTGAATAACCACAGCTAAGTAAATCAAACAACACTGGGGAGCCAGCAAGTTGTGTGGTGGTGAGGGCACTAGACTCCCACATGGCTGACTGCAGTTCAGGTCCCAGACCTGGCAGCTTGCTTTCTGACTTTCCCTCTGTCTTTCTCTCTCTGTCTCTCTCTAGTGAGTACGTGTGCCCTATAGCAAATTTAGAAGTAATAATAATAATAAATAAAATTAAATAAATAATTCTTAAAAAAAAGACATTGGAGGAAAATGTTAATCCAAATGATCACCTAATCTATTCTTAAACATTCAGTGTGGCATAACTCACTCTTCCCTGATATAACCTACTCACTGTATAACCACGTTATAAATGTCTTTATAGGAGCTAAAGTCTGTAATCCTGTCATTTCTCCCTTTATCCCAAAGTCTGCCCTCTAGAATCACATGCCATAATTAGTTCTAGTCTCTCTCACACATGCTTAAAACACCTGTAATACTCTCCAATTTTAACAGAAGTATTTTATTCAGTAACTAAACTTCCCCATTTTACCTTTCTTTTTTTTTTTTTTTTTTTTTTTTTTGGAGAGGTTTTTTTTTTTTTTTTTTTTTTCCCCACTATAGGGCACAAGCGCTCTCTGGAAAGACAGAGAGAAACAGAGAGATAGAAAGCGAGAAATCACCCCCCAGGGGGGATGGCCACGCTGCAATCCCTTCTCCTCCATTCTCCTCTTGGGATCTTGGGCAGGCGCGCACACGCACCCGGCGTGAGTTTAAGCCGCCGGGTCCAGGACTTGAACCGCAGTCGACTACATGGGAGTCCAGCGGCACAGCCATTATGCTAACTGCTGGTCCCAAAACTTCCCCATTCTAAACCATCCTTCCACAATGTATGGCTTAGTTCTCATATGTATTCAGAATCTTCTAAATGCACCTGCCTGTCTATATTTCCCAAATACTAGATCCCAACATGTCAAACACAATCTTGTGGTAACCAGCACATTCTTGCTTTCCCAATATGTGTGTAGCCTAAGATGGCATTATTTCTTCTAAGAGAAGAAGATCATGCTATTTATTCACATATAAATTCCTATGTAAAAGCCCGGCCTCAGGAGATTAAGCCTTGTCTGCATTAACAAAAGTAATCCTAGGATTAGGCTAGAGATGGTGTATAGATACAGATTGGCTTGGGGGTTAAGGGCGCTGGACTCCAAAATGGCTGACCCTGTTTCGAGTCCTGGATCTGGCGGCTTGCTTTCTCATTTTCTCTCTCTCTCTCTTGCTTTGTCCCTCTCTGGTCAAATTAAAATAAATTAATTAAATTAAATAATTCTTGGGACCAGCGATTGGCGTAATGGCTATGTCACTGGACTCCCATGTAGTCAATCGCGGTTTGAGTCCCGGACCTGGTGGCTTAAACTCTGCCAGGCACATGTGTGTGCATGCCCAAGATCCTGAGAGGAGAAAAGAAGAGTAGGGATTGCGGTGTGGCCATTCCCTCTGGGGGGGTGATTTCTCGTTTTCTGTCTCTCTGTCTCTCTGTGTCTTTCTGGCAAGCACACACGCCTTATAGCAAAAAACTCTCAAAAAAAAAATCTTAAAAATAAAAGAATTGGCCAAAGAATGTGGAGGCTGTTTTAACAGATAATGAACAGTAATATGGGCTAAAACTATAACCTCTGGAATGTCAAAGGAGTGGCTGAGGTGAGAGAGAGCATTACAGAGTACTTTCACTAATTGCAGACATAAGGACAATAAGACAAAGACAGTGAGAAAAAATAGAAGTCAGGAAGGATACCTCATTACTGAGACAAATGTGTTACTTTAATTGAAATCTACTGAATATTAATAGAAATACCTTGTAGACAGGTACAGAAATTAGATTGCAATGTTTGTTAAAGGTCAGAGATGAACTTTTAGCTTGCTATGTGATCGTTCAAACCACGGAACAAAGAAGCAAAGGGCCTGTCAATGTCCTCTAGGCAGAGACCATCAGGGACGTCCCCACAGCTGAACAAGGTGGGTTAATTAATTGTTGGAAATAAGAGAGACCACACACCATGGAGAGCCATGTGGCATTTCAGTGTGGACATGTTAAAACGGACTTATATAGGGTTGATGTTTGTGTTAAGTGATTTGGGGAAAGGTTCAAGAAAGTGGAACTTCGGATTGGAAGATGTCAGGATACGGGGTAAGTATGTGATTGGGTATCTTAACAGATCACATCTCGAAGTAAAAAAAGACCAACACCAGGCTAATGCTGTAATTTGTGAAAAAATAAGAAGCAGTTACTCCTATTTACTGGAATGGGAGAATGTTTGCTAATTTTGTGCTTTACACAGTGGCTCTGCTTTTATCTGGGCTTAGACAAAATTACGAAGTAGCCTTTTTAAAGATTTATTTATTTTTAATTTATTATCATTATTCTTCTATTTCAATCAGAGAGAGAGAGACAGAGAAAAAGGAGAGTGAGAAAGAAAACCGCCAGGTCCAGGACTTGAACCATGGTTGGCCATGTGGGAGTTCAGCGCCTCAATCACCATGCCACCTGCCAGCCCCCCAAAGTAGCCTTTTTACTCAACTCCTCAGTCACGGAGTGTCCTTTGCTAATGTCGGTATTTGGTACAATAAAACTGTTCTGTGGATATGTCTGTCCTAGAGGGAAGATAGGACTCCTCCTCCAAGACCTAATGAAAAATGTATTAGATGGGGCTGGCAAGTGGCGTGGTGGTTAAAGGTGCTGGACTCCCACATGACCGATCACAGTTCAAGTCTTGGACCTGGTGGCTTGCTTTCTCACTTTCCCTCTCTCTCCATCTGTCTGTCTCTCTGATCAAACTGGAAAAATATAATAACAATGATAATAAATAAAGTTAAATAAATTAAAATAAAAGAAATATGTATTAGAGGGGCCGGCAGGTGTATGGTGGTTAAGGCACTAGACTTCCACATGACCAACCAAGATTCAAGTCCTGGCATGGCAGCTTGCTTTCTCACTTTCCCCTTCTCTCTGTCTCTCTCTGGTCAAATTAAAATTATAATGATAATAACAAATAAAATTAAATACATAAATAATTACTTTTTAAAAAAGACAGACATATTAGTTGGGCTAGGCTATAGGGTAGATGAAGAAATGAGTGACAGGTAAAATTATCTCTCTCTTTCCCCACTTTTTGTTCTTTATTCATTTTTCAGTAAAGTGAGAAACAAGATAATCAGCCAAGGTTTAGGAGTAAGGGAAATGAGAGCCTAAAGAAGTCATCTAAGAAGTTGTTTAGTGAGCCAGCAAAAGATGCCATTTTCTATGATGTCATCTATTTTATGATTAAAGAACAACATGCAACTGTTGCTGTGTATCATGAATTTATGGAGGATTTAGGAGTGAGATTCCTTTTATTCTCTTAAAAAAAAAGATAGCGGTGATCATCTTTTTTTGCAAGAGTGGTACAAACCAACCTTTTTCATGGGACACCTGTGCCAAGTTAAATATTATTTAATGCAAATAATTTATAACCTTTATTTTGGCTTTCTAACTGTGACTCCCTAAGAAAAAAAAATCTTGCTAAATAGACCATCAACCAGGGGCCATAGCCATCCAGAAGGCTGAGTTCCGTGGTGTCCAGAGCAAAGGAAATTAATGCTCCTCTCCAACAGTCATAAAGATAGCCTCCCCAATTCCACTCGGATTCTCTGTTTATGTGCATCTAAATAACTGGGTGGCTCGCTCAGCCCGCATTAGGTGTGATTGAGATAACTCACTGAGTGGCAGCAGCAGCAGTTTCTGTGCACGCCGTGGCCCATGCTCTTGTGAGCATCAAAAGGAGCTGAAGCCTGATTAACCATTTTGAAATCTATCGGATGAGGAGAAGTCCTTACAAAACAACTTTTATACGCTTTAATTAAAAACGTGTTCCGGCAGCTCAGAGCTGAATGGGCTTCAGGGGGAGCTGGGCTGAGCCCGTTGCTATGACGACACCAAATCGTTTCGCGCCTGGCCCCTAGCTCACTCTGTCTAGCTCTCTCCAGCCATTAATTGATCACCATCCCATCTCTCAGTCCCCGTCCCCTAGTCTGAGTCTATACTTGACCCATTACTTTCTGCCACTTCTGCTATGGGACTTTTGTCCGTCTGTCTCCCCTGAGCTTTTTTCTCTCTTAAATTCCCCAGGCGATTTCTGTTTTCCGTTCCTCTGTAAACAAGCTACCCTCTCACACTAAAATCACTTAAAAAAGTTTGGTGTGTATGACAAAGAAGTTTATTATCCCTCATAATAGATGTAATTTTAAGAGTTCTGAATGTATTGTAGTTGAGAAGTCTCTCACTGTATTCTACTAAGTATTTATAAGTATCAGTTTGAACACTGACTACTACACCTCTCTCTCTGTTGCTGAGGATAAGCCTAAACCATGGGGGCTGGCAGGTGGTGTAGTGGTTAAAGGTGTTAAACTCCTACATGGCCGACTGCAGTTCAAGTCCTGGACCTGATAACTTGCTTTCTCACTTTCCCTCTCTCTCTTTCTCTGTCTCTCTCTGATCAAACCAGAAAATAATAATAATAATTTTAAAAATTTAAATAATTCTTTAAAAAAAAAAAGACACCGAACTAGAGCTTTGACTCTGCTAAGGTTAATTTGTACTTATTATTAAGATTTCAGGTTATTCCACTAACAGCATCATCTAGTAACAATTGTAAATGAATGTTAAGACTTTATAATGTGCATTTAATACAAATTCTGAACAGAAGCAGACCTTACTTTAAGAAGCTCTTTGAATATTTTTAAAGTTGTACTCTTTATATAGAAAATTAAGTAAGACCTCACACTGTCACTTATTATATAGTACATAAATCAAGAATTGGATAGAACTTGCCCCTCTGGGGAATGAACAGCCAGCTTCGGAGAAGCAGATGTCTTTGCTAACTTGTAGTTGATTGATTTACATAGACTAGAATATTATCACATTTCTTAATTTTACCTTTGAATCATCAGAGGCCTTATAACCTTTCGTTTTGATTACAATTACCATTTTCCCTTTCGCCTATTCTGTTTTATAGGATGAGACAGGTAAATGGAATGCAGTGAAGATCACTCAGTATTTCTCATTGCTTCTCCCTACTTAGCTCACAATCTGTTCTTGTTGTCATGATGCTTCCAAAGTAAATGATATGTTGGGTTACTTGTAAATAGGCATTGCCTTTCTAGTTGCCTGACTCAGTAGAACAGTTCTAACTTAAGAGACAGCATAGTCTGAGGGGTTAATTAACGCCTGGCATGGCATGACCCAGTGGTCACTCTAGAGAGTGGGCGTACCCTTTGGTCCATTGAGAGCCCAGAGTCCAGCTTTGAATCTGAGACTCCAAATCACAATATAGCTTTCCAGTTCCAGCTGCTCTATCTCTGGAATTGAAATAAAAAAGTTTTGCTTTTTGGGACCAGCAGGTGGCATAGTGGTTAAGATGCTGGACATTCCCACATGGCCCAGCACAGTTCAAGTCCTGGATCTCGTGGCTTGCTTTTCCACTTTCTGTCTCTCTCTCTCTCTCCATGTCTCTCTCTGGTCAAATTCAAAACTAAATAAATGAATAAATAAAATTTAATAAATAATTCTTTTTTTTTCTTTTTTTTCTTTTTTTTTTTTGGAGTGGTTTTTGCTATAGGGCACGTGCGCTCGCCAGACAGAGAGAGACAGAGAGATAGAAAGTGAGAAATCACCCCCCAGGAGGGATGGCCACGCCGCAATCCCTTCTCCTCCATTCTCCTCTCGGGATCTTGGGCACGCACGCACACGCGCCCGGCGTGAGTTTAAGCCACCGGGTCCAGGACGCGAACCGCCGTCGACTATGTGGGAGTCCAGCGACATAGCCATTACACTAACTGCTGGTCCCAATAAATAATTATTTTTTTAAAATGTTTACTTCTCTTCAGAAGTCTTACAGTAAACTTTCTTGATCTGTTTATTATGTAAAACTTTACGTAATATATTCCTGATAGGACCCATGTAAGTCCCTGGGCCACAAGTAACAAGTATTCTGAATCTCTGCAGTATGAGAAATAGTATTTCTTCTAAATGAACCAACTCCCAATCAGTTTGGAGGGTTTTTCCTCATAATTTTAGAATTTATGACATTTGAAGTAGCTGAAATCCTATGACTTCTCAACAGAAATTATGCTGAAAAGATAAAGAGGGTGCAAGAACTAGCATTTAGGTGACATCAAGAATGCACCAGGGTCGGCAAGTGCTGTGGTGCTTGGGGGCGCTGGACTTCCACATGGCCAACCGCTGTTCGAGTCCCAGACCTGGCAGCTTTCTCTCTCTCTCTCTCTCTCTCTCTCTCGTTCTCTCACTCGGTCCCTCTCTAGTCAGGTTGAAATACATAAATAAATAAAGTTAAATAAAAAATAGTTCTAAAAAAAAAGAATAGACCAAAACACCTGTTCATTTTTAAAAATTTTTAAAGAATTATTTTATTTAACTTTATTTGTTAATTTTAATTTGATCAGAGAGGGACAGAGTGATAGAGAGGGAGAGAGAGGGAACATGAGAAAGCAAGCTGCCAGGTCCAGGACTCGAATCACAGTCAGCCAAGAGGGAATCCAGCACCTTTAACCACCATGCCACCTGCCAGCCCCAAAATGCCTGTTTATAATGCTGGTATCAGTCAAAGGAATTTCAGATTTAACTTTATTTTTTCTCTCTTAAGATTAATAATAGAATATTCTTGGACCAGCAGATGGCATAATGGTTATGCCACTGGACTCCCACATGACTGAGTATGACTCAAATCCAGGACCTAGAGGCTTCAAACTCATGCTGGGCACATGTGCGTTTGTGCCCAAAATCCCAAGAGGAGAATGGAGGAGAAGGGATTGCAGAGTGGCCATCCCAACCAGGGGGTGATTTCTTGGTTTCTATCTCTCTCTTTCTCTTTCCAGTGAATGCATGCAACCTATAGCAAAAAATCACTCTTAAGAAGAAGAAGAAGAAGAAGAAGAAGAAGAAGAAGAAGAAGAAGAAGAAGAAGAAGAAGAAGAAGAACAAGGAGAAAATATTCTGGACCAGTCAGTGCCATGGTGGTTAAGGCAATTGGAACCTACGTGGCCAACTATACAGTTTGAGTCCTGAGCCCAGCAGCTTGAAAAACAGACCATGGAAGGTGTGCATGCATGCCCAAAGTCCTGAGAGGAGAATCAAGGAGAAGGGATTGCAGTGTGGCCTTCCATGGAGGGTGACTTCTCATTTTCCCTTTCTCTGTGTCTCTGTCTCTCTCTGGAAAGCACATGTGCTCTATAGCCAAAAAAAAAAAAAAAAAAAAAAAAAAAAAAAAGAAAAAAAGAAAAGAAAAAAGAAAGAAAAAGAAAAGAAAAGATAAAAAAGAAAAAAAAACTGAAATAATAGAACTCTCTTGTACGTTTATACATGTTAAAGGTATTTTTACCACCTGAGGCACTTGATTTGGATCAATCCTCAGTAGGGGCCAGCTGTGGTGGCACGGGTGACAGCCTCTGCTTTGCAATTCTGGACGCCATGTGGAAGGCCAGGGACTCAGATTCCAGATAGACCCGAGCAAGTTTGGTGTGTCCCTGTACTCAAGAACCTGCCTGGCTGGAAGGCTGGTAGGGGACGGGGAAAGGGGAGATGGAGTATACGAGCCACTACTGAAAATGCTTGTTTCCCCTCACCATTTTTTTTTTTTTGAAAGAAAGACAGAAATTTTATATAGAATTTAGATGAGAACTTGGGACCAACAGGTGGTGTAATGGTTACAGCACTGGACTACCATGTAGTTGACCATGGTTCGAGTCCTGGACCTGGCGCCTTAAAACTCATGCTGGGCACATGCATGCCCAAAGTCCCAGGAGGAGAATGGAGGAGAAGGGATTTCAATGTGGCCATCTTCTCTAGGAGGTAACTTCTGGCTTCCTGTCTCTCTGGTGATTGCAAGCACCCTATAGCAAAAATCTCTCTAAAAAAATCATAATAAACAAATAAAATTTAGATGAGAACTAAAGAAAGTAAATGCATATAGATTGGTTAAATAATTCAAGAAACAAGCATTCAGGTGTCTGAAACAGGTTTGAGAGTTAATAAACATGTATCCTCCAAGAGGGTTACTGAAAATGTAAGATACTTTTACCTTAATAGGGGAGAAAATATTCAGTTGGCAAAATATTTTGAACCTTGAATACAAAACTTCTCCATTATATAGATAAACTCAAGAAAGGGGAGTCACTCGATTCTTGATATTTTAACCTATTCTGGACCTGGGTTAGAAGTAGTCTGGGGGCTGGCAGGTGGCATGGTGGTTAAGGGCACTGGACTCCCACATGGCTGACCGTGGTTCAAGTCCCAGATTTGGCAGTTTGCTTTCTCACTTTCCCTCTCTCTGTGTCCCTCTCTGGTCAAATTAAAATAAATAAAGTTGAATAAAATAATTAGTTTTAAAAAAGAAGTATTCTGAAGGGGAGTAATCTTGTAGATGAGTGAACTTACAGATGAAATGGGTCTTTTTCATCACTATTTTTTATAGCCCGGTGATTCAGTGACTTTCAGGAGAGAGTGTGCTTAGGGGTTGCACTTTAGGTAATGCTGAATTCTCATTTCTACTGAAATGCTTTACTTCTTCTCTCCCAATTCTGTTCCATAGTCAAAGACATCTACACAAAAAACGATGGTATCTCTGTCTCATAATTCATCCATCCTGGGGTGCCTTGCTCACCTGAAGTCACATAATCCTTTGCGTGTGCTCTGGCACTAGAAGGACAATTTATGTGAGACACCACAGGACTGTCCTGTAACTTCTGTGGCCTGGTGCATATATGTCAGAATTAAAACTTTTTTGGTGGTCATTTTAAACATGGCTATTCAGGGAATAGTTCTTACATTGGGTCTAGAGAACGGTTACTCTGAGGTCCTTAAAAATGGTTCTTAGATAGCTATATCTACGTCTACGCTATTCTGGTGCTACATGTAAACTCATGTTCAGATTGTTAATATCTAAAACCTAAATCATGCCGTCTTTACCCTGGATGAATGCCTTGCTCTCCCCAGTATTTCTAAGCATGTGATAATAAATATGGAGAGGAAGCCCAGTACCCCCGCCAGGTGTAAGCTGTGGGTGCCACCATTCAAGACCTAGATTAAACATCCACTTTAGGTTGTTAGAGATTTTTATAAAAGGCGTCTGAAGTAGGTCATCGCACTGTAACTGAACCAGTCACCAAGAGTCAAACCTACTTTTAAATAAGTTAATAAGTGCAGTAAAGTGTCCAGAAAAGAAGTCACTCATTGTTTGATAACCTGTAGCACCTGACATTTAACTCATCTAAAGAAGAGAATTTCCTATAGACTTCTCTATTAGACACTCAAAATGTCTGCAAGGTAAATGTTTTACATCCTTTTTGAGGTGAATGAGAACCATAAAGACTTCACAAAAGTAAATATATGTTTTAATGTAAATTATATTCAGGATACTGCTTTACAAGATGAAAAGAAAGAGAAGAGAAAGAAAAAGGAAGAACCAACATCTTTCTTTTTATTCTTACCTACCACAGTGGGATTTTTTTCCTCCTCCCAACCTGCAGTGCCTGGGCTTAACAATGGAAGAGTATGTGTGGTCAGAGTTCCATGAGTTAAATTCGTAAAGGTTAATGACTTTACGCTGAAGGGAATTAAATAACTAAATCCCAATGCCTCCTGATGAGAATAATGCCTAGCTGAAAGTCTTCAATCTGGAACACTTTTCTTGGGTGACCCAAAATCAGCAGATCACTCAATATATTGCTTTCTTGTTTGGGGAAGGTCTTGTAGATGGAAAGGTCTTGAGAATGTTCCCCTAAGTCGCTGTATCTATTCGTGTATTTGTGTGAAGACAGATGGATAGATTGATTTCCTATAGCGAGTATGTGCCATCCCTAATTCTATGAAAAGTGAGTCATTGCTTAAAAGTTGGGATAGTCATGACTAACCGGTGAGGAATGACCAACTGACAAACACACCGACCGTGTGTTCTTGTAAAAATAAAAAACAAAAGCAAGTACTTTAAATTCTGTTCCCATTATTATTCTTTATCTGACTGAAATAAAACTGCATTATATATATCCGCCTCATGAGTGAGGAGGACATAGCAGGGGTGTGTAGGAAACATGCCCAGTAATGACTTGAACTGGTATTTTAGTCACCCAGTCTTCTTTGACCACGATTATTAGGGATCCTCTCTCTCTCTCTCTCTCTCTCTCTCTCTCTCTCTCTCTCTCTCTCTCTCTCTCTCTCTCTCTCACACACACACACACACACACACACACACACACACAGGTCAAGGCACATGATAATGCCTGTCGTCTGTTTTCGCCTCCTCACGCTCTGGAGAGCAGAGCGGCTGAGGTTGAAGGGCAAGCATGGCGGAGGAACCAGGGGAGGCACTGGCACCAGGTCGCGGCCCTGGGCAGTGTCCACCGCGGCAGGAGTGGAGCCGGCGCCGCGTCATACCCCGAACGGGGTCCCCACACCCTGGCGCTCGGAGGTGGCGACCTGCCGTCCGGGTCCAGGCTCCCCGAGCACCTTTCCGGGATGGCAGGCGTGGAGACAAACGGGGAGACAGCGGACCCGCTTCTCCGCCCTAGGTGGCGAGGACAGCTGGCTTGGAGCCGAGGGCGGCGGCGGCGCTGTGCAGAGCCCGGCGTGCGCAGGCCGGGGCGCAGGGAGGCCCTCGTGCCCAGCGCGCCCGGGGCGCCACGACTGCCTCGCAGCTGGAGGCCGGGGAGGAGGGGAGTAAACACCCGGTCCCCGGGGCCGCCCCCGGGGGCTGGCTGCAAAGAGGGAGAGGAAAGAGAAATCGAGGAGAGAGTCGCTCCTCCCTCCCCGCGCGGCCTCCGCGGGCGGCGCCACGGGCCCCGACTCGGGTTAGGTCGGTGTCCCGAGGGCGCCGGGCGCCGCGGGCCGGGGCTGCGCTCCCGTGCGGGTCCCCAGGAGCGGGTCTCGCCTGCGTGCCCCGCCTGGCCGGGCCCCTCGGGCGGGATAGACCCTGCTTTGCTCTTTTCGTTGGCCAAGCACAATTGTGTTATTGGAGATAATGAATTCAATCCCCATCAAAGGGCATTAGGCTCGCCCGGGCCCTGGAGTTGCTGATGCTTTTTTTTTTTTTTTTTTTTTAAACCAGGAATGAAAGGCTCAGGAGAAAAAAAAAATTCTCTGGGGGAGCCTTTCCCCTGGTCGCCGCTTTTGAAGTGAAGGGGCCCGGGTATTGTTGTTCACCTCGCGGCCCATACGGCTGAAGAAAGCCCGGGCTTTTGATGGGCTGAGAACCGCCTCGGCAATGAGCACCACGTCGGGCCGCGCGGCCTGCGGGCAGCATATGTCTCGGGGCGCCCGGGCACCGTCTGGCGGGCGGGGGCTCGGCCGGGGAGGCTGGGCCTGGAGACAAGGCCCGCAGCCAGAGGGGGGGACCCCTAGGACCCCAGGCCTCAGGTCCAGGTTCCGCTGTTCCTCGCGCCCACCTGGTGGCGTAGGGCAGGGTTCCATCTGTGGCTGATCAGCCAAGACCACCAAATGGGAGGCCAGACAGCCATGTAGGGGACAGGAGGGAAATGCAGGGGTCCTGTTGCGGGCAATAGGCTTGGCTAGTCGGAAGTCTATTTTTAACCACTGGGACCCAGACTTTAATGGACAGGCTTAGCCAGAGCTGGATGCGTATTTAGCGTGCACCTCGACGAGGGGCATCCTTATGACTCGCAGTTAGGAACTTGCACCTGTGACTCACACTGCGCGGAGCGGCGGGACTCGCAGACCAGGCGAAGCCGACACACGGCAGCAGGCCCGCAGCCCGCTCGACTGGAGGGGCACTTTCTCTCGCCTGCAGCATTTTAGCCGCGCAGTTCTGAGCCCGGGACAGCGCATTAGCTGCAGGTCACCTTTTCGAAAACCTGATGCAGGCGTTTAAGTTTACTCCGGCGTCCCCATCATGGGGTTTCCTTACCTCTCTTCGCTCCTCCACGTCCTCCTTCTGAACTCTTTGGCCCCAGGGTCAGTAACCAGAGCTATACGGTTCCCTTCTCCTCCCCTCCCCATCTTCAACCCTCTCCTCCGCTCCTGGAAGGATCTGAGTTACCTGCCCCATTAGTGTATTAGCCAGGCATAACACAAAGGAAGCGCGTGTCAGCAGAAGGCAGTGTGACTCCAGGGAGAGGCGAGGAAACCGGGACCGTGCGCGGCGCACACCGAGCTCCCTGCAGTCTGAGCTCAGGAATGGGCCTCTGCCTACTAAAGGGGTGGGGGGCGCGGCGGGAGTTGGAGCTCAGGGGACGTGCCGCTCTCCAGGCCTTATAGCTGGGCTTGGAGAGTCAAGCACTGGCTCCCAGGCGGGACCCAGAGCTAGGGGACTTTCCAAAAAAAGGCCCCAGTTATCTGAGTCACACAAAGAAAATCCCCGGGAGCACAGCACTGGGAGGATGTCTACTTCCTCCCTGGGGCATAATGGGTCCTTAGGCTGAAATACATAAGTGAAAAGAGCCCTCGCAAAACCCCTTACGCTCTTCTCATTAAATTGTTTATTTTTTAAAAAATGACAACTCTTTGGCGTTAAAAAAGAAAAAAGTAAAAACAAACTGATGGGAGACATGATTAGACAAGCAAAGAAGTAACAGATTTCACAGGAAAAGGGAGAAAAATCAAGGAGGTTTCCACCTTGATTCACCATTCCATATTTGCTGGCAGTACTTAGGGGTGGGGATGGAGGGATTTCCTATTGTTTTTCTTGGTTTCAGGAAAGAGGAGGGGGAAAAAAAACTGGTGTGTGATCTTGAAGAAGAATTGAGAGTAGAAAGGCAAACCAAGGCAACCTGGCCCTTAGGACTCTGAGGCAGGCCGGCCATCTATATCACTGGCCTGGTTTTGAACTTAATTTCACCTGTGGTTTGACCACCACCCACCCGGATTGTGAGGTCCTGGAGCTCAATTTCAGTTAAACTCCTTCCTTCCTGGGGCAGATATTTCAGGAGCATAGCCTGCCTCTGTACTCTAGGTTAACTAGGACATAGAGAAGCCCTTAAGTAGGAGACCTCTAGAAGAAGGGAGGTTGTCTTCCCAGGGCTGCAAGAGGGAGGGGAGCTCACTCACCCTGCCCTTTGCTCTAACACTGTGTAGTCATAGCTGTCAGAATTGGAGCGATGAGGAAATCAGAAAAAGAGTTAGCAAGTAAGGATTTTCCCCTTGTCAGTTTTTTTTCCCCCAAAGTTTATCATTTTTTTAAATCCATGCATTTTGCAAGTTAAAATTGAACTGCACAGGTATTTTCCAGCCCCATATTGTGTACTAGAATGATCAATGGAGGGGGAAGGAAAAAAAGGTGAGGACTGCAATCCAAGATGTCCAAAGTACAATGAACTGAGCTGGACTGGGAGCTAGGAAGAGAAACGCCAGTGGAAACATTATGACTCCAAACTTAACTATTTGGAAAGAAAAAACACAAGATTTGAAGCAATCTGTTAGTAAATGTTATTTGGACATAATAAATAGCATCATGGGTAGAAAATAAAACTCCTGTAAATGGCTTCTTAAAAAATACAAAACAAAACAAACTTCTTATTGCCCCCAATGGATTCTATTCCTATGCAGGAAGCTTTTAGAGTCTTCCAAGTTGTTTCATTGTCTTACATTCTTACTCATATGAGTATCTATTGATGCTAAAGATTCTTTTAGTTTGGGAAATTTTTATACACGAATCTCAACAGAATTTGATTGGCTATTTAGTCAAAATAGCTTTAAAATAATCACTTTTTGCACATAATTCTCTTGAAGAAATTAGGCATCTTAACTCCATGTAGTTGCAAAACACATTTTACTACAATTCAAATAAACAAATTAGCATTTCATTTTTGAAAGCAATTTTTATAAGTGTATTAAATAGCTATTAAATAATTCAAACAATTTTATTTTTCAATGAGTTTATTCCTCTTGACATATTGAGGTATAACATTAAAATACATTATAGCTAAATGTTCCACAATATTACTGCTAAATCAACAGAAAACCAATTGATCTCATGGAAAGGTTAATTAATTTGGGCTACAGGTCTCCTCCTTTGGTCAGCATTGAAAGGAATTTGTATTGATCACAGCAGGTTTTTTCTTTTTGTCAAGAAATTTAATAAGTATGTTCATAGAATTCAGATAATTTTTTCGAAATGCCCACAGAACACGGTTTGAAAATGTTATCACTCCAGTAATTCTTTTTTGTTGTGGCTCACTCAAATCTGTTAAACTTCGCAGAAAAAAATCATGTTTTTATACTTTCAGTGAAGTCAGTCAGTTCTATCTAGCCTTCAGAAAACGAAAACAGAAGTTAAGAACTTTAGAAGGACTTTATGTATTTGAATCCCTCCTTCCGTAGTAGTTTACACCAGTTTGTTCTGGGGCGATGAGAACCGGACAATGAAAGCGGAAATTTTCCTTTGATTTAAACACTGTATTAGCCAATATGCAGAAAACAGATTGGGCTGCCTTCGTCTTAAGAACACTTTTGGGTTTCGTTCTGCTGAAAAGAACTGGTGAGCGTTTCTTCTTTATCTTTGGTTGTCTTCTCTCCTTGTCCGTTAAAAAATGTTTCAGACCCGCGGTTCTTAAACGCAAGGTGAACGTGGTGACTGAAGCTCCCCTCCCTTGCATTACACTCGCTCCTAAAACATTTTTTTCTCCGAGTGTTTGCTCATGAGTTGTCAGTGCATCTGAGGGCCTCCGAGCTTTAGCGGAGGGTCGGCGGCGAGGTTTTCCCTCCTCGGTCCCTCCCCGCCCTCCCGGGATCCCTCCCCCACCTCGGCCGAAATTGCTAAATGAAGCCAGCTTGGGGGGACCGGGGCTGAACCGTACGCATCCCCTTTCGGGATCTCATCTTCGGGAGCATCCGAGGTGAAGAGACGTGGAAACGTCGAGACGCAAGGGGGGAAGAGCGGGGGTCGCGGGAAGGCGGCGCGCTCGGGGAGGGTTCCCGCACTCGCTTGGAACCACAGATGTTTTCCTCCTGGCCCCGGCGCGGCGCCCCAGCCGCGGGCGACCGGCGTTTGTGTGTCCGGGTTTCCGAGGAAGGGATTACGCAGCGGGAGCAGCCGCGGCGACGCGGGCCGCGGGGGCCGCGGGAGCTGTGAGGAGGACCCGGCCCTCTTTGTTGACTTTAAGGTCTCGGGCTCAACAGAAGATTTATTCTCTAGGAGGGGAGAATGCCCGAACAATGACCAACTAACTGCACTTGTCACCTCGCAGTGCCGACGGTCCTGCTCGGTCCTGCTCCCCTGGCAACCAGCTGGCTACCAACCCGCGCGCGTCCAGGCGCCAGCGGAGCAGACCGTGTCGCTGGGAGGCGGCGGGGCGCGGGCTGGAAGCGCCCGAGGAGCCCACCCGGCGGGCGCTGGGCCGAGGCGACTCTGCACCCGGGCCAGGCCAGCCCCGCGCCCTGCGCTGCGAGCTTCCCAGATCGGTCTCCAAAGTGGGCTCGGCCCCCCGCAATCCCAGAAAGCGGCTCCGCGAACGCAGGCACGCAGAGACAAGGCCGCGGTGCCCATAGCGCGGCCTTCATAAAGAGGACGGAACATCACGCCGGCGACATCACAAAAGTTAGATGGTTTAAATTCACTGAGACCGGGTAAAATTCTGAGGCCCACCCAAACTCACGCCTTTATAGCACATCTGGAATTCGAACTTGCCAACGGTTATTTACCCGATAAAAATACGAATATTCGTTGAGTTCCGAGGGTTTTTCCTCTCTTTGGGATGTTAAAGTACTTCCCCAGTCTCCAAATTAGGTTTTGAAATTACTCGAACTATAACAGTAATTTCCCTCTCCTCCTCCTTTCATTAGCTCGAGTGAGGGAGGGTGGTTGGGATTCTGGATTTTTCTCAAGTGCTACCGCGGCATCTCTTCTCTCATCTGGGAAGGCAATTACGCGATAATTAAGCGACTCACACTGCTCTTTTTATCTTGTCCGCGGTGTGGAGTGGAGCGATCAAAGTAAAGGCTGTCCAAGTTCAAGCCCTGGTGAGGATGGAGTTCATACAGAAGGGCTCAGGCAGGCCAGCCTCTACTTGGGCTGGTGTTGTTATTGTTGATGTCAATCTGTACAAGACTTACAAAGAAATAGGTGGACTGGAAAGTGAGCCTACTATCAAAGGAGATTAATGATTTTGTGATCCTAAGCAACTATGGGGTATGAAGTTGCATTTAAAAGCTTCTTAAAAGGCAAACAAATCACAAGCTTTAAATTCTTAGGAACAATATTTTTAGAAACATTTTTAAAAATGTATCTTCACGAAATATAAAATAGCAGCTGCCCTGAAATGTCATGGTGGCACAAAGCTTTCCTCTGCAGGAGTGAATTAAATCCCCGCCTCCCACCCCCTCCAAGGCTACCCTGATGGCTAAGTTTTGTTTCTCTTTTAATGAGAAGAGAGTTCAGGAGTTTCTATTGTAGACAACTTAATTTTTTCGGCCACAGCTGATATTTTACTTTCTCACTTGACACCTTGATGACAGAAAGTGATACTTTGGGGAAGGGGAAAAAGTTAAATTAATAACATTTGATTTTGCAGTGGAAAAATGCAAAGGAAACAGAAAGCTTAAACCCACATTTTAAAAAATTGAAAACATCACTGAGAATAGTCAAAAAATTTTCAGTTATTGGAATAGTAGATCAGTTTACTACACACCATAACTTAATTTCTTTTACTGCATTTTACTAGCTACATGTTCAATTAAGTCATAAACAAAACAATTTTAGATTATTTTCCTTTTTGTCAGTTTATATTCAGCTCTAGAATTTTAAAAAAATATTGAATTCAGAATATCTGTTTTGGATTTAATTAAGTGAAGGAAAATAACAGAAATCCTTTTTTGTTAACATTTGATTTATTTAAAATTCTTAACTGCAAATGATCAAGAACATATTCCACGGTTTAAATCTGGTATTATTTTTGTTATTTAAATCAAAATATTTTTCATTACAGTAACATTGATAAAAATTAACATTTTAATGTGTAATTTTAACCATCATTTAAAGCAATTTTAGCTGTAAAGTAAAAGAATAAACCATGCAATAAATTAACATTGAGAAAGCAAAGAGGAATAATAATGAAACCCGTCTGGCTATACTAATACCATGTTCAATGTGGAAAGTGCATTAACACTGGATGAAACAAGCACACGATGGCAATAATTAAAATGGCCACAATCAATGGGATTTGGGGATCAAAATTTTGAAGTACAGCTCCTTATAGTAACTTATGTTGTCTCCTCCAATGTTGTGATATTCCCTTTTTTTCTGGAAAAAAATATTCTTTAAGTGGTATTCATACATAGAAGCTAATTTTACACATGTATGTGACCTCAGCATGACTTGACGATGGTACTCTGCAAAGCAAGGCGCAGAGTTCTTGAGGATGGCAATTCCAGAGGAATTGATTTCTAGGGCCATTTTGGGGGAGAGATGACAAGGGGGTTAGAGTTCCTGGTCAGGCACCTCTTGAAAACCTAGCATGTACATCACCTATCATCCCTCTACATTATGTAAATATATGGAGGATGTCTACATAGCCGAGCATGTGCATAATTAAGTCCATATGCAATATATATTTCATTTAAAGACATCCACTGCTTGGATGTATCACAAATGTAAACTGAAAAACAAATGGCTCTGATGCTTATGATTTGTTTATGTCTTTCTGCGTAACAGCAGCATAGTCTCTCCATACTTTTAAGAGCCTGTCTACTTGTTTCTTCACAATTTCAATTCCTGTGATTAAGAGTATTGCCACAGACCTGTAAACTTGTGAGAGGTCAGGTAAAGAGGGGGGAAAAAGCACAAACAAATATTTTACAAACTTGACCATCTTTCTTTCTCTTTTAAATAAACCCTGCACAGACTAGAAGATGTCTGCAGGGGAAAGAAGGAAAAAAGGGAGGGGCTAGGAAGGAGGAGTATCTTATATACACACTTGTGGATCATTAAACTTCTCAGGAAAAAAAGTTGGTTTGGGGTCGTCTTTGCAATAATATACACAACAAGTTCTGAATACAATAATAAAGTAACAGTCTTTTGTACCAGGGGAAAGATCATGCACACAAAAAAAAGAAAAATGAAATAAAAAGTTGTTGGGGTTTTATTATGCTGTTGCCTGTTTGGTGTGTGTGGTTTTGCTTGCTGTTGGGTTTTTTCCTCTCCTGCTACCAGCATGGCTGCACCAGACAAAGCCCCGGTCCCGGTCCAGGGAGCTAGGAAGTATTTAGGACGGGTCTGGAATACACACCTTGGTAGTAGGCCGGCTCCAGGGCTGAGGGCTCGATCGGGCTCCTGGTGGCCACCGAGGCGCTGCCGAGAGGCAGGCTGGCTGGCAACGTGGCGCCATAGGGCGAGTACTGTAGTGCCTGCTCATAGGCCTTGAAGTCCAGCTTGTGCTGCTGCTCCGAGGAGGACATGAGGTTGTTGATAGAGAAGGGGTGGTTGAAAGAGTAGTGGGGATCCCCTTTCAGGTGCAGCTGGGACTCATGGGGTGCCAGGCCATGCGCCGGGTGAGACGGGGGCACAGATGCCAGCGCCCCGGGCCCAGAGCTTATGGGGGGCGCGGACGAGGAGGATGGAGTCTTCAACTCCGAGGCGCCCCCTGTCGCCGTCGCCCCGCTGTGGTCCAGAGTCTGGGGGCTGGCGGCTGACCCAGGGGCCGGCGCGCCCTCTAGCTGGCCGGCCTTACCGTGCACGCCCCTATGAAGAGGCGAGTCTGCGCTGGGGTTAGCGGCGCCCGACGGGTCCTTGCGGCTCTCAGGGCCGCTCTTGGCACCACCGCCCCCACTCCCGTTACCGCCGCCCGCCCCAGGCTGCTTCTCGCACTTGAAGCGTTTCTGGCGGCGCAAGTAGCAGCCGTTCTCGAACATGTTGCCGGAGTCCGGGTGCAGCGTCCAGTAGGAGCCCTTGCCCGGCTTGTCCGGGGAGCGCGCCACCTTGACGAAGCAGTCGTTGAAGGACAGCGAGTGGCGGATAGAGTTCTGCCAGCGCTGCTGGTTCTGCCGGTAGTAGGGGAAGAGGTCCATGATCCACTGGTAGATCTCGCTCAACGTGAGCATCTTGCTGGGCGCCTGCTGGATGGCCATGGTGATGAGCGAGATGTACGAGTAGGGCGGCTTGGCGTGCGGGTAGCTGCGCTTGAACGTCTTGGCGTCGCCGCCGCCGCCCGCGCGGCTGCGGCCCAGGTTGGACGGCGCGTACGCCATGGGGCTCATGCAAGGGTTCATGGCGGCCGCGTAGGGTCCCAGACCGTTCATGGAGGCCGCTGGCTGCGCGCCCATGGCGCTCATGCCGCCCGGGCTCAAAGCCGTCCCCATGGCCGTCACGCCCGCCGCCGTCATGCTGTTCATGGCGCCCGCCGAGCCACCCGGCATGCCAGCCACAGCGCCGGGACTCAGGCCGGCCCCCAGGCCCGGGTTGGCGTAGGACATGTTGAAGGAAGCCGGGGTCATGTTGCCGCTGGTGGTCATGGTGTTCATGGTCATGTAGGTGTTCATGGAGTTCATGGAGCCCAGGCCCGAGTTCATGTTGCTGACAGGGACAGAGGAGTAGGCCTGGAGCGGAGACAGCGAGGAAGAGCCCCGAAGGGCGGGGTTAGTGGTGGGCGCTGGCCACCGGGAGGAACCCCGGGAAGTGGAGAGCATTTCTACAAAGCGCCGGCCGGACCCCCGACCCCCACGCCCGGGGCAAACTGTTAGGCGCCCTCCCAAGACCCAGCAAAGATGTCCTGCCCAGCAGGGGGGAAATCCTAGCTCAGCAGGCATGAAAGGCAAGCGCTCATAGAAAATATGTCCCCAGGAAGATGTGTAATCGCCTTACAAACCAGGCTTAGGGGCTGGCTTCCAGGGCCTCTCCAACGCATCCTCTATCCAAGACATTATCCCAAGTCTCTATCTCAGACCAGTCTTGGCAATGAGTCCTTTTAGGCAAATTGTCTTTAAAACTCCTAAAACAGAATTAATGACTGACCCTTAAGGTGCTTACTCATTTCACCCTCAGGGTGCAGCGAGTTCCACGGTGCCAGACAGGCCCAGTAGGCAGGCCACAGGGCACCAGGTCCAAGATCACCTTGCCCAAGCCTGCCAGGCCCGGCTGCACACACTTGGGTCTTGGCTGTGCTAGGGAGCTGTTCATGAAACTCCCTGATGGAGCAAATCATTCAAGGCCAGATCATCCCCTGAAGTCATTTATTTCCTAGCAACTAACTGGCTTTACTGTCTTAGGAATTTTTCCCAAATGATGACTTTTTTGTCATTACATTTAGAAATAGTGTTTTTCACATACTTGGAACAACTGTACTATTAAAAGTGAGGCAAACTAAGTTAAATAAGTTTTGGATATATAAAACGAAAAATAGGTCAGTAACAGTGCAGGCCTGGAGCGGTGCATGGTAACATCAGTGCATCTACTTAACGTGACTCTGCATGCACACTTTTGCAAGCCATTCAAACACTCACCCTAATTTTGTTGCCGATTTCCAGTCCCCTAACATTAGACAATTCTGGTGATACAATTTGTCAAAACAATTACATTTCCCCCCACGAACCAATGTATTGCTGCTGATCATTTCAAAGACTGGCCTTTGAAACTTACAGGAATAGTTTTGAATAACTGAAAAATTTCAAATAAAATTCTACTTTTATTTTCTCTTAATGTTATTCTACTTCCTAATTCTCAGCTGTACCATAGTAAGAAAGCTTTTTCACTAGGGATCTTAATTGACTGGTGGTCAAGATGACTACATACAGATTAAACTCTGGAAGAGTTCTGAGCTTTTAAAATAATCAACAATCTAAAACTCATCAATAGTAAAGTGTGAGCACATTAGGTATTTTAAAGATACAGAAGCTGGAAATATTACAACTCCTTTTCAGACAATTTAATAAAGAATAATGATATTCTGAAATTTATTTTCATCAGCAAATATGACTCCATTTGAAACATAAGAGATGAACAAATAGATTTAAGTAGGAACATCTCATCAACCATGGTATGCAAATAAAATCAGAAGTACATTTGTGTATATAGAAACATACAAATCTAAATTAATTAATTACCATGAAAATATTTCTTAATACTGTGTTTTTCTGTCCATGTTTTACATTATTTTTTACTTTGGGGTTTATTTTCTTTTCCTTGTCCCAAAATTATCCAAGGCAGTTTCAATACTGTTTTCAATAATGGTAGTTAAACTTTTTTTGGGGGGAGGTGATTGCCAGTTTTCAGAAAAAATACTTTTACTAGATAATGGTCCTTCCTGTACCTGGTTCTCCTCGCAGTCCTTTTGTGCACATTGTACAATAAACCCCGTGAACGTGCCACCAAGGGGACAATGAAGAGAAACAGGTTCTCAGCCCCAGTTCTGAAGGAAGATTCGGCTCGCACCAGCGCCACCCAGCGGTTCTAGAGAAGAATGAGCCCACTTCTCCCCAAACAGGGTATTTGAAGAACAAGTTTCATAAAATTTAGGAATCATTTCATTATTAAGACGCACAACTTAGCGGCAGAATGCTTTCATCAGAAGACGCCTGCTAATTCAATCGCGGGACAAAGAGGCTGCCCTGGTGGCGTGCTCGGGCTTTCTCAGAGTTGCTTGCAACTCCTGCCGGCGCCCCTCCCGCCAACCCGCGGCACCCGGGGCCGGGCTCTGGCTCCCACTCTCTGCAAGAAGAGTCAAGTACTTCCCAAAGCGGGTGTTTTCAAAGCCCAGAGTTTTCTAAAACTCCCTCCTGCTACGAGCGCTGGGACCGAGCCGGACAGCGGGGCCGGCTCCGAGGCCAGCCAAAGCTGGGCCGGGGCCACACCAGGCGGGCAGGCGGCCGAGGTGCTGAGAGGCACCTCTAGCCCGCCAGCCAGCCGCACTTCGGCGCCCACCTTGCCCTGGCCTCCCCCGGCACCGGATCCGGGAGAGCCCGATCGGCTGCTCGCCTCTCACCTCCTGCGTGTCCGCGTAGTAGCTGTTCCAGTCGCTGCTCTCATGCCCTTCCATCTTCACAGTCCCTAACATCCTGGAGCCACCCTGCCCGATGCAACCATCCAGCCCAGTGCAAAGCGACGGGCAGCCACACGGCGTGGGGCGGGGGGGGAGGGGAGCCAAGCTGCTGCAATCACCCAAGGGCCCGCGCGGGTCCAACGGTACCCCAGCTAGGAGGAAGCCCGGCGCTGCGGGGCGCGGCGTGCGTGGCGGGGGCGGCGGCGCAGCGGGCGGGGGCAGCGCCGAGGACTGGCGGCTGCCGCGAAGCGCGGCGCCCGGGAGCGCCTCCGCGGGAAGTGAGCGGGCGGCCTCTGCGAGACGAGTGCAGTTGAGCTGATGTGGATCTTACGTCGCTGGAGTGCCCACCTCCTCGTCCTCTCCCCATTTGTCCGCCGCACAAAGACGCTCGCACCTACAAAGCCCGAGGTGCACCTGCGAGGCAGCCGCCCGCCAGTCCAGCAGCCGCGCCTCCCGCCCCGCCGCGCCGTCGCCGCCGCGCGCGCCCCCCCGCGCCCCCTCCCGTCGCGCCCCCTCCCCCAAACCCGGCCCTCACTTTGTTTGCAAAGCAGTGTAATTGGTTTAAGCCTGGAGGCTAGGGAAAGAGGGAAATGGGGTGGGGGGTGTAACCCCCTTTGGAAAAGGAAAAAAGAAAAATAGGCGGGGCTGAGCAGGGAAGCCCGGGCTCCGCGGAGGAACAGTGCAGCGGAGAAGGGCTGGGCGGTGGCGTCGGAGCCCGGGCTCTGGGACCGTGCGGGCTGAAAGACTCCAAGGTCTCTCCCCAGAGGCACTCACCACCCTCTGGACCCGGCCGCTGGCCGGGTCCTTGCTGCTTTCCTGTCTGCTTCCCTGCCCCCACCTTCCTGATTCCCGACCCAAAGTTCAACTCCCGGAGAGTACAGAAATCCGCCCCCCCTTCACTCTTTCCTCTCCCGTTTCCTTGTTTCCCTCCTAAGCTTCATGCTAGAAAAGGGAAAAAGCCCCACTTTTGCCTCGTCACTAGGAACCCGGTCATCTGAGTCAGACAAGCTGAGTGATGTTAGGCCGACCCGGGCTCCTGGCTAGCAGATCGGAGGCGCTGCCACGAAACTCGTACCTGCGGCTAAGAGCAGGTGAGTCATCGCACCGTTTTATATCTTTATGACATAACTTTTTTTTCCGCCTCGGTCCGCTCCACTCCCCTTGTCATCTGTGGAGATCATAAAGAGGAAGAAACTGAGAGCAGATGTCTGTGTGATAGGGCAGGCGGACCCAAGTCGGGCCGTCCTTCCTCTGCCGGGCTCCTCCTCCCGCCCCCCTTCCAGGGCCTCGGAGACTGAACTAGAGGCGACTGTCTGGTTTCTGATAGGAAAAGGTCAGGGGGAGGGGACATCTTCCTAAACACGCTGTGAGAGCGAGGGCCCGGACGCGAGAACGCATCTGCGTTGCTTAGGGCGTGCCAGGCCAAAGCCAGAGGTAGCGGCAGCACTGCCTGTTGGTTCTCTGACCTCGAGGGGCCAGGCTTGGCTCTTAATCGGTCCTGGATGTCCGTGGGAAATTCTCCCCAAGCAAAGCCTCTTGACTGCTGTGAGGCCCTGGGTAGTGGATTTCCCACATGTCCTCGGAAGAGGGACCAACTGAAGTGACTGGGTGACAGACACTGAGTTGGGAGACTCAGTGTTTTTGGTGCGTGGTTCCGAGCATGTGCGACCGAATGTTTTCAGGTGAATGTGACCATGTGTTGGTGTGTGTGTTGCACTGGCAGAACTGTAGGTTTCCTTAAATAGCAGTAGGAAAAGTCTTTCTAAAGTGACTAAGAATCTGCAGAATATCTTGTTTTGCAGTTTTAAAAATGTTATTAATCTCATTTTAAGAAATGTGTTTTAACTTGTATTCCACATACCTTATTTCCCCCCTCCCCGTGCTTTGTTCTTTTAAATCTTTCTTCCTTGAAATCTGGCAAGAGAATTAGGTTAAATCCTTGAACCAAACAAATCTCTTAAATCAGCAGGGAGCAGAGAGGGTGAAGATGTGCAGTTAAGGAAATAAAAAAGATAAAAGCATTGGATTACAATTCTTTTTTTTTTCCAACAAAAAGGCGGGGGGGGGGGGGGGGAGGGCTGCACATTGTATGGAAAGGAATGAGAGTGAAATTAAATCCACCTGGAACTCTGCAGCGCAAGACCCCTCCCCATCACAGCCTGCTCCTGTGACTGCCTGTCCGTCTCATGGGTTTCTGTACATGGACCTGCGAAAGTGTCAGAAACTAATTCTTCTGTGCGAAGTTCTTATCAGTAGCAGGACCTCAGTTTCTTAGCTTCCTCAGCCTGATCCCGGGAATGGCAGCGCTAATGAGCTTCCTTGTTCCTTTCCCGGTGATTCTCCAACGCCCTCTTGGCTCTTCGACAACGTCAAGCATGACTAGGGGATTTTCTATGGGTAATAACAACTTAGTAACAGCTTTCATTGTATACAAGAAGCTGGTGTTTTAAGGGGGGAAAAAAACTCTATCACCTTAAAGGAAAGTCCACTCACATAGCAAATACCCTTTTTTAAAGCCCATTTCCCAAATGTACTAGACCTTATCTTTCTAAACAGAGTTGACTTAAGGGAAAAAAGATCACTGTTCATAGAGGGATGTCCAACAGAGAAGTTTCTTTTAGCCTCATTCAAAGCCCAGGGTGCCTTCTGCAGTGGAGAAGGAAGCCAAGTCGTCCCCAGGCACCCTCAGCCAGCAACACCAAGGGAGATAGGATTGAACCCCCAAACATCCAACAGCAGGAATTTTGGTTCTTTGAGCTCGAAACCAACATGGATAGATGGCAGTCCGGTTAGTTTTCAGCTTTTCTCCAACTGAGTAGTAGCATTCCAAGACACCTGACAAATGCAGGAGGTTAAGTTGTAATGTACCCACATGCCAGCCCCTCTCTGTTCGCTGAGGTTTAAAAGCGAGTCAGCAGGGCCACGATGGTCTTGGACTTGGAAAATATCTAAATTGATGCTGCTATCAGGGGTGGCTGGCCAGCCTGCAGGGCCAGAAAGCTACTATGACTTCCAAACTCTTTCTCCAAATGCCCCTTAGAATATTGCAAAATTGCTTTGGAAAGACTAGGCTTTTCTTTTAAGGTAACTAGACTTGTCTTCAGCTCCTGAGAGGGTGGATGAACTTGGGGCAGGGGAACTACGAGGGCAACCACGTGGCGGCTACTGTGGCATCCCAGCTACTCTCCTGGGTGAGGCCTCACACAGGTCTGTGGCAGCGGGGGGGGGGGGGGGGGGGGGGGGGGGGGGGTCCCAGGTAGCCAGAAAGGTTGTCTCCTCAAGTGAAGGAAGCGGGGACAGTCAGGACCGCGGGGTGAGCGGGTTGGTCAGGCGGCTGGGCAGCAGGAGGAAGCGGCTCCGCCCTTCCCGGAAGCTATGCCTGCTAGTCCTTGGGGCCTGTGACCGGTTCAGCCCAGCCAGCCGCAGGAGGGGCAGCACGGGGTGCGCTGCAGGTCTCGGTTGCTTCAGCTTACCCTTTCCAGCAGGACCTGGTTGGGGCCCCTTCGGAAGATACAGAGCGGGGAGGGAGAAGAGGGTGACCACGAAAGGCAAAGGCCGTTGTTAGGAAAGGCGAGCGGCCTTCCCAGCGCCGCGGTGCTTCCAGTTTAGCCAGACCGCAGAGAGCAGGGCCTAGGGCGAGGGGCACCAGCTTCTCCCCCGCTTCCCTCTCCCGATCGCCCTAGTCCGCCCCGGTCCCTTCCCATTCTGCCCCCGACGGGCTCGTGGTCAGGTCAGATCGCGGCCGTGGGCCCAGCCACGCTCTGTGCGGGGTGGTCCGCCCTCCCTCTCAGGCCTCTACCCCCTACCCGGATAAGAAGCTTAAGTCCTCCTCCTGCGGGGAAAAATCACACGCAATGAGACTAAGACCTGTGGTCTTTAACACGGTTCAAAGCCGACCCCGACTGGGAACCGGCTCAGCTTAGGAGTGAGGCTGGCCTGGGGCGCTGAAAGCCACTGCTCTCACTTGCGTGCGCTTGTCCCCCGCGATCGACCCGAGGTGTTGCCGGGCTGGGACAGGGGTCTGGGCGCCGCCAGAGGGCCCCAGCGCCTGGCCCCGGCACCCGGGCCACCGCTGCCCTGGCCTGCAGGGCCCACGGCCGCCCCGACGCTCTGAGACGCAGGGCCAGAGAACCGTGCGTCCGGCTAACGTTCAAGGTCCTGTTGCTTCGCCGCCTCTTTTCTTTTCCTTCTGTCCTTTCCCTCGCCCTTTCTACTACGATTAAACCATTAATTAAGGAGTTAACTCGCAGTTCTCAAAGCGCCTGAGCCCCTAGCCGGGTACGTAGGGGTCTGAGACCACCCGACGCGGCCTGGCTGGCAGCTCTGCGGAGTCCACCGCTGTTCTCGAAACCCTGTCCCGGTGCGTGTGTGCGTGGGGCTGGGGGATGGAGGCAGGGCAGGGAGGAACCAACGCATATGCATAGCCGGGACTTCGGCTGATTTTATTGAAACAGACAAAAACAGCCCTTGAGTTGATACCTTCCTCCACCGCTCCCCAAGCCGCCCAGGGTTCTGAGCCGCGCGGCACGGACCTGGCTAGCCCGCAGCCGGATGTCGGAGCCGGAGCTGCTCCTCATCCGGCCTCGCCCACGGGAGACAAAACTGTCCCTCTGGCCGTGAGCGTGCATCTTCGTGCCAAAATCAACTCGCATTTTCATGTATTCAAATGAGAAATGTTGGGAAAGGCGACTTGCCCTCTAGAGGCAATCAACAGCCTTGGAAGTGTCCCCGTCTGTCCCCACAGGGAACTGGAACCTCTCTCAGTCCCTCGAGGCCCCGGTGGCAGATATGGCACCCCCACCTAGGCCTGGGTCCCCAAGGCCATCGCACGTCTCCCGGAGGCTGTGCTCCCAGAGGTACCGACTGTTTCATTTAGGTCTGTCGAGCCAGCTGGAGGACGTGCTCACCCCCAGCCCCCGCCTCGCAGCCACCCGCTCCACTCCTGGACAGCGCGGTCTCCGCTCCGTGGTGCCCACACTGCGCTCTGGCTCCCTCTGCCCACTTAAAAACCACAAGGATTGGAGGGCTCAGGAGGGACTGGGAGCGCCAGCCTCACATCCAGAGCTGGAAAATGAGAGGGAAATGTGACATCTCTTAGGCGACTTGCCCTCCTGAAAGCAGAAAGTGGCCAGAGCTGCTGAAGTCCTACTATGTGCCACAGACTGGGAGGGGTACTTTGAGAACCCAGAGTTTATTCAGCTGCTGCTCAAATGTGCAAGAGCTGGAAGGCTGGACGTAGATAGGTCAAGACCTCCACCCCTCTCCACCGGCAGAAGCCCACGGTGATGGGAGCCAGTAACGAAACCAAGAGCCTCAGAAAAGTCCAAGAATTTCGTCTCTTCCATTGAAGCTGGCAGCTTACACCTAAATCCTTCCTGAACAAGTCAACCGTTGATGAGTCTTTAGCTTTTCTGTCCGGACAACTACCTCGTCCAATGCACCCATACCCCCCCCCTCGCCCCCCCACACACAGGAGCTTTCCCACGGTCCCTCGTCCCTCCGTTATCCCTACTGGTTTAACTTTGGCTATTCAAATGTTATCACTCTCAAATTTCCATAGTTCTATTTAACAGCCGCTTTTGTAACAGTCATATAAATCATATTCTACACGTGGAAGGAAAATAAACCATAACAATGCATTCTAGCTAGTGTTTTTCATTACCTTAGCTTCCTGATTTTCCTCCTAATTTTGAAGTTGTTCTTGGACTGATTTTTTTTAAAGACTAATTTACTGACATGATTAGAGGAAGGTTCCATTCATTATTTAAAATTAAAATTCGATTGGAGGAGACGGTTAGGTGTCTGCTTTTGGGATTTCCAGAAGCTATTCTGAAGCTAACATCAAAGAAGATTTGTTTTTAAAGTGGTGTGTTTGTTTGAGGGTTTTTTTTTTTTTTCTTGTCCTATTGGTTACAGAGGAAAACAGTGCATAGATGACCTTGCAGTGAGTTTGCTTCTGAACTGGAACATTATAAAGAGTCCTCCTTGGCAGCATTTGCTTTTGCTGGGATAATGAAGAGATTTGTAGGAACTTTGGCCAATTTCTGGTGTGGTTCTGATTCCCTAAGACACATGCATCAAAATAAGGAACAGCAGCAGCCATTGGGTATTGCCTGTGGTGGCACAAGCAGGGACTCCTAGTGCCCACATTAGAACTTTACACCCCGGTCCCCAACCAACTCATCCCCGCCCTCCTTCAGTCCAAGCCTTGTCCTGGAACCCGCCAGGTTTTTACCACTTTTCAGCAGCCATTATCAATACATTTGTTTCTTTTCCATTTTTTTCTGTCCCCCCCCCCCCCACCCCTGCTGGTCTATTAGCATCGTGCCATGGCGGAGCCACTGGGGAACCACTCAGGTTCCTTCCCCACAGTGGAACCTGGAGCATAGTAGAATTTCCATGAAGATTTGTTGGGTCAATTCATCAGTCACTACGCCAGCCCCAAGACTGGCCAGGTGGCATCAGGCAGGGAGAGATTCCCAGCCTAGAAACCTTACCCACTATCCCAAGAGTCTCCCAGCGAGAGGACTCCAGGGACGAGTCTCAGCCCGGAGCACTAGGAAACAAAGGGTTTGGGAATGAATGGGCGAGGGAGGGAGGGGGAGAGGAAGGGATGAACAGATGCTCTAGAAGAAGGACAGCGTCCCAGACCCCTGGAACCCTCAGACTTTCAGGCCCACTGGCCCTGGCTCTTCGCCTAGCCTTGATGTCTGATTTGAACCAAAATGATCTGGTGACAAGATCCCGTCGGAAATACAGCCGGCCCTGGGTACCTGGACATGGGCGGAGCTTGCGCGGTGATTTGGCGGTGTAGGGTGGTCAGCCTATGACTCAAGGCAAATATTTCACTTTTTCTTGAGTGCAAAGGTAGCAGTCACTCTTTCTAATAGCAGATATCGATTAAAGGTTTAAGGACCCCATCAATTTTCCATCAAGAAAATGTTGTACCCGGAGTTGTAAAGGAAACGTCCGTGTTTAAATAATGTGTTTAAACTGGCAAACAAATAGAGCCCAGCCTTCCCCGCTAGAAGGAAAAGCCTTGCAACCTTGCAACAGATCTCTGTGAGTCCGAGGTGGCGTTTCCGCCCTGGCGCTGGAGGGCGCCTGGAGTCCTGGGCGCCAGCCGGGCGGGTTTGCCCAGCGGGTCACAGGTACGCTTCTCCGACGTGCCTGCCTCTTAACCCGCTGGGGTGGAGACAGCGCATTTGAAATGACCAGTCGTCCTCATTGCCTCTCAGTCCTTAGGATCCGCGGTATTGCAGGTTGCACTTCTTCCCTGGGTAATGTAATGATTTTCTTCAAGGACCACTAGCTCCTCTCGGAACCCTCCGTGTTGTTATAAGATATTAACTAGAGACCCCTAGTGTCAATTTTTCCTCCAGAAGCTTTATTTGCTAGGGAAGCAGGTGAGGAGGGAGTCCTTGCCAGATGTCGGCCTCCTCTTCTGGGACACTGTCATTTGGGAAACCACAGGGCTGCCTCCAGTGGCCTCGATGTCGCCTCCCACTTCCTTTCCCCCCCTCCATGGGGCACGTGTGGGTACGGCCAAGTATCCGACTCGGTCTGGACCTGCCCTACAACCTTCCTGCTTTCAGATCATGCTCTCCTCCTGTGAGTCCACCCCTGCCGACCCCTGTAGCTGCTGCTGCCACTGTTGGGGAGAGGGGCTGGGAGCTCTGGGCATGGGTTCTAGCAGATTTGGTGAAGATTTGTTTTCTTTCAAATACCTTCGTGGATGCAGTCAGTGGGGTAGACCCCACTCTCCTCACCCCACTGTCCTCCACCAGTTCAAAATACCTTCCATTGTGAGTCACTGGCCTTCTCTGGCCTCTTCATGACCCTCCCCCAACGCCCTCACCCAGAGAAGGGGCTTCAATAAATAAAGCCCAGTGCTGGGGTTGGAGGTCAGTTTACACAGGAGCAGGAGCCTCTACAACTCCTGCAGGTGCTGGAATGGGAATAAATCAGGCCACCGTCCCAAGCGCGCTGGCAGAGGGGAGAGGGGAGGACTAGAGAGGAGGTGTGGAGACTGACCCAGCTTAGCCATGGGAGCGGAAGCATGGCCCAAGCTACCACGTTGGATATGCAGGGGAACCTGGGCAGATCCTTGGAGTTGCAGTTTCCTCCTTTTCTAAATGAGCTGAGACCCCTGTCCAGGTACTGGCCAGGGTCATTTGCAGGAACAAACCTCAAGTGGCTCGCTGGACAGTTGAATGACCCTACCCAGAAGAATGAGGGTCCGTGCAAACCTTGGAAAAGAACCCTTACCATGATGGAGATGTGTGTGGGGGGGGGAAGACTCAGCCCCCCAAGTGGTGAAATGTCTCTAGTGTAAGACTCTCTGCAAATTGGTACCAGGAGGATATCCCTTTTCTTGCTGAACATCTAGTTTTGTAGTCTATGTTTCATGGTAGATTTGGGGCAAAAGCCTCAGGTCTTCTCATCTCTTAGCATTTCCAGAGACACCAGCAACAGGAGAGCAATCAAAGGCCTCCTTAGCCAGGCCGCAGAGGCTCACTACTCTAGCCCTCCCCGGGCAGGGCTGGTGCCCCAAGGCTGCTGGTGTATGGGGATAGGGAGCCCTGAGACTTAGTATCTCTCACAAGACAAACTCCAACCGGACACGTTCAATGCAAATGACAAAGGACAGAGTATCTGTGTAAGAGAGCGGGTTTGGGCCAGACCTGGATTCCAATCTTAATTCTGCAGCTAGCCCTCTGTGGCCTCAGGTGTCTCAGCTCTAAAATGGGCTTATCAGCACCACCTCACACCAGCTGAGTAGAAAGTACACAACAAATAGTAACACAAATCAATTTCGGGGAGCCTGGGTGGTGCTGGATGTGGGAACAGATAGTGACAAATAAGAGGGTTGCAATCCGGGTGCCTCCCCACCTCCCTTTTCAGGGCTTTAGCGTGTGCTCTCCAGCCGGGCTCCCTGGATGGCCCTGGCCCTTCCAGCCATAGCTGCCGTAGCTGCCGAGCAGAAGGGACCTCCTGCTTAAACGCTGAGTGGTTGGTGGCGCTCAGGTTTTACTGTTCACCAGGACCCTGCCTGGAACTCCCTCTCCCTTTCTCCCACCCGCAGGGTCGTCCTTGGCTGAGTCTGTGATGGATCACAAGTTTTCAAAAAGCACAATTTGAAGGAGAGCTCCTTCTGGAGAAAGAAGGCTTATGGGGTGAACAGATGAGATTCGACACCTTCCTCCCTCTAGGCCATGCAGAACCTGCTCAGGTCAGCAGGACGAGCTGTCCATCTCTCCCCAGGGAGAAAGGGGCCGGGAGATTCCAGGAGTCTGCTCACAGTAGCTCTGGGCTCCTGACGTGGTCTTCTGGGCTCGCCAGCTGGACCTGCACTTCTGGAGAGTCTCCAGCACACCTCTCTCTGTCTCTCCCCGGGGGCTCCCACTTTATTAGGGCTATGGTGACCTTGGGAAAGCTCAGGGTGGGGGCCTGGATGCAGGAGGTATCCCCAAAGGGAGGAGGAAAGGAAGCTGTCAGGGCTTCTGAGGGGCCTTTCCGCCCTCAGCGCTTCAATTTTGAGAGGCCCAAGATGAAAAAAAGCAGGACCCATGACTTCATCCACTTTCTCCTCCCATCCACTTCTCTTTTCATGGACAGAAAATCAAGAAACCACTTAGAATTCATTTGGGAAAGTATCATTTATGCATTTTCTAAAATCCTGAAAACCCAAGAATTATTGTACCAAGGGAGCTTTAGTTACCATCTTCGAAAACTATTTGATTTGAATTCCCTAAAAAAAGTTTCTTCCTGGTAGCTCAAGTCTCCTTGAAATGAAGCAAGCTTGCTGGGCTTACAGGGGATCCTTTAAATAGCAAAGACCTTAAATACTATCTTGAATATTGCAAGAGTGCTTAGTGGGGTGCCAAAACATAAGTAAGACAATTAATGCTGTATGTGAAAAGACTGAGCCACCAAAAGGTTTCCCCAGATATTTATCTAACTGCTGAGTAGATGATTCCTGAGTTGATGAACTCCTTCTATGGAGGAGGAAGTTTGGAAGGGCTGGGGTCAGCTGTGGATCCATCCAGAGGTGCTCATGAAAAACATCTTGTAAATTTCTGATGGGGCTTGGATGGGATAAGAAGGTCCAGGGTACAAGCTCTTATAAGTTGTGAATTCTGCCTCACTCTGTCAGGCAGATGAAATAAAGTATTCCTGTCACCAGAGAAAAGAAAAAGCAACACATCTTCAAAGTTTATTAATTTTCCTTGGGTTGGTATTGGGGGAGGCGAGTGCGAGGGAAGTGGGCTGGAACACAGAAGTCTCGGGCTGTGATCTCTGGCTAAATGCAGCTTCTGTTTTTACAGCTTACTTAGGGAGAGTTGTTAGTTTTTCTAAGTGCAAATCGGGCCTTGGTTCTCTAAGCTCAATGTTTAGGCTACAAAGCACATACAACAATCCTAAAGGTAGGCAGCCTTCAGAAAGGGGCCGGCTCTGACCTCAAAGTCTGCGAAATCTCTAGTGCATTGCCATACTTGGACGACACCTAAGCAAAGCCCTTTAGAAGTGTAAAGTGTAACTGGAATGCTAAATGCCACTCACTATCTCCAAGAAAAATAAATCTTTAATTCTCAGCCAAGTACACCTGCTTTGGACCAGGCTTATTAGCATTATTTGTATCTTTTCTTTTCAAATGGAGAGTTTAACTCACAGTTTTCTTTTTGCTCAGTGCTTGCTATTTTTATCTTACCTTAAGAACCCTGAGGTCAAGTCTGGCGCCAGACTTCTGAAGCACACCAGGGAAGAGTGAGAGGTGGCTGGCTTCCCAGAGCTTCTTTCCCAAACTCCATAACATGAAGCAGTAGAACCACGTTAGAGTTTAGGGTCTGGACTGATGCTTGGTGTATGTTGATGAGGTCACCGTGGGGAAGCTGCAGGCTGGGTGTCAATGTCAACAGAGGACCCTAAGGCAGAGAAGGCTCTCTATTCCCCCTCCCAGAGATTTTTGCTATAGGGTTTATGCTCTCATTGGAGACACAGAAGGAGACAGACAGAAAGTGAGAAATTAGCCCCCCCCCCCCCCCCAGGGGGGATGGCCACACTGCAATCCCTTGTCTTCCATTCTCTTCTCAGGGTCTTGGGCACACATGCATACACACCTGGCATGAATTTTAAACCGCTGCGTCTGGGACTCGAACCGCGGTGGAGTCCAGCAACATAACTGCTATGCATCTGCTGGTCCCCAGAGGAGGCTATCTTGATATGTTAGTTTTTGTAGATTAATGGTGATACAAGCAACTTTGGGAAGGGAACTCTACTGTTTATTGTCCGCCCTGTCTCCCTCCCTGCCCCATTTAGCTGCAGGAGGCCAGCCTCCTGGGGCCACATTCCCAAACTTCCATACCTTTGGGCTTCCAGGGGGGGTTGAACTATGAGGAACCTTGGTGCAGGAGTGAAGGGCAGGGCGTAGTAGCAGGAGTACTGACTTCTCTGCTTTCTCCTCCACTGAGGCTTTGTTCTTTACTTCCTCTGGGTGTCTCCAGGTCCGTCAGGCAGTCCCTCTTCCACAGCTTCAGCTCTCACCAGCTCCTTTCCCCCCTTGCCCCTTCAGATCAAAGGTAGTAATTTCTCCCGCTGTAGCTGAACCTTGAGTGACTCTTTATCTCCCCTTTGTTCCTTTGAACCCCACCTACACTCATGTAAACAGTGCCTTCATTTTTTTTTTCCTTCCAGGAAAATTCTTTGGAGCTTGCCATGTGTTTCCTGTGGGGATCTGACTGATGAAGAGAGGAACAAAGATTGAGGAAAGTGAAGTCTGCGAAATCAGTAATATTATTCAGGTGTGTTCATCAATGAGAATTCTGAATGCCAGGCAGTAAGGATACTAAATTTAAGACAAGGTCCTTCCCTTTTAATGATTAGAGCAATGCTTCAATAGTATTGTTTATAGCTTTTGTGTACTTGTATGTAGAAAAAGTTGATAAAAGTGAAATTTCTGCATCCAAAGGTATGCAAGTATTTAAAGGTTTTGAGAAATTTGGCAACCTGACATCCAACAAGACCCTCCAGATGGACCAGCAGTTAGTGTAATGGCTATGTCACTGGACTCCCACGTAGTCGACCACCGTTCGAGTCCCGGACCCGGTGGCTTAAACTCACGCCGGGCGCGTGTGCGTGCGTGCCCAAGATCCCGAGAGGAGAATGGAGGAGAAGGTATTGCGGCGTGGCCATCCCCCCTGGGGGGAGATTTCTCACTTTCTGTTTCTCTGTCTCTCTCTGTCTGCCTGGCGAGTGCACGTGCCCTATAGCAAAAGCTTCTCAAAAAAAAAAAAAAAAAAAAAAAAAAAAAAAAAAAAAAAAAGAAGACCCCATCAGAAATGTATGAGTGATCCTGTTGCCTTGCTCCCATGCACATACTCTGGTACTAACTTTGTTATTTGATTGGTGAAAATTGCATATACCAGGTTTTAATTTGTATTTCTAAGATGATTAGTGGAGTTGGGTATTTTTACATTTCTATTTGTCATAATATTACTTTTTTTGTTGTCAAATGAATTATTTTATTTAACTTTATTTATTTATTTTGATTTGACCAGAGAGGGACAGAGAGAGAAAGAAAGTGAGAAAGCAAGCTGTCAGGTCCAGGACTTGAACCATGGTCAGCCATGTGGGAGTCCAGTGCCCTTAATCACCAGTGCCCTTAATCACCACCTACTGGCCCCAATATTTCTTTTTTTAAGACTTACTTGTTTAATTTTGTTTATTGTTATTATTATTTAAAATAATTATTTCTTTTATTATTAATTAGTTATTATTATTATTATTTCACATGAGTTTTGCCAGAGAGAGACAGAGAGAAAGAGAGGGAGAGTGAGAAAACAAACTGCCAGATCCAGGACTGTGGTTGGCCATGTGGGAATTCTAGCACCTTAACCACCACGCCACCTGCTGGCCCCTGTTGTTTTTATTATTTAATTTGACCAGAGAGAAAGAGAAAGGGAAAGCAAGAAAGCAAGCTACAGCAAGCCACCAGGTCCAGGACTTGAACTGTGTTTGGCCATGTGAGAGTCCAGAGCCCCAACCACCATGCCACCTGTTGGCTCCATAATATTTCTTCTTTTGGGAACTGCCTGTTCACACCTTCTCTAGCAAATTGTAAATCTTAAATGTTTGTCTATTTCTCTTCTACAGAATACTGATCCCATGTCTGCTATAAATGTTATAAAATTTTTATCAGGTTTTCACTTACCTTATAATTTTGTTTATTTTTAATGTATATATACTTTTAAAAAATCAATGTTTCTGACTTTTATAGTCTGTTAAAAGTCTTATCTAAAAAAATCAAAATCTTTCATCCAGACGGAATTTACTTTTGTTTATAATATGAAGATATAACTTTGTTTATTTTCCAAATATTTAAACATTTGGGCAGGCTGTCATTGTGAGGAGCCTTGACTTCTCTTTGGAGAACTGTGTTTGAGCTTTGTTCTGTGGTGATACTTGACGGTATGGAAGCTGGGAAGTCACATTAGCTCTGCCTTCACTTGTGTTGTGAACCACTGTGGGCTGAATGACAAGAGGACGATAGGTGGTTTATGGAGCTTGGCAAAAGCTAGATGAAATCCAGTGTTTCAATGACTGCTTTAGTAACTGTACACTGTTATGAGTTAAATTCCCCTTTCTTTAAGATGGTACAAGGGACCAGCAGGTGGCATGGTGGTTAAGGTGTTGGACATACTCCCACATGGCAGACCATGGTTCGAGTCCTGGACTTGGTGGCTTGCTTTCTCACTTTCCCTCTCTCTCTCTCTCTCTCTCTCTCTCTCTCTCTGTCTCTCTGGTCAAATTAAAATAAATGGATGAATAAATAAAATTAAATAATTCTTTTTATAAAAGATGGTACCACAAGTGTTACCATTTCCATGTGAAAGCATTGCAATATCAATACTGAATTTGCCACACCTTTAGATCAATAACGAATTTCTGCCCTTCTTCTTCTTCTTCTACTTCTTCTTCCTCTTCTCCTCCTTCTTATTATTCTCTCTCTTCCTCTCTCTTTCTCTTTTGGGTGAAAGTAAACCTAGAACAGAAGTCCCTATCACAGGATTACTAGCTATGGGATCTCAGGTGAATTCCTTAATTGTTGTCATTTCTTTATTTACTTATTCTGTGAATGGGGATGACAGAGAGAGAGAACTCCCCCTTCAGGGTCCTAATGCCAAAGTCACCCCCAGCCTCAGCCAGCTTGGATTGTGGGCACATTCATGCCTGGAGTACTCGGGGAGATCCCTGGATGCCAAACAGTAACCTTCTCATGTTGGTTTGCTTCACAGAGCATTTGGGTGTCACTACTGTGCCACCATCCAGCCCCAAATTCCTTAATTTCCTGCCTTATCTGTACAATGAAGATAATAATAATACCTAGGTCATGAATCATATTATCCTATGATGATGCCTGAATACTTTTACATTTTTTATTATGCACAGTATTAATAAAAATACTTATAATTTCTAGTTTTTTTCTTTTCTTTTCTTTTTCTTTTTTTCTTTTCTTTTCTTTCTTTTTTTTTCTTTTTTTTTTGAGAGGTTTCTGTTGTAGGGCATGTGCACTCACCAGAAAGACAGAGAGAGGCAGAGAGACAGATAGTGAGAAATCACCCCCCAGGGGGGATGGCCATGCCACAATGCCTTCTCCTCCATTATCCTCTTGGGATCTTGGGCACACATGCACACGCGCCTGGAGTGAGTTTAAGCCACCGGGTTTGGGACTCAAACCATGGTCGTCTAGTTTTGTTTATGACTATCTTAGTCTACTATTGTGTTACTAACAGAAATACCTGAGATTCGATGATTTTTAAAGAATAGAAGGGCTGGTTCCATGGCCTATTGGTTAAAAGAGCTGGATCCCAGATGGCCGACCAAATTCTGGCTCTGGCAGCTTGAAAAACATGCCAGGTGTATGTGCACATCATGTCCAAAATCCTAACAGGATAGAGAGACAAAGGAGAAAGGATTGTAGCATGGCCATACCCCATTGGGGGGGGGTGCTTTCTCTCTTTCTCTCTATCTTTCTCTTTCTGGCTAGTACATGCATGATCTAGCAATTAAAAAAAATGAACTGAGTTTTATTTGGTTTATGATTCTTGTGGCTGGAAGGCCCAAAGGTGAGGCGCTGGTATCAGGCTGGCCTCAGGTGCTACATTATAACATGCCTGACAGAAGCTGAGAGAACAGAGGGTGCTTGCAGAAAGAGAGAGCTGGGAACAGCCATTTTCAATTTATAGCAAGCCATTCCTGAGGGAATGAACTCCTCCTGAAAGATAGAACTCATCTGTCTCCTGAGACGGGATTAAACTATTCATGAGAGTTATGCATACTATTCAGTAGGCCTCACCTCTTAAAGCACTTCCTAACACCATTTCACTGGGGACTAAATTTCTAAACATGAACTTTGGGGGATAAACCGTTACCTAAACTACACCGTTGACTATATGAGAAACATATTTCAAGGTAACATTGATTACTGCCTTTTTCCCAGTTTAGGAGCATAGCTAATGGTACCAAGAACAGTTAGTCACTTCACACCCTTTGCCTACCTATTTGTTTATTACCTTAATAACAGAGAATGATTTACTCCATTCCCACACTTAGAGTGACACTGCCCTCACAGAGCACATACGGGGCCCTGAAACACGATGTGATCGCAATGAATCCTCAGGGAAGGCCGGTCCTTTTCTATGTAACGCTTCTCATTTGTGAGCATTCAGCAACCATTTTTGAACACGTTAGGCTAGGCAGTAAAGTTATATACCTGTGCAGTGAGAATTTCATCTGCGCTTTATAGATGAAGATACAGAAAGTCAGGGGAAGATTTGCCCTTGTGGCAAACCTGGGATGTCAGCCTCTGGAGCAGAAGCTCCCGACTCCGAGGGCTGAGGATGCCTGCGTGCCTCAGTTTCCTTGGTTGGGCTGCTCTGTGACTCAGCGTGAGAGACACAGAGCGTCCTTTTATCTTGAACTTCTGTGAAGCATGTGGCACCCTTCTGGCATCTGGAGTTTCATGGAGGACTCCAGAAGGTTCCATCTGCCACTCTCCTGACCTCATATTTTGGTTACCTGAGTACCTGGAGAGAGAGCGGGGTGGTAGAGAGTAGAGGGATATAAACTACATTTGAGAGTCCACTAAGTGCCACTACTGAGCAAATCACTATCAGCTTCATATTTCATGTCATTGCTTTTTCCCCTTTTAGAACATGGTGAAATGTTTCACAGGAAAGTGAACAAAACAAAACAAAATGGTTTATCTCCCAAGAACACTCAAGTAGGCTTCATTGAGGTTGAAAAATAGAATCTTGCTAGCACCTGATATTCCTGGTGCTATCCCCCGGCTCGCTCGTGCGTTCTCACTTTTCTCCTCACTCTTTCTCTCTGGTGAATACACGTGCCCTCTAGTAACATCTTTTTAAAAGGTTTATTTCTCTTCCCCTTTCTAGAGTCCTACTATTTGGACTTCCATGTTTATTGCTTTCTTGTGTTTCTCTGTAATAGATCAGCTGAGCATGCATTGATAAGCACTATCCTTTTTTTTTTTTTTTTTTTTTTGGAGAGGTTTTTGCTATAGGGCATGTGCGCTCGCCAGAAAGACAGAGAGACAGACAGAAAGTGAGAAATCACCCCCCAGAGGGGATGGCCACCCACAATTCCTTCTCCTCCATTCTCCTCTCGGGATCTTGGGCACACACACACACACACACACACACACACACACACACATGCCCGGTGTGAATTTAAGCCACTGGGTCTGGGACTCGAACCACAGTCAACCACATGGGAGCCCAGTGACATAGCCTTACGCTAACTGCTGGTCACCCAATGAATCTTACTTTTGATAGACATTGGGTTGTTTCCAGTTTTCAGTATTATGAATGAAACTTCTATGAATATACATGAGGAGAAGGAACTTACAAAGTTTATGGAAAAATCGAATTAAGTATGAGTTTACTGGGACCAGCAGTTAGTGTAATGGCTATGTTGCTGGACTCCCACGTAGTTGACTGCGGTTCGCGTCCCGGACCCGGTGGCTTAAACTCACACCAGGCATGTGTGCGTGCGTGCCCAAGATCCCGAGAGGAGAATGGAGGAGAAGGGATTGCGGCATGGCCATCCCCCCTGGGGGATGATTTCTCGCTTTCTATCTCTCTGTCTCTGTCTGTCTGGCGAGCGCACGACCCCTATAGCAAAAACCTCTCTAAAAAAAAAAAAAAGTATGAGTTTATTGTGATACAGAAAAGTTTGAAATCCCTGCAGGTTTTTAATAACATGTATTTTGACAAGCTTTTTGTAGACTTTTCACATGGTTTCTTGATAGTCATATGCATGCTTATGTTATAAGTGGAACTGCTAGATCATAGAGTATGTGTATGTTCAACTTTGTAGAGAAAGGCAAATATTGCATCTTATCTTGGACCACATCAGAAATTCTGAATATGACTGAATATAAGATTTCAAAAATATATTATTGGGCTTAGCTAGTGGCGTGGTGGTTAAGGGGGCTGGATCCTACATGGTCCAGTGTGCAGCTGAGTCCTGGACCTGGCAGCTTGAGAAACAGGATCAGAGCTTGTGTGCGGGTCCCCAAAAATCCCAACAGGAGAATGGAGGAGAAGGGATTGCAGTGTGGCCATCCTCCCTGGGATGTGCTTTCTCACTTTTCTCCTCTCTCTTTCTTTCTGGTGAATGCACATGCCCTCTAGTAAAATTTTTTTAAAAAGGTTTATTTCTTGAGAGAGAGAAAAAGAGAGAGACCAAGGGACAGGCACCCCTCACCAGGATGCCTACCCCCCCAAGTCCCCACCAGCCTGAACCTCTAGCATGGACCCAACAGAGCCTGGGGTCCAAGGAGATCCTGAGCCTGGACCCACCCCCTGGGATTCCTTCCATGTGGGTCCAGCCAAAGTATCCATCTTTTGGCCAGATGAGTGAACCAAGAGTTTAATATGAATTTTCTGGAAGTCTGAATCTCATACCTTTGATTTCAGGTGGGTTTTTTTTTTTTTTTTTCTTCCTCTCTTTCTCTCTTTGAAACATTTATTTATTTATTTATCTATTTATTTGTCATGATTTTCAAGTTGTAGGTTCTGGGACTTGAACCGTGGTGGAACATGTGGGAATCCAGTACCTTAACCACCATGCCACCTGTTGACACCAGGGTTTTTCTTTTTCTTTTTTTTTTTTTTGACCCCACGGTTTTGTAAGTAGCACTCAAGACTGCCTGGGGGCCCAGCCACCGAGGCAGGAAGTAGGGCAGGTTCTGGAGCCACACAGCAGGCCGGTCTTCGGATCCTGGTGGACCCCAACATCACTGGATCTCATATGTTGATGCTGGCTGGCTAGAAGGCTGGGGTGGGTTCTGGATATGGTGAGACCCTGTTAAGGGTTTGCAATGTACCCTTCACTGGAATGTATGCCTTTAAAAACACATAAACAACAAAAGGTTTTCAACCTTTGGTCCAGCATTATTCATTTAGCGGTTAAAAGAAGGGGGAAGCAGGACTGGGCAAGGGGCAGTGGCGTGGTGGATAAGGGCACTGGACTCCCACTTGGTTTTCCGTGGTTCAAATCCCAGACCTGGCGGCTTGCTTTCTCACGTTCCCTCTCTCTTGCTTTCTCACTCTGTCCCTCTCCGGTCAAAATAAAAAAATAAAGAAGTGAATAAAGAAGAAAAAAAAAGAACGAGGGAGAAGTAAGCGGTTGGTTAAGCAGGGAGACTCTTGGGGACCAGCGTTTTCACTGATATGGGAAATGAGGCGTGGGTGGGGGTCCCATGTCTAAGGTTGTCCTGGAGCGGGTTCCGCAAGACAGTAGCGGAAAGTGGGCACCCACTGGGCTGGAGGGGGGTTGGGGACGGGTGGGCCACGGACTGAGACCGGCGCGGCTTGTTGCTGGGCGACCGAGCGCGTCCTTTTTTCCATTCTAGTCGGTCTAACCAGCCAGGCCTCTCGCGGGTAAGTGCGTTGGAAACCAGTCCCGACGTGGGCGGACCTCGCAGCCGCCTGACGGGAGCGGAGGCGGGCCAGGGCCGGGTGAGCGGACGCAGACCCGGTGCGGGTGACCCGCTTTATCTGAACACTGGGAAGAAAGCCGCTATGTTCGAGGGAGCAATTGCTCCCTCTGTTCAGCCGCCCCTGTCCACTCCAGCTTGTTCAGGGCCAGCAGAGCCCAGCGCCGAAGATAGAGCTGGGTCTGGAGAAGAAGGGATCCGGGCGGGCCTGGGGGCTCTTTCCCCCGAAGGATGAGCACGGTTGAAGGGGAGCTGGGAGGAATGAAACCGGCCGTACCTGAGGGCAGGGAAGACGCTACTGTAGGCTGATGGGGGCGGCTTGAGGGAAGGGGAGCACCGGGCTGGGAAGACAGAAGACGGGGTGGGATGAGGGGCTGCGAGTTTGCAGTGGAGAGAATTCAGTACCCATCTTCCTCTCTCCCTTTACCGGGCAGATTTAGTCACCCTTAGCTAACTGCTCCCACTGGGGTCCCGGAATACAGAGCTGTTTTTTTTCTTTTTTGACTCTAAAACGGACTGAACTCTGATAGGTAGTGGGATACTGTGGGCTTAATGCAAGGATATTTAGCATTGAAGGCCACAGATGAAACCAACTATTGCAGACACCATTGCAGGAGTTTAAAGGAGACAAATGATTTATTATTTTTAAAAACATTGTATTTATTGTTATTATTATTATTTTATTTATTTAATTTAAAAAGGAATTATTTCATTTTATTTTATTTTGTTTATTTATTTATTTATTTTAATTTAACCAGAGAGGGACAGAGTGAGAGAAAGAGAAGGGAGAAAGTAAGCCACCAGGTCCAGGACTTGAACCGTGGTCAACCATGTGGGATTGCAGTACCCTTAACCGCCACGCCAGCCCCTATTTTATCTATTTTTTAAGCTACTCACAGAAATTTTTTTTAAGAAATATTTTATTTAACTTTATTTGTTTGTTTTTTTAAATAAGTATTTATTTTATTTTATTTATTCATTCATTTATTTTTTAATTTGACCAGAGAGAGACAGAGATTGAGAGTGAGAGAGAAAGAAAGTGAGAAAGCAAGCCACCAGATTCAGGACTCGAACCCTGGTGGGCCATGTGGGGGTGTCCAGCGCCTTAACCACCATGCCACCTGCTGGTCCCAACTTTATTTGTTTTTAATCTGACCAGAGAGGGACAGAGTGAGTGAGAGAGAGAGAGAGAGAAAGTGAGAAAGCAAGCCAGCAGGTCTGGGACTCAAACTGCCCTCGCCATGTGGAGTACAGTGTCCTTAACCACCATTCCACCTGCTGGCCCTTATTTATAATTATTATTATTATTTTAATTCACCAGAAAGGTGGGGGTGGAGGGTGTGTGTGAGAAAGCCAGTTGCAACCAGGACTTGATCCATTGTCACCCATGTGGGAGTCCAGCATCTTAGCTACCTCGCCACCTGCTGGCCCCAATAATTTAATTTATTTTATTTATTTTTAGAGATTTTTGCTATAGGGTGCCTGTGCTCACAGAAGAGACATAGAGAGAGAGAGAGAGCCAGAAAATGAGAAATCGCCTCCCATGGGGATGGTCATGCCACAATCCCTTCTCTGTTCTTCTTTCAGGATTTTGGGCACACATGCATATGTGCCCAGCTTGAGTTTTAAGTTGCCAAGTTCAGGGCTTGAGCTGTGGTTGACTACTTGGGAGTCCAGTGACGTAACCATTACGCCATTTGCTGGTCCTTTATTTTTTTAAAAACATGCGAATATAGAAGAAGTTTTTTTTTTTTTTCTCTATGGCATTTGCACTCACCAGAGAAAGACAGAGAGAGTTAGAGAAGGAAAATGGGGAAATGAGAACTTGCACCCCAAAGGGAATGGCCATGCTGCAAGTCCTTCTCCTCCATTCTCCTCTTGGAATTTTATGCACAGACATACATGTGCCTGGCGTGATTTCTAAGCAGCTGAGTCTGGGATTCAAACCTTGCAGTTGGCCTATGTGGGATCCAGTGCCTTGACCTCCATAGCACCTGCTGACCTGAAAATATGAAAGTTTAGCAAATATCTTTTTTTTCTATTCACAACTTTATATGGGTGTACATTATATTCAGTAAACTGCACAAATTACAATTTTTAATTCATATAATTATAGGTGTATACTACACTGAGTTTGATAGATGTGTACACTTTTGGAACAATGACCACAGTCAAGAAAACAGAATCTTTACATTTCTGTGCCCTTTCACTATCCTCTCCTGCTCTCAACAACCCCTCCCCCCGACTACCCAATCATCTGCTGTGTGACAGTACAGAATAGATTGCATTTCCTAGGATTGTATACAAGAGGAGTCATATAATATATGTTCTTTTGTGTCTGGCCTCTTTCTTTCCTTCTTTTCCTTTCTTACTCCCCCCCCCCCACACTTTTTTCCAAAGGATGTTTGTGCTTGTCTGAGAGAGAGAGAGAGAGAGAGAGAGAGAGAGAGAGAGAGAGAGAAAGCACCCTCTGCCTCTTGCCCCTCCTCCCCCCAGAGTGGAGATGGCCATGCAACAATCCCTTCTCCTCCATTCTCTTCTTGGGATTTTGGGCATACATACACACATGCTTGGTGTGATTTTCAAGCTGCTGGGTCTGGGACTCAGACTGTTGTTGGCCATGTGGAAATCCAGTACCATAACCACCATGCCACCTGCTGGCTCTATAGGTCTTTAATTTTTGTTAGCAATGTTTTGCAATTTTTAGTAGAATCTTTTTTTTTTTTCTTTTTTAAAATAAGGTGTGTGCATTTGCTGAGGGAAACAGAGACAGTGAGAGCAAAGTGAGAAATCACCACTCAGGGGAGATGGCCATGCCACAGTCTCTTCTCTTTCATTCTCCTACTGGGATTTTGGGCATGCACACACATGTGGCTGGCCTGATTTTTAAGGCATTGAGTCTGGGACTTGAACTATAGTTAGCCATGTGGGAGTCCAACATCATACCACTATACCACCTGCTGGTCCCTAGTAGAATCTTTTAAGTTTGTAGAATTTTTGTACTTTTAGTAGAATCCTTTATTAATCCTAAGTATTTGTGTGTGTGTGTGTGTGTGTGTGTGTGTGTGTGTGTATCCCCAGAGGACAGTGGAAGTGTAAAAATTACGTTCCAATTGTAAGCTGCTATCATATAAAAAGTACAGTTGATTTTGTACATTCACAACATTGTGGAACCTTGATACATTTACTTATTGGTACTCCTTAGGATTTTTACCTAAAAATCATGTCATCTGCAATTGATCTTTTCTTTTTAAATTTTTTTCTCTTATTTCTTTTTCTTGCCATATTGCAATTTCTAAGTCCTCTAATACAATGTGAAATAAATGTGGTAAGAGTGAGGCATTTTTGCTTTGTTTTCAATTTTAGGAGGTAAGCATTAATATAATATTAGCCATAAGTTTTTTGTAGATTCTTCAAACAGATTGAGGATGGTGCATATGATTCTTCATAGTTTGCCTAGAATTATTTTTATTAAAAATTTTTTTTTAGATTTTTATCATAGAGTATGTGCACTCGCCAGAGAAAGACAGAGACAGAGACAGGGTAAGTGAGAAATCACCCCCAGGGGATGGCCATACTGCAATCTAATCTCTATTCTCCTCTTGGGATTTTGGGCACATACGCACATATGCCCAGTGTGATTTTTTCAGGCTGCTGGCTCTGGGACTGGAACTACAGTCGGCCATGTGGGAGTTCAGCACCTTAACCATCACACCACCTTCTGGCCCTAGACTTACTTATTTATATCATGAATTGAATTCTATCAAATATTTTTCCACTTCCTATTGAATGCTACTTTTATTGTTATTTTTTTCTTCAATATTTGGGTGAACCATCTGGACTGTGAGTTTCCTGTGGTAACATTTTTGATAACATAAGAATTTTCTTTTAGGAACCAGTAGATGGCATAATCTTTTTTTTTTTTATTTCAATTTATTTATTTGCATTCATTCACTGAACATCATTACAGCATACAAAATGAGATTTTCCATCCAGATACACTATATATTGTTTCAATCAAGAACATCAACAAACATGTTATTGTCAGCAAATGATCTTCCATTTCTTGTCTTCTGTATGTTTTGCTTTTTTTCCCCCATCCTTGATTCCCTATCTCTTACCCTCTACCATCTCCCACTCTCCTCCCACACTGTCTCTGGTATCTATGTTTGCTTTCTATACTGTTTTCTCCTCACATTTTATTGTATCACCAAAGACCCTAATCAATTCAAATACCCTCATAGCAAACACAGGTGATACACACATTTCCATGAACACAAGTCTTACTTTACGCATCCTATAAAGTAGCACCTAGCTGTGGCTACATATCCTACTGCAGTCATTGAATAGATATATATTTTTTTTTCTGAAACTTTTTTTTTTGTAACTCAATTTACATTCCTTCCCTAGGCTTCATCACAGCATACAAAATGCAATCTCCCATCCAGTACACACTGCATAGTGACACAATCATGCACATTACAAAAAATTTTCCATTACTAGTTCCTAGAATTACTTCCACCCCTCTTTCTGACCCTCTGTCCCTTCCCACCCTCCTCTCACACCACCTCCGGTGTCTACTATTGTCCTTCATTCCCTTCCCACCCACGTTGCATTGATCACACAATTTCCTACATAATCTAACTACTTTCAATGGTGAGTTCACTCATTACTACTAAGAAAATCAGTTTTAACTTAACTCAAAGAAGTGCCAAGGAACTTTGCTTAAAGCCAGGAAACAAGTTAGGATTCTGTTCAAGTGGTAGGTGCATGAACCTATCAGTCTCATGTCCTTTTATCTTCTGTTCTGGTTCAATTTTCCTGATTAAATTCTGGGATATAATATTCAACTCCAGACTTGTCCCTATGATTAAGTTGGCCACTTTCATAGTTTTTGGACTCTTATTTCCATGTGTCTGTGTTTAATTTTCTTGATACAGCACACCCTTGAGAACTTCTTAGAGATCTGGTCTGGTGCTGGTAAATTCTTTCAGGTTTTGTTTATCTGAGAATGTTCTTGTCTTTTCTTCCCACCTGAAAGATAATCTTGCTGGGTACAGTATTCTTGGCTGAAATTGCTTCTCTCGTAACACTTTGAATATATTTTCCCATTCTCTTCTCACTCTCATTGTTTCCAATGAGAGATCTGCTGTTAGCCTGATGGGATGTCCTTTGTAGGTAACTTGATGTTGATGTTTTTCTCTTGCCAATCTTAGTATCTTGTCTCTGTCTGTGGTTTTGGTCAACCTGGCTACAATGTGTCTTGGAGAAGATCTTCTTGGGTTGATTCTATTTGGGGTCCTATTTGGGACTGGATCTTCGAATGCCTCTCTAGGTTTGGAAAGTTTTCTTGCAGGATTTCATGGAATAGATTATCAATGCCCTTATGGGTCTCTTCACCTTCTGGGATGCCAATTATCGGATATTTGGACGTTTGATGGTATCCAGTATTTCTCGCATATCATTCTCAAATTTTTGGGCCATTTTCTCAGTCTTCGTGGTTGATTTTTCTAAGCCAGACATTTTCTCTTCCACATCTGAGATTCTATTTTCTGAATGATATAGTCTGCTTTTAATAGTTTCAAGGGAGATTTTGACTTCTTGTATTATAGACTTCATCTCTAGCAGTTCCGTTTGAGTCTTTTGTAAAGTGTGTAATTCCTCTTTTAGATCTTGCAAGAATTTCCTCATCTCCTGGAACTCGGCAACTTCTTTCTCCTTTCTCTTTAGCAGTTCATTATCTCTCTTTTCTTCCATCTCTGTTAGCTTTGACATTATGAATGCTCTAAATTCCTTATCAGACATTTCCATGACTTTCACCGAACTGCTTGTGGATGAAGGAGAGTTACTCTTTTCCCTTGGAGGAGAGGTATTTTCTCGTTTTCCCATATTTTTCGTGATCCGGCAGTGATTTCTTGTCATCTAATGGATGGTGTGTTTCTTTCAAATTCTTGAAGTTAAGCCTCAATGTTTAGGAGCAAGCAGACAGAGGTGTTGTAGAATCTGATTGCCGTTCTGTTGTGATCACTGGTGCAGCAGATTCAGTAGATATTGGGTGGAGAGACAAGAAAAAGGAAAATGAAAAAGAGAGAGAGAAACAACAACAAAAAGAGAAAAAAAAGACAAAAAAAATTTTAAAAATTATAATTACTGTTCTTTTTCTAAAAAAAAAAATCACAAAATAGAAAACCGGGCGGCGTGCTGCGCAAAATATCTAGTTCCCAGGAGCCATGAGGAATCTTCTGAAAGAAGGGCTCAACTCTCCCGCCTGGGAGGAAGGAACAGAAGGGATTATTAACAAAACAAAAGGTGGAGCTGAGAGCCAGAGAAAATCTTTACCTTTAAAAAAATCGTGAAAAGGAAAAATTACCAAAAAAAAAAAAAAATGAGGAGACAGGAGCAGAGAGAGACAGAGACCTCAGAGACACAGAGACAGAGATAGAAGGCCAGAGAGGCTCCCTACCACGCTAGCTTTGCTTGCTGGAGGCTAAATTATGAGTAGAAAATCTTCATTTCTCCTGTCCCCTGAAATATCTAGTTCCCAGGAGCCATGAGGAATCTTCTGAAAGAAGGGCTCAACTCTCCTGCCTGGGAGGAAGGAGCAGAAGGGATTATTAACAAAACAAAAGGTGGAGCTGAGAGCCAGAGAAAATCTTTACCTTTTTTTTTTTTTTTTTTGGAGAGGTTTTTTGCTATAGGGCGCGTGCGCTCGCCAGACAGACAGAGAGAGACATAGAGACAAAAAGCGAGAAATCACCCCCTGGGGGGATGGTCACGCCGCAATCCCTTCTCCTCCATTCTCCTCTCGGGATCTTGGGCACACACGCACACGCGCCCGGCGTGAGTTGTAAGCCACCGGGTCCGAGACGCGAACCGTGGTCAACTACGTGGGAGTCCAGCGACATAGCCATTACGCTACCTGCTGGTTCCCGAAAATCTTTACCTTTAAAAAAATCGTAAAAAGGAAAAATTACCAAAAAAAAAAAAAATGAGGAGACAGGAGCAGAGAGAGACAGAGACCTCAGAGACACAGAGACAGAGATAGAAGGCCAGAGGGGCTCCCTACCATGCTAGCTTTGCTTGCTGGAGGCTAAATTAGGAGTAGAAAATCTTCATTTCTCCTGTCCCCTGAAATATCTAGTTCCTAGTAGCCATGAGGAATCTTCTCAGATGGCATAATCTTTATGTTGCTGGACTTCCACATAGTTGACCTCTGCTTGAGTCCTGGACCCAGTGGCTTAAACTCACGCTGGGCATGAGTGTGTGTGTGTGTGTGTGTGTGTGTGTGTGTATGTGTGTGTGTGTGTGTGTGTGTCCAAAATCCCAAGAGGAGAATGGAATAGAAAGGTTTGTGGTGTGGTCATACCCCCAGGAGATGATTTCTCACTTTCTGTCTCTCTGTCTCTCTGGTGAGCACATGTGCACTATAGCAAAAATCTCTCTAAAAAATTTTTTTTCTTTCTTTTAAATAAAAGGCTATTCAGATTTTCTGCGGATTATAATAATTTTGATAAGTTGTCATTTTCAGGGATTTTTTCCATTTTATCAGATTTGTTGGCACAGAGTTATTATATTAGCTCATCATGCTTTAATATCTTCAGAACTTGTCACGAAAACCCCTCTTTATTCTTTACATTGGTGATTTTTGTTCTCTCTGTATATTATTCCTAAATATCCCCCTATCCAAAGGAAGGGGTTGTAGTTATGGTGGTGGTTCAATTTTGTTGATATTTTTTAAAGAACCAGCTCTTGGCTTTGTTCATTTTCTGATTATTTTCCTGTTTTCTATTTGATTGTCTTATGTCCTTATATTGGGTTGTTAGGAAAGTCATTACACATTTTTGCATAGTAAAACATAGAAACATATGTCATGTCTTTCCTGACAACCTAATATCTTATGATTTCTTTCCTTCTATTGGGTTTTCGGGAAAGTCATGAGACATTTTTGCATAGAAAAATTTTGTCATTGGGTCTGGCAGGTGGCCTGGTGATGAAAGGTGCTGGACTCTCACATGGCCAACCATGGTTCAAGTTCTGGACCTGGTGGCTTGCTTTCTCACTTTCCCTTTCCCTCTCTGGTCAAATTAAAAAATAATGATAACAAATGGAAAAATGGAATTAAATAAATAAATAAATAAATAATTCTTAAAAAAAAAAAGAAAAATTTTGTCATGATTTTCTTGACAACCCAATAGTTTTACGTTAGGTATACCTTGTTCTTCTTCTACTGGATTTTTTTGAGGGGGAGGGGGGTGGGGGGAGGTTTTTACTATAGGGCATGAGCGCTCACCAGAAAGACAAAGAGAGACAGAGAGAGAGAAAGCGAGAAATCACCCGCCAGGGGGCACGGCCATGCTGCAATCCCTTCTCCTCCATTCTCCTCTCAGGATCTTGGGCACGCACGCACATGAGCCTGGTGTGAGTTTAAGCCACAGGGACCGGACTTGAACCTCGGCCGACCACATGGGAGTCCAGTGACATAGCCATTACAACTACTGGTCCCTTTCTACTGGATTCTAAAGGTGGAACTTCAGATGATTAATTTTAGACCTTTTTTCCTTTGATTTTAAGCTATAAAGCTTTCTTCTAATCATTGCTTTAGTACTCCCACTCATCCTGTCTTCTTGTACTTTCACTATTATTCAATCTCAAATATTTTATAAGGGTCAGTCCATAGTGCAGCAGTTGAGTGCTGTGAATAGAAAGTCAGATCTCACGTGGCACACTTGGTTCAAATCTCTGTCTCTGGGGCGTGAAAAAACACCTGGGATGCCTGCATGCATAGTCCAAATCCTGATAGGATGGAGAAGTGGAGGAAAAAGAATTGTGGCATTACCATACCCCATTGGGGTTGCTTCTCTCTCTCTCTCTCTCTCTCTCTCTCTCTCTCTCTCTCTCTCTCTCGTACATGCCCTGGAAAATAAAAATTTGTAAACTGTTTTATAAGATTTAATAACATCTATGTCCATGTCATGTATTGGATTTTTATTTCATCCTTTTTTATTACTTTTAGAAATAGTTTCTCTAAGAATTGCAGCATGCATCTTTAACATTTCAGTCTACTTAGAGTTCATATTGAACTATTGTGTCTTCAAGAAAGTCGTGATGCATTTTTGCATAGAAAAACAAGTCATGACTTTTCCTGATAACCTAATAGTTCATATAAAATGCAGAAACCATACACCCGTATAATTACCTTACTCATCCCTATTTCAGTCTTTTTGGTTTTTGTTGTCATATGCATGCCGTTTACTTACACAAACACCCCACAAATCAATGTTACCGTTTTAAAAAACTTAAGAGACCAGCAGATGCTGTAATGGTTATGTCACTGGACTCCCACATAGTTTTCTGTGGTTGGAGTCTAGACCTGGCAGCTTAAAACTCACTCTGGGTATATGAGCGTGTGTGTCCAAAATCCCAAGAGGAGAATGGAAGAAAAGGGATTATGGTGTGGCCATCCCCTCAGGAGGTGATTTCTTACTTTCTGTCTCTCTGGCGAGCACAAGCGTCATATAGCAAAGATCTCTTTTTCTAAAAAATAAAAATAAAAAAATAAAAACTTAAGAGAGAAAAGTGGCTTTTTGCATTTACCTGGATATTTACCATTTTTTATATTCTTCACTTGTTCTTTTTTAAAAATATTTTTTTTTAAATTTAACTTTATTTTGGGACCAGCAGTTGTGTAATGGTTATGTCGCTGAACTTCCATGTAGTCGACTGCAGTTTGAATCCCGGACCCAGTGGCTTAAACTCATGCCAGGCGCATATGCGTGTGTGCCCAAGATCCCTAGAGGAGAATGGAGGAGAAGGGATTGCGGCGTGGCCATCCCTCCTGGGGGGTGATTTCTCACTTTCTGTCTCTCTGTCTCTCTCTGTCTTTCTGGCAAGCGCACACACCTTATAGAGAAAAACCTCTAAAACAATTTTAACTTTATTTTAATTTGACTAGAGAGAGACAGAGTAAGAGAGGGAGAAAGAGAGAGAGCAAGCCACCAGGTCTGGGACTCAAACTGCAGTCAGCCATGTGGGAGTCCAGCACCCTTTAACTACCATGCCACCTGCCAGCCCCTTCATTCATCCTTGAAGTTCAGATTTCACTCTGATAAAATTTCTGTTTAGCCAGAAGAACTTTTTTCTAGCATTTATTTTAGTTCCAATTGACTGGCATATTATTCTCTTAGTTTTCCTTTATCTGACTATGTCTTTATTATTATTATTTTTTAATGGTGAAAAAGTGTGTATTTAAAATTAACCAGCTGGACTCAGTTTAGATGATCCCAATTTCATTGGCAACATCCGAAACACCATAATCAGGAGCCGGTCGTACATATGTCTTCTTCTCTCTGTCAGACCTGATTAGGGTGTTGCTCTTGGTGACATCAATATAGAGCCTCACAACCTGTTTGTTCTGGTGTTTATTGGTCTTGATATCCACAATGAACAAAGTGTATTATTGTCTTCTGTCTTCTTCATAGCAGGCTCCGTGGTCAGAGGGAACTTGATGATGACATAGTGGTCAAGTTTGTTTCTCTAAGAGCTCTCTTCTGAAGATATTTGGGCTGCCTCCAGAGTGACAGTGTTTGGGCCGCTGCTAGAAGGTGGGTGATGTGTGGCTCTTCTTCTTTTCTTTTTCTTTTCTTTTCTTTTTTTCTTTCTTTTATTTTTTTTTGTGGCTGTGAATGCCTTTCCCTGCCTTCTTGGCCTTCAAAGTCTTTGCTTTGACTTCAGCCTTGAGAGAGGCAGGAGCTTCCTTCTTTGCTTTTGGTGCCATCTTTGTGAAAAGGGTGCTTTTAATTTTTTTTAAAGAATTATTTGTTTAATTTTACTTACTATTATTATTTTTTAACTTGACCAAAGAGAGGCAGAGAGAGAAAGTGAGAAAGCAAGCCGCCAGGTTGACTCAAACCACAATTGGCTATGTAAAGTTCCAATGTCTTAACTGCCATGCCACCTCCCGACCCCTGAATTTTTTTTCAAAAGGATATTCTAGAAATAGAATTCTTAGTTAATAGTTTTTATTTTGTATTTAGTACATTATAAATCTTGTCTGACTGTCTTCTGTCTTAGTGGTGTCTGATGAGACGTCTATGGTCATTTGAATTGTTTCCCTAAAAATAATGTATTGTTTTTGCTTTCAAATGTTATCTTTATCTTTGCCTTTTTATGGCTTACTCATGGTTTCTTTAAATTTATCCTGCTTGGGGCTTACTAAACTTTTTAAATCTATGAATTTATGTCTTTCTCCAAAATTGGAATTTCTCAGGCATTATTTTCTCAAATGATTTTTCAAATTCTGTTGTTTCTTTTCCTTTATTTATTTATTTATTTTTAAAGAATTATCTAACTTTATTTATTTATTCATTCATTTAATTTGACCAGAGAGAGACAGAGAAAGAACGAGAGAGAGAGAGAGAGACAGAGAGACAGAGAGAAAGTGAGAAAGCAAGCCACCAGGGTCGGGACTCGAACTGTGGTCGGCCATGTGGAAGTGTCCAGCGCCTTAACCACCACGCCACCTGCTGGTCCCCTCTTTTCCTTTTATGATACTGATTACTTGTACATTGGAGCTTTTTGATATTGTTCCTACAGGGCTCTGAGGCTCCTGTTTCATTTTACTTTTTTTTAATAATAAAGTTTTTATCCTTTTTATTTTTTTTCATGAGCTGATTTTCATTATTTGTTCATTTCTTGCAATGACATCCTTGGCCTGAGATTCCTTGCCCTAGTCCTTAACTACTACACAGCTACAAGCAACCACTTTATGGGGTTTTCCCTCTCTGTCAATTTTACAGAAGCCTACCCATTCTCCTAGTTTCTTGTTGTCATCAGCCTTAATCAGGTTGATTTGGTGTTCGGCACAAAGGGCCTCCACTGATTTGACATACATAGATTCATCACACTTGGTTGCAAGCACACTTCAGGTGAGCTTGGTGCTTGTCTAAGCTTGTCTTGGCTTTGGGGGGCTTTGCGAATTCCACGTTCTAGGCCATCATGGATGAGATCAGTCTTCAGCACCTCTAGTAAACCAGTATTAACATCCATTATACCGCCAGCAGCGATGCCTTCCTCGACCTTGGCAGTGGATTACGGGTGGAGCCGAATCTTGAACACACTCAAGCCCCCGTGCAGCTTGACCCAGCGACTGTAGGGAAAGAGCTATCCTCTTTCTTCTTTTATTGGATAATTTATGTTGAGTTATCTCTCAGCTCACTTACTCTTTTGTCTGACATCTCCATTTTGCTACTAAGTTTTTGTTAAAAATATTGTATTTTCTGGTATAAAATTTCTATTTTTATTTTTTATTTTCTGAAAGATTTTATTTTTTTTTAAATTAATCTCTGGCATAGTTTTCTTTACATTGCATAGTTATAATAGTTGCTTTAAAATCCTTGTCTAATAATCCCAACATCTGGGTCATCTCTGGATTGGCATTTGTTGATTATGTTTGCCTTTGAGAATAGGTCACATAGGTTGTATTTTTTTACACATTTTTAAAATTGTGATTTTTGGTTTATATATAATCATTGTATATCTTTTTTTTTCACTAGAGGGTTCATGTGCTTGCCAGAGAGACCCAGAGATGAAGAGACAGGGGTCAGCAGGTGGTATAGTGGTTAATGTGCTGGACTTTCACATGGCCAAATGTGTTTGAGTCCTGAACCCAGCAACTTGAAAATCATGCCAGGTGCGTGTGTGTGCATGCACCAAATCCCAGGAGGAGAATGGAGGAGAAGGGATTGCAGCATGGCCATCCCCTGGGAGGTATTATTTTACTTTCCCTCTCTTTGTTTAACTCTGTCTCTCTCCTGTGAGTGCATGTGCCCTATGGCACTGTTCAACTCTGTCTTTCTCCTGTGAGTGCATGTGCCCTATGGCAGAACCCCCCCCCCCCCCCCCAAAAAAAAAAAAAAAGAAAGAAAGAAAGAAACAGAGAGAGATGGAGAGGAGCAAGTTCCTACCAATGAGAAATGTACAGACGGCAATCTCTTCTTCTTTGTCTCTTTTCCTTTTGGGAATTTTGGGCACATAGGCACACATGCCTGATGTGTTATTCAAGCTGCCCAAATTAGAACAGTGCTGTCAGCCATGTGGGATCTTGCTGCCTTAACCACCAGGCCGCAGAGCTGGCGCAATATATATATTTTTAAATCAATTATTATTTTTCGATATGGTCTCTCTGTTGCAGTCCTCTAGCTGGGACTACAGGTATCTGGCTCTTTTCTTAGAAAGGGTCTCACTGTGTTGCCCAGGCAAGTCTCAATTTTGTGATGCTCCTGCCTCAGCAACCTGGAGTCACTGGGATTACAAGTGTGTGCAACTGTGCCTGACTTTGAGATTGGACTGGAATTGAACCTGGGTCACCCTTGTGGTCCCAGCCGGTCGAGTGCATGTCTTAGTAGCATGTGTTACTATAGTGGGCCTTCCTGGGTCTTTTTTTTTTAAATTTATTTATTTACATTCATTCACTGTACATCATTACAGCATACAAAATGAGATTTTCCATCCAGAGTACACTGTATATTGTCTCAATCAAGCACATCAACATACATGTTATCGTCAACAAATAATTTTCCATTTCTTGTTTCCTATATGTTTTGCTTTTTTTCTCCATCCTTGATTCACTATCTCTTACTCTCTGCCATCTCCCACTCTGCTCCCACACTGTCTCTGGTATCTATGTTTGCTTTCTATACCTTTTTCCTCCCACATTTTATTGAGTCACTAAAAATCTTGATTAATCTAAGTATTTTCATAGCAAGCACAGCTGATATATACATTTCCATGAACACAAGTCCAACTTTAGGCATAAGCCTCAATGAGTAGAATAAATATCCTACATAGTAGCACCTAGCTGGGGCTACATATCTTACTGCAGTCGTCGAATTGGTATTTTTAATGCATTTTTTTATTTCAAGAAACATAGTTTTAGTTGTTTTTTTTTCCTGAAACTTTTCTTTTTTTTTTTAAACTTAATTTACATTCATTCCCTAAGCATTGTCACAGCATATAAAATGTGATTTCCCGTCCAGAATATACTGCATGGTGGCTTTATCATGCATGTTATTATCAAAAATTTTCCATTTCTTGTATTTTTTTACCCCTATTTCTGACTCTCTGTCCTTTCCCACCCTCTTCTCACACTTTCTCTGGTGTCCACAGTTGTCTTTCATTCCTTCCTCCCCCCACAACACACACACTGTACTGATCACACAATTTCTTAAATAATCTAACTACTTTCAATAGCAAGTTCATTTGGTACTATTAAGAAAACCAGTTTTAACATAAATCAAAGAAATACTAAGGAACTTTTGCTTAAAACTTAAAGCTTGGAAACAGGTTAGTATTCTGTTCAAATAGTAGGTACATGAACCTATTGACAGCTCAAGACAGGACAAAAACTCTTAAAACCGGACAACAAAGCCTAGAAGGAAAGCAGCAATATTTTAGTCAAAAGTCACAGAATGCTATTTCATCAGTTCAGACTCATGTACTTAATCTATTTTGTGTTGTGGATTGATGTTCCTGATTGAATTCTGGGATATAATATTCAACTCTAGACTTTTCCCTATAATTAAGTTGTCCATTTTCTTAGTTTTTGAACTTTTATTTCTGTGTAACTACATTTAATTTTCCTGACATAGCACTCCCTTGAGAACTTCTTGGAGATCTGGTCTGGCACTGGTAAATTCTTTCAGGTTTTGATAATGTGAGAATGTTCTTCTCTTTTCTTCCCATATGAAGGATAATCTTGCTGAGTACAGTATTCTTGGTTGCAATTGCTTTTCCCTTAACACTTTGAATATATCTTCCCATTCTTTCCTTGCTCACATTGTTTCTGATGAGAGGTCTGCTGTTAGCCTGATGGGATACCCTTTGTAGGTAACTTGCCATTTCGCTCTTGCCAATCTCAGTATCTTGTCTTTGTCTGTGGTTTTGGTCAGTCTGACTATAACGTGTCTTGGAGAAGATCTTGGGTCTATTCTATTTGGGGTCCTGTGTATTTTTGGGGACTGGATCTTTGAGTACCTCTCTAAGTTTGGAAAGTTTTCTTGCAGGATTTCATGGAACAGATTATCAAGGCCCTTATGAGTCTCTTTGCCTTCTGGAATGCCAATTACCCGGATGTTTGGATGTTTGATGGTATCTAGTACTTCTCGTAGATTATTCTTATTTTTTGGGGGGGCAATTTTCTCAGTCTTCGTGGTGGATTTTTCTAGACCAGCTATTTTCTCTTCTATGTCTGAGATTCTATTTTCTGTATGATCCTAGTCTGCTTTTAATACTTTCAAGGGAGATTTTGACTTCCTGTATTATAGCCTTCATCTCTAACAGTTCCGTTTGATTCTTTTCTAAAGTGTGTAATTCCTCTTTTAGAACTTGCAAGAGTTTCCTTACCTCCTGGAACGTGTCAGCTTCTTTCTCCATTCTCTTTTGCAGTTCATTGTCTCTCTTCTCTTCCATCTCTGTTAGCTTCACCATTGTGAATGTTCTAAATTCTTTATCAGACATTTCCATTATTTCCGTTGAACTGTCTGTGGATGAAGAGTTGTTGTTCTTTTCCCTTGGAGGAGAGGTTTTTCTTGCTTTCCCATATTTCTTGTGGTCCTGTGGTGATTTCCAGTCATCTGCTGGATGGTGTGCTTCTTCCTAATTCTTGAAGTTCAATCCTGAAATGACTAGTTCGCAGGAGCCATGAGGAATCTTCTCCTGAACGCCTGCCTCCCGCCTCTCCTCCTTCCTGGGTCTTTTTATGCCTAGCATTTTTGGATTATATCTTGTGGGCATTGTGAATATTTTGCTGTGTAGAGTCTGGATGCTCTTATGTCACCTCTAATGTATGTTGATGTTTTTCATTTAACAGGCAAATAAGGTTAGACTCTATCAGTTCTTTTTTTATTTTTTAAAGTATTCCTTTTTATTTATTTAATTTTATTCATTCACTCATTTATTAAGCTTAAAAGAATTATTTAATTTATCTTTATTTATTTATTTTAATTTAACTGGAGAGAGACGGTGAGAGAGAGGCAGAGAGACAGAGAGAGAGAGAGGAAAAGTAAGAAAGTAAGCTGCCACGTCTGGGATTCAAACCGTGGTTGGCTCTGTGGGAGTGTCCAGCACCTTGATCACCAGGCCACCTGCTGGTGCTCTAGACTCTGTAAATTCTATCTCACTCTCTTTGGTTGGCAGTTAAGTTCAACTAAATCTCAGTTTGGCTATCTAAGGCTTTGCTGTGCTGCTCTGAGTTTGTCCCATATATACATAGTTCAGAGGTCAGTCTGTGACTTGTGTGAGATTTATACACAAAATTACCGGGTCATCTCTCTGGCTCTCTGCCTTTTGGGATTTGCTTTTCACTTTCCAGTGATGGTTGTTGCCTGGGCTCCTTTCTCTTATTCTTTGGGCAAGAACAGTGAAGGACTTGCCAAATTTTTGCCAACCTCACTATGGCATTCTGCAATTACAGACTGCATTTAGGGAAAAGCCACAATAAACCTGGAAACTCATCTCCAGGCTAGTGTTCACACCGCTCATTCTCAATCCGCCTGTATTTGTTTTCTCCCTAAGAATCCTCACATAGCTGTTTTTTATTCTTGGTTCACCGTTTGCAAGCTCTGTGGAGTTTTAATTCTGGAACTCCAGCAGATTTCTCTTGAAACTGATAACATGCAAATTTAGCGTGTCAAAAGAATGATGAGGGGCCAGCAGATGACTAATGGTTACATCACTGGATTCCCATGTAGCTGACCGTGGTTCGAGTTCCAGACCTGGTGGCTTGAAACTCACTCTGGGTGCGCGTGTGTGTGCATGCCCTAAACCCCGAGAGGAGAATGGAGGAGAAGGGATTGCAGTGTGGCCATCCCCCTTGGGGAGTGATTTCTCAATTTCTGTCTCTCCCTGTCTCTCAGATGAGTGCATGTGCCTTATAGCAAAAATCTCTCTAAAAAATAAAGCATGATGAAAATGAAAATAGCAAGAACCTTTCATTTTTCCTATTTTGGCTACTGAAACAGATGAAGGATCTAACAAGGTAAGATAGAGAATAGGGAGAAGAACAAGGTAGAGAGTATTTTGTTGTTTCATTAGCTGCAACTTACTTATATATGTATGTGTTTTGTACATATATGTATATTCACAAGGGATATAGGCTCTGATTATAATGAGTGGAATGAGTTAAGTTTTCATACTTAATGAAACTTTTGTAGGCTTCTGAATAGTTTAGAGAAAAGCTTTTTCTGAGCTTATAAACAGTGTTTTCTCTATTTCTACATCTGTATTTTTCTTAGAGTTTGTTTTCCCCCTTAGGGCACATGTGATTACTGGAGCTTGTGCGCATGTGCACACGCGAGAGAGGGAGAGAGAGAGAGATTGAGAGAGAGAGAGAAAGAGAGAGAGAAAGACAGTGAGAGGGAAAGTGAGAAATTACCCTCCAGGTGAGATGGCCATACCACAATTCCTTTTCCTCTATTCTCTTCCCAGGATCTTGGCCATGCACGCACACGTGTTCGGTGTGATTTTCAAGCCACAATCCAGGACTCAAACTGTGGTTAACTATGTGGGAGTCTGGTGACATAACCGCTATGCCATCTGCTGGTCCTTCTACCTCTGTTTTAATGAGCACATATGAATAGTAGTTGCTATTATTGACATTATTGTTACAATTGATACTATTGGGATTACAGGGAGAAAAATAAGTATTATGGAAAGTATGGAGAAATATTTAAAAATTACTATTTTACATTCTTTTTAGTTGTTTGTAAAAAAGAATTATTTTATTTAACTTATTTATTTTCTTATTTTAATTTGACCTCAGAGGGACAGAGAATGAGAAGAGAGAGAGAGAGAAAGAGAGAGCAAGCCACCAGGTCCAGGATTTGAACCACAGTCAGCCATGTGGGAGTCCAGCACTCTTAACCACCTGCCAGTCCCAAGCCTTTTTTTAAAAATTATGATTAGAGTACAAGAAGATCTCATTTTTAAAAGCAAGTATTAGGGCCATCAGATGGCATGGAGGTTAAAATGCTGAATCTCACATAGACTACTGCATGGGGAAAGTCCTGGACCCATTGCCTTGAAAATCATGCTGGGTATATGTGCATGAGTGCCCCAAATCCTGAGAGGACACAGGAGGAGAAGGAATTGTGGCATGGCCATCACCCCTGCAGGGTGATTTCTCACTTTCCTTCTCTCTCTGTCTCTCTTTGGCAAGTGTACACACCCTACAGCAAAAACAAAAACAAAAACAAAAACAAAACAAATATTGCTTTCAGAATATTTTTGTTTTCCTTGAAATGCTCAAGATTTTATTGGATGAGATGGACTGTCCTTGTCCTTCAAGAGTTTCTTTTGAAACTTTGGTGCTGTGCATTGAGAGTCAACATTAGCATAAAATTTAGGAAGTAAATTGAGATAATATTCATGTATGGATCCAAGAGACCCAGTTCTGTTCTCACTGGGTCACTCCTTTCACTGAGGTGCCCCCAAGTAAATATAGGGAGGGATCAAGGCCAGATAATCCCTAGTACTAGCTGGGCATTGGCCCAATTTCCTATGTAGCACTCTGATGAACTAAACCTAATATACATAGGCCTCCTTTCCCTGTGTGAGGTACCCAGCCACCACGTAACTTGGAACTAAGTCATCTTGTGATCTGTTCTATTTATTTATGCTTTAGTTAGAGTCTAGGGCAGAATTTTGGATGTTCTATTCCAATAGGAGGAACAGCCACATGAGCAAGAACCAGAAAGCTACCTGCTTTAGAGAATTCATGCAAGAAACAATTCCTGGCCCTTTAGCTATTTTCGGTTGGAGAGTTTTCTTTCCATCGTCTCACTAGGCCTTGTGAAAAAAGGAGAAAAGGCTGGTTCTTGGCCCTTCTAATCTCCTCATCACTCAGGCTTTGTATTTTCTGGTAGAAGAGGAAGGAAAAGGCATAGACAGAGTTCTAGTAATTTGGAAAGGAGAGTGAAGTTGCTGGTTGAGTTGCAAAGATTTTAAGCACATTATGTCTTATTTCAAAGTATAGATTAAATATTACCAACCTGGATTATGAGCAGCGGGTTGGATACTTCATATAGATTAATACTGTACCTTTCCGCTTTGAAATGGTTATGTGATTTTTCCTTGACTATCTCCAGACAAGAACTAGTCTCTTAGTAAATTGCCCCCAAGAAAAAGGAAACATGCTATTTTCCCATGAGATTAGATGTTCAAAAATCATTTTGTTTATTTATTTAAAATAAGTATTGTATTTAACTTTATTTCTTTATTTATTTTAATCTGACCAGAAAGAGAAAGAGAGAGAGCAAGCGAGAGAGAGAACAAGTTGCCAGTTTCAGGACTTGAACTGTGGTTGGCCCTATGGGAGTACAACACCATTAATCCCCACGCCACCTACCGGCCCCATCATTTTATTGAATTTTTACAGTAATATGTCACTAAGCTTTGACGGACTGGCCCATTAAGCATTGAGATGTCACCCACCTCGAATGCACAGTAGAGGCTCCTGTCAAATTTAGAAGTTGTAACTCCTATTGGCTAATTTTTAGAGAAAAAGAGCAACTTTCCTACTAGGAACTCAGGAGAATGTACTGAGAAATTGTTAAACAATGGGCACTTGTTAGAACTTCAATAGCAGACCAAAGGCCTGGGAGAAGTTGGGAAGGGCATCCGAAGCAGAAACTAAGAAATAAAAGAGAAGTGCAGTCGGGCGGGTAAGTCAGATGCTCATCAGGTATTAGCGTATTTCTGGTGTGTGCTCTGTGCCAGCTGCTACCTTTCAACTTTTTTGCAGGAAGAAATGCAGGTGGTGTCAGTATGAACATATTACCACCTGTGCAAACAATAGCCACTAAAATACTATGAGAAGGATTATACAGAACTTTTCAATAAGAAAACTTTCGTAAGGGCTTTAGAAATAATTTCATTTTTTAAAAAGAAATTACTTATTTATTTAATTAAGTCCATTTGTTATTATTATTTTTTAATTTGACCAGAGAGAGAGAGACAGAGAGAAAGAAAGGTAAAGTGAGAAAGCAAGCTGCCAAGTCCAGGACTCAAACCATGGTTCAGTGCCTTTAACCACCATGCCACCTGCCGGCCCTAGAAATGATTTCTAATGTTCATGTACTATGGCCTGGGCAATAGGCAAGAGATTTTTTTTTCACTTTTTAATAGGAACCCATGGTATGGATAGAATTGAATTGTCCAAGGTCTAGTCAATGGTGGAGCTACATAAAGAAAGTTTGGGAACTTTATCAAGTGGTTTAAGAATCAGAAGTTCATATTTTAGAAATTAAAAGCAATATGACTATTTTTGGAAAACAACTAGAATTTTAAAATATTACTCAAACTACATGATACATGAGGAATTCTAATTTTGAAGATAACTTTTCTATGAATTGATATGAATTCAGCCAAGAAATTTTTATAAGTGATAAGATATACAAAGTAAAATAAGAAAATACTTGTCTCTTTTTTTTCTTTTAGGTTTTTGCTATAGGGCATGTGCGCTCACTGGAGAGAAGAGAGACAGAGGGAGGAAAAGTGAGAAATCCTCCCCCTGGGGGGCGGATTGTACGGCCATGCAACAATCCCTTCTCCTCCATTCTCTTCTTGGGATTTTGGGCACGCATGTACATGCGCCCAGCATGATTTTCATGCCACTGGGTCCTACACTCTGAGGTTGGCTGTGTGAGAATCCAGCCGCCTGAACCATCATGCCACCTGCTGGCCCCCCAGAATAGTTTCTGCCTTTAAGTTTTTAAACCCATATGAATTTATTTTGGTGTATGGCACACAATGGGGTGTACTTTTCTTCCCAAATAGTCACCCGTTTGCCTCTGCACAATTTATTGATTCTCCCTTTCCGAATAATTTAATGTACCTTTATAACTCATATTATTCTTGTTTCTTTTCTCCCTATTGATTCTGTTAGCAATACTTCAGTTCTAATTTTCATATACATATTTTATATATATGTATATATGTTTTATATGTTTATATATAACATATATGTAACATATATAACACATGTTATATATGTTTTACTTGTCTGGTTACCCTTCACTGAAGGACAAGTACCCTCTCATTGTCTTTAAAATTTTTTTGGCTAATCTACCCTGTTTATTATTTCAAATAAATTAGGGATTACTTTTCAAAGTTCAAAATATCATTTTTAGATTTGTTTTTTCTTTTTTAAAAATAATTATTTTTTGGGACCAGCAGTTAGCGTAATGGCTATGTCACTGGACTCCCACATAGTCGATCACGGTTTGCATCCCAGACCCAGTGGCTTAAACTCACATCAGGCGCGTGTGCGTGCGTGCCCAAGATCCTGAGAGGAGAATGGAGGAGAAGGGACTGTGGCGTGGCCATCCCCCCTGGGGGTGATTTCTCGCTTTCTATCTCTCTGTCTCTCTCTGCCTGTCTGGTGAGCACATGCGCCCTATAGCAGAAACCTCTCCAAAAAAAGAAAAGAAATTTTTTATTTTTAAAATTTATCTATTTATTTACTTATTTTAATTTCATCAGAGAGGGACAGAGCAGGAGTAAGGGCAAGAGAGAGCAAGAGAAAGTGAGAAAGCAAGCTGCCAGGTTTGGGACTAGAACCGCACACTAGGCCATGTGAGAGTTCAGTACTCTTAAATACCATGCCACCTGCCAGCCCCCTAGATTTCTTTTTCTATTGGCATTAAACCACACAGAATTTTAGGAAGACCTGATATAATGAAAATATTCAGTCTTCCCACCAAGGAATATTAACTATTTGTCAAGTCTTTCTTTTTTATTCTTCAGTAAAATTTAAAAACATTATTTATGTAGTCTTAGCACATTTCTTATTGTGTTTATGCCTAGATACTTACTCTTAAAATTATAAATGAAATTTTGCTAATATTTTTGAAATTTCATTATAAATGAAATTTTTGATTGGGCCATTTTAGTATAAAGGAAGTTATTGGCTTTTATATAATTAAAAAAATTCATATCCTTTGCAGAGCTGTATTATAATTGTAAGTAGTTATTTTGTGCCTGGGTCTTCTAGATAGATAATTATATCTGCAACTAGTGATGATATTCTAGAGATGTTTCTCCTTTATTATTATCATTTCAAACAACTTTGGCCTTGGATTTTTCTAAAAAAAAAAACCGTACTTTTAATTCATTATGTTTTGCTTTCATGTTCATTGTTTTAGCCCTACTTTTTGAAACTTTCTTGTTCTTGGCTTTTGTAGAATTCTATTTTCCTTTTCTTACCTTCCTGATTATTCTTTTTCTTCCCATTTCCCACATGTATTTGTGCCATAGATCCTGCCACTGGCCCCTCCTCTGTTTATATTTCCTGTTAACTTGGCTTCTGGTAATTATCGCAAGTTTTCAAGATCGCAATATTCAATTATTATTATTCTCTTGCTGAATAACTAAAGTTAAAAAAAAAACTTGGCGTAATACACATAATACCTACTTTCTAAAACCATTTTGAAGTGTACAGTTCAGTAAGTAAAAGTAGTTTTATTTTGCATTTGGTATGTCCAAGACTTTATCAAGATGCAGTCTCTACTTTATGAAGGAGGTTATTATGATTGTTTTTTTATTACAGTCTGTGTGTGTGTGTGTGTGTGAGAGAGAGAGAGAGAGAGAGAGAGAGAGAGAAATCACTCCTTGGGAATATGGCCATGCAACAATCCCTTCTCCTCCGTTCTCCTCTCAGGATTTTGGGCACTCACAAACATGCACCCCCCACGTGTTTTTCAAACCACCAAGTCTTTGACTTCAGCTGCTCAGTTGACCTCGTACTATCCAGTGCCTTAACCTCCACGCCACCTACTGGCCTCTTAATGAAGGAGGTTTTTGTTTGTTTTCCTTTTTAAAGCTATTTACTTAATTAGTTCCATTTGTTATTATTTTTTAATTTGACCAGAAAGAGACAGGGAGAGAGAAAGGGAAAGCAAGAAAGCAAGCTGCCAGGTCCAGGACTTGAATTGTGGTCGGCCATGTGGGAGTCCAGTGCCTCAACCACCATAGCACCTGCTGGCCCCTATGGAGTTTTTATTGCTTTTATTTATTCTTTTTTAAAAATAATTATTTATTTAATTTTATCTATTCATTCATTTATTTTAATTTGACCACAGAGAGATACACAGAAAGAGAGGGAGGGAAAGTGAGAAAGCAAGCCACTGGGTCCAGTATTCAAACCGAAGTGGACCATGTGGGAGTGTCTAGCACCTTAACCACCACACCACCTGCTGGTCCCCAGCTTTTATTTATTCTTAATCATTGGCCAAATCCTATTGGTTTTACCTTGTTCTGGCTCTGTTTTCACTCTATCTATTACCCATGCCAAGCCTCAGGCACAAGCTTCAGAGGCTTCAGTTTTTCTTTCCTGCTTTTATTCTTTCTTCCACTCAATATTAATATCCTCCAAACCATATCCTATCAAACTACTTTTCTGTTAAAATTTTTGAGTGTTTTTCAGTAGCTCAAAGAACAGGTATCAAAACTTGGCATTCGAGGGACTAGCAGTTAGCATAATGACTATGTCGCTGGACTCCTATGTAGTCAACCACGGTTCGAGTCCCGGATCCGGTGGCTTAAACTCACGCCCTGCGCGCGCGTGCATGCGTGCGTGCGTGCGGGCGTGTGTGTGCGCTCCCAAGATCCCGAAAGGAGAATGGAGGAGAAGGGATTGCGTCAGGAAGCGCCATGAGGTTCTACCACGACCAGCTTTGTTGAGCTGGAATTTTATCTATCAACAGGAGTTTTTGTTACATATATATTTATTTATTTATCTAGGGTGTATTTTACAGGTCACATTTGTCAAGATGTCCAACATCCCAAAGCACTTCGGACTGAAACAGAAGGAAGAATCGTACATGTTCAAAGAGCTTGAGAAGATTCGCCAGGAGACTAGACAGGATTTTCTCCGGTTCAAGCAGAAGCTGGCCACCAAGCCGGCAGCCGATGAAGGCTCAGCCCGCGGCCTTCGCGTCCCCCGGCCCCGCCTCGAGGAGAAGGGGCGCTTTCCCTCGGATGGGTCCCGAAAGCGGAAAGGTTCCCCTCCGGCGAAACGCCCTGCGACCTTCGCGGCGGCCCTCCTGCGGGAGGCGCTCCCGGAAGGCGCGCGCCCCGTGGGCCTCGGCACGCCGGCCGCTCCCGCCCAGGCCCAGCCGTTCTGCCCGCAGGACTTCTACTTGCACAGCTCGGCGTTCCTGAGGCACCGGCCCCAGAAGAACCCGCCAGCCATCTTCTCCGGCGTCGGAACGTCCAGGCCGGTGGTCCTGCTGTCGCCGCCCGCGCCACCACGGAAGCCCAGAGTGAGCGAGGGCCTGGAGAGCCCGAGGCTCACGGCCTCCCGGCGAGCGCTGCAGCTGGCCCGGGGGCGCCGGCCGGGCCAGGAGACACCTCGGCTCGCAGAGGCCCGCCAGGCCAAAGAGAGGGGCCCTGCCGACTCGAAAGCGGACAGCGACGTGGAGCCCATCAGCTGGAGGCGGAAGCGAGTGAGGATTCCCAGCATCTTCGGGCGCCACCGCTCGGCCAACGAAGCGCGGGAAAGGGCCAGCTCCGTGTCCAGGGCGGAGCAGGAGGGCGGCCCGCCCAGCGATGGCCACGAGGGCGCCCGGCCGGCCCAGTTACCCTCCAGGCTGGTCCCCAAGTCCATCGAGGAGATCATCGCCTCGCTGCAGTCCGAGGCCCAGCAGGCCTCAGACCAGATCATCAAAGAGCTCATACAGAGCGTCCTCGGCCAGAACTACGACATTAAGATGGAAGTAGGTGAATTAGAGCCACAGTAGTAGTCCTCCTGGGTAGACGTAACTTGAGGCCACGTTACATATCTAGATATTTAAGATGTCTACGATATATATCTACATCTGAAATGCTGTATCTATATATAGGTATGTATGTGTAGATAAAGTATTTCAGTGAATGTGATGTGTTATTATAAAACATTGTGGTTTTATTCTATTTCTCTGGATTTTGTCCACCTTTTGAATGTGAATTTTTGAATTTTCCGTCAAGGAAGTATATTCATTTCCAAAATAGGAGAAGTTGAGAAGTTCAAAAGAACTGGTCGAAATAACATTAGCTGGGAACCTAAGTAATATATCACTAAGAGTCTCCCCACCCCCAAAGGCTTTGTATGATTTAGTATTGCAATAAAAGAGTAAGTGTGTCATATGAAAAACTCAATCTTTCTGTTTTGCTCTTTAGCATTATTAATACTGTAATTAACTAACTACAGTGAAAGTGAATTTAATTTCTTTCTTTAAAAAAAGAATTATTCAATTTTATTTATTATTAATTTTTAATTTGACCACAGAGAGAAAGACACAGAGAGAGGGGGGGAGCAAGAAAGCAAGCCACTAGGACTGGGACTGGAACTGCTGTTGACCACGTGGGAGTCCAGCACTTACTATTAAAAAGTTTAACTTATCGGCCAGTAGGTGGCTGGAGTTAAGGAGCTGAATTCCCACATGGTGGACTGCAGTTCTAGTCCTAGACCCGGCAGCTTGAAACATGTGGGTGTGCATGCCCAAAGTCCTGGAGAGGAGAATGGAGAAGGGACTGTGGTTGGACCATCCCCCCTGTGGAGGTGATTTCTCCCTTTCTGTCTCTGGCAAGTGCATGCACCTTATAGCAAAAATCTCTCTCTCAAAAAAATTTAACTTACAGAATCCTGTACTATTTACTGTGAAATTGTTCTCTTGAAACAGTTTTTAAAAATTTATTTTCTAGGCTCTTCCCAATTATAGAATCTTTTTTAAAAATTTCATTTGTTCATTCATTTATTTTTAATTTGACAAAGACAGAAAGAAGGGAAATGAGAAAGCAAGCTACCAGGTCCAGGACTTGAACCATGGTCAGCCATGTGGGAGTGTCCAGCACCTTAACCACCATGCCGCCTGCTGGTCCCCCCCAATTATGGAATCTTAAAAGTGCTTCTTGTGCGCCAAGCATGACACACACTGTACATGCATATTTTGTCCCAACAACAACCCTTTCAGGTGGAAGTCCTGTTTTATGTAGGAGACATTCTAATTTTGGTGAGATTAAAGGATTGGCCCAGTGTCTGCCATCCTGCAGCTAATGCATGGCTGGGATTCCACCCCAGGCAGCCTTCCTCCAGAGACTGGATGGGAATTGTGCCCAGGACGGTCCATTTGTTGACTATGGTATGTCTCCAGTAAGAAGCAAAGCTAGATAGGATCATATTTAAGTTTAAGATATTTTACCCATTATATAGACTTTACTCTGTCAGAGACATGCAAAGCAAAAATATAATAGCAACAAGGGAATTTGAGCCCCAAACTCAAAGAAAGAAAGAAAATGAGACATAGTCGTTTTTTGAGGTGACAATGAAAATGACAGTAAGAGGGAAGAAGATTCTATTACTGTTCTTGGCTGCAGCTCCAAACCTCTTATTAGTTCACAGAATACTGCTGCCATATTATGCCTTTAAAATAGTTTTAGCCCCAGAATACACTCTTGGCTGTGGTTTCAGGAATGTAATTATGAAGGGAAAAAAAAAAAAAAAAAAAAAAACAGGTATGAACAAGAGTCCCCAGCATTGTCTTTGACTTAAGGTTTGTGGGCAGAGTATGACAAATGCACTGAATTAAGATTCACATCTCCCCGTGTTATTGAACAAGATTGGAGCAGATGCTCAGGACAAAGTGGGCGTTTCTAATAGATTTTCTGAAAATCGAATAGAAAAAAGAAACATGCCCATTGAAGAGACTTAACAAAGAGAAGAAAGGCCTTGGTGCTCCTTGTAAGCTGGAACTCATACCTTATGACTACTCAAGGTATTTGACAATAAGAGAGGCCCATATTTGCAACTGGCTCAGAGATCAGTTGGGGAAAGTTATCCTTCAGAGCAGAAAGAGTACATTTTGAAAGATTCAAATGGAATTAGGTATATACCAAAGAGAATATCAATGCATAATAAATGTCAGAACACTGACTTCTGCTTTTCTACCAGAACTACTAATTTCTCTTGTGTACCCATGCCTTCTTTCTTTTTTAAAAATTTATTTATTTATTTTTATTCATTTATTTAAATTTGGCTAGAGATGGACAGAGTGAGAGAGACAGACAGAGAGAGAGAAGGTGAGAAAACAAGCCACCAGGTCTGGGATTTGAATTGCAGTCGGCCATGTCGGAGTCCAGTGCCCTTAACCCCCATGCCACCTGCTGGTCCCACTCATGCTTCTTTCTTTCTCCTTCCTTTGTTCCTTCTTTCTTTCCTTCCTTTCTTCCTTCCTCTCTCTTTCTTTTTTCTTTCTTCTTTCATTTTCCTCCTTCCCTCTCTTCCTTTCTTCCTCCCTCCTTCCCTCCCTTCCTCCCTCCCTCGTTCCTTCCCTTCCTCCTTCCCTCCCTCTCTCCTTCCTTCCTTCCTTCCTTCCTTTCTCTTTGTTCTTTCTTCCTTCTTTCTCTTTGTTCTTTTTTCCTTTCCTTTTCCTTTTCCTTCCTTCCATCCGTCTGTCTGTCTTCCTTTCTCTCTCTCTCTCTGTCTCTCTCTCTCTCCTTTCTCTTTCTTTGTTTCAATTACCAGACTTGTTTTATGTAGGTGAGTGGCATGGCTCATGGAGCATTAGAATCAGGAGCCAGGGCCATGTAGTCCTGGTTTATAGGACTTAGACAGTATCAGATATCTCAGTCCCATCACTGCCTTGAATAATCTTGATTTAAAAAAAATTTTTTAATGCAGCCTGGATCTTGTTCTTGCTCTTAAAATTTCTTTTCTCATGGGGCCAGCAGGTGACATGAGGTACTGGAATGGCTAAGGTACTGGAATCCCACATGGCTGACTGAGATTCAGGTCCCAGACCTGGTAGCGTGTGTGGGTGTATGCCTAAAATCCCCAGGGGAGAATGGAGGAGAAGGGCTTGTGACGTGGTGATACCCTCAGGCAGGGTGCTTTCCTGTACGCCCTATGGCAATCCCTCTACCCCACAATTTTTTTCTTCCCTCCATCTTCACCAATTCAAGAAGCACAAAGTTGCTTTATTTTGAGTAAAAGTGGCTTTATAAATTTTAGGATGAGAAAGAAACAATGGATAATTTGTTGAAATGGCAGTGTGTAGGTAGGTGAGAAATAGTAATAAAAATCCAAGTGTAAAAGTGTTGTCTAAATTGTGATATTAAAATTATTAGAAAATTAGAATAAGGACATGTGTTTTAATACTTTATAACTTATGTAAACTGTGTTCTTCCCAGGAAAAGCACGGACCACAGCTCTTCACTTTAAAAATCTTAACTTGAAGCCACTCAACACTCCCTAGAGAAAAAAATTCAAGAGTAAATTCAAGTAAAACAGTCTTGGCAAACTGGATCAAATGTGTTTAGAGCTTGAGCAAGGCCATACCAAACCTAGCAGAGTTCCACAAACAATTACATACACCAGGTGCACAGAATACCTGAACACTAAATTTAACTGTCAAATGTAGGTCAGACATCTAAACCAAAGGTTCCCAACTTCAACACTGTTGACATTTAGGGACAGATAATTCTTTGTCATGGAATGGCTATCCTGAATTGCTATCCATGAATGGCTATTTGAAACATGTAGGATGTTTCAAAGCTATGCATTAGATGCTAGTAGCACCTCTTAAACCATGATGATAAAAATCATCTTTAGATATTGTCAGATGAACCCTTGGGGAGAGGACCCAAATCACCTCACCCCCATGCACCCAGTCGAGAACTACTGACTTAACACAGTATGCATACACCGTGGAAGCAGAGATAGAAATGTTATTAAGTCCTATATTCGTTTTACTTAGGAGTTCACTATTGTCACTCACAAAATACATTCTAATTACATAGACTGGAGTCCAGAGACCGCCTTACATATGCTAATTGAAGATGAAGGAGCCAGGCCATCCTTGCTTCTGTTATGTTTTTGTTCATGTGTCATGTGTTTTTTGTCATACAGCTCAAAAGAAAAATGACTTAACATGTCCTAGGTAAGAGGAATTCATGTTCCAAGGTCTCCTATACACAAATAATGTATACTCCACAAGAAAACATTGTATCATAAAATTTATGCTTACTTCCTCTTCAGGGAAGATGAAATAGGTAACTTTTCTCTATTCCTGCTGTTTAGGACAGCTAAGTACAAACCCTGAACATTACAGGGTTTATAATATCTTCTTATCTGCAGTTTCACTTTCTATGGTTTTAGTGACATGAAGTTAACTGTGGTACAAAGTTAGGTGACTACAACACAATAAGACATTTTGAGAGAGAGGAGAAAGAGATGACATTCCCATAACTTTTTATCACATTATATTATATATTATATATTATATTGTTATAGTTTTACTTTATTATTATTGTTCTTTGTCTTTTATAGTGCCTAGTTTATGAATTAACTTCATTGTAGGTATGTATACATAGGAAAAAACATGGCATATATAGGGCTTGGCACTATTCATGATTTCAGGCATTCACTGAAGAATATATCCTTAGAATAGATTCACTTAGAGTATATCCTCTGTGGGTAAGGTGGACTACTGCATACACCACATAAAAAACAAGGATGAGAAGACTCCAAAAGATGGACTGTAGATGGCAGATTAGCTAGAGACTTTGGGACCCAAGGAATGATATGATGGCGAGTTCTCTAGGTTTTTGTTTTGCGGAATAACTTCTAGTCTGAAGCTATTGAAGCTGGTGACCTAGTAATGTCAGTGAGTGCAGATAGAAAAAGACCAAAGAAAAGCCTACTCTCTCTATCCAAAGGATCAGGAAAGAGGTAGCTTAGCAAGAGAGAAAATTTGTTTAAGTTTATTTATTTTAATCATGAGAGAGAGAGAGGATATGAAAGAGAGAGACAGAAAGAGAGACAGAGATAGCCACCCTGAACGGGGTCCTGTCATGCTGTGATCCCCTTCCTCAAGCTCTCCAGCCAGTCAGGATCTGGGGTGCTATGCATGCCCAACATGCTACAGATTGACTCAGAATCTGAACCGATGGTTTAACCATGTGGCTTCAAGCACTGCTAATCAGTATGTTACCATCTGTGCCACAAAGGTTGGGCCAAGATAGAAAGCTTTTTTAAAAAAATGTTCAAGAGTGCATACATGTGCATGTGTATAAGAGGGAGAGGGAAGGGGGGCGGGGGGGGAGAGAGAGAGAGAGCATGTGAGAGAGAGTGAGCTCAAAATAGGTCCTGGTTGGGACCAGCAGGTGGCGTGGTGGTTAAGGCGCTGGACACTCCCACATGGCCGACCGGGGTTCAAGTCCTGGACCTGGTGGCTTGCTTTCTCACTTCCTCTCTCTCTCACTCTCACCCTCTGTCTCTCTCTGGTCAAATTTAAAATCAATGAATGAATAAATAAATAAAATAGAATAAATAGTTATTTAAAAAAAAAAATAGGTCCTGGTCACACCATAATTTTTTTTTTTTTTTGAGAGGTTTTTGCCATAGGGCGCGTGCGCTCGCCAGACAGACAGAGCGAGAAATCACCCTCCAGGGGGGATGGCCACGCCACAGTTCCTTCTCCTCCATTCTCCTCTCGGGATCTTGGGCATGCACGCACACATGTCCGGCATGAGTTTTAAGCCACTGGGTCCGGGACGCGAACCACGGTCGACTACATGGGAGTCCAGCGACATAGCCATTATGCTAATTGCTGGTCCCCACACTATAATTCTTTTTCTTCTAATTCTCCACCTTACTAGGATCTTAGGCACATATGTGTACATGGAATATATTTTTCAAGCTGTAGGGGCTGGGACCTGAACCCTGGTTGGCCATGTGGGATCTGGCTCTTCTGTGCAGTACTTAACTGATGCACTATGATGCTGGTCTCAGAAAACTTTTAAGCAATAATTATGCCACTCCAGCCACACATTGCAGAAATACCCATGACTCCACCATTGCCCCTCCAGCTGGCTGAATGGTATGTCTAGACTGCCAATCTCAGTAGATGAATATAAGAAGGTGCCCTAGCCCCTTCCCTCTGGGGTGGTGTCAGTGGAGAGTCAGGTCTTTCAACATTGCCCAACAATAAAGAGGCTGTCCTCTCTCCCCTTCCTGTGGTGTTCCTCGGAGGGGGGACAGCAATAAGACAATCCTATATTTTACAAATAGGATGGTGAGAAGCAAAAACTTCTCCCACTCAGCCATAACAGAGTCCCACACTCTTGATGCTGGTGGAGAATGAGTGGAAAACCAAGACTTTTCCTACCTGATAGTAAGTAATGAGGCAGTGCCTTTCCTCCCCTCAATGCCTCTATTAGTATCAGAAGAAGCCAGTTTAAGCGGAAAGTTAAAATAAGAGCTAGACTATCATAAAACCCCAAATATCCCAGTTTCAATAGTTGCTTGTCCTGACAAGAATCAGCAACGTCTCAACTTAGGAAAAAAAAAAAAAAGGCAGCCAGTAGAAGTTAACACCGAGGTGACAGAGAATTAGAATTCAGGTTTTAAAGCAGGCCTAAGGAAAAAAATGCTTCAATGAGCAATTACAAACATACTTGAAACAAAAAAATAGAAAATCTTAGCAGAATAATAGAAAGTTTAAGTAAAGAAACAGAAGATATAAGAACTGAAGGAAACTTTAGAATTGAAAAATATAGTAACTGAAATAAAAGCTCAAAGGATGGGCTCAGCAACTGAAGGGAGAGAACAGGGGAAAATGTAAGTGAAGCTGAAGATAGAACAATACAATTTACCAAAGCCAAACGATAGAGAGAAAATAGAGCTATTGACGAAAAAAGAAAGAAAGAAAGAAAGAAAGAAAGAAAGAAAGAAAGAAAGAAAAAAGAAAAGAAAGATAGGAAGGAAGAAAGAAAGAAGAAAGAAAGAGCCTTCTACACCTGTGGAACTGTAACAAAAGGTGTAACTTTTGTGTGATAGCAGTCCTGAAGAATGAGAAAAAAGAGGTCAGGACTGAGGAAAGCACTCAAAGAAATAATGGCTAAAAGCTTCACAGATTTGGCAAGAGCTATAAAGCTATAGATTCAACAAAACTGAGTATACCTCAAACCAAAGAAATTCATAGCAAAACAGGTGATAGTCACAGTTCTCAAAACTTAACTCAAAAACAAAATCTTGAAGGCAGTGAAAGAGAAACATGTTTCCTGTAGAAGAAGACACTTTGACAGAGTTTTTTGGAGATTGGAAGGAACTAAATTGGCACACTTTCCAAATGCTGAAAGGGATGAACTGTCTATCTAGAATCTGTTTTCGGTGAAATTATCTATTAGGAATGATAGGGAAACCAAGATATAGTCAAATAAACCAAAACAGAGAGTCGTTATCTGCAGTGGTACTACCCTAACAGAACTGCTGAAGAAACTTTAAACAGAAAGGAAATAGTTGGCAAAACGCATTCTTAGAGTACTATGAAAGGAGAAAAACACAATAAACAGAACTAAAACTAGATTCAATAGTCCTTTTGTCTCTTTCAGTTTTCTACATTATGTTTCCTGATTGATGTTAGAATTATAATACTGTCTGGGGACCAGCAGATGGCATAATGGTTATGTCACTGGGCTCCTGCCTAGTCAACAGTGGTTTAAGTCCTGAAGCCGTTGGCTTAAAACTCATGCTGGGTGCGTGTCTGTGCGTGGCCAAAATCCCAAGAGGAGAATGGAGGAGAAGGGACTGTGGTTGGTGGGTCATACCCCCTAGGGAGTGATGTCTTGTTTTCTGTCTCATTAGTGAGCATATGCACCCTATAGCAAAACCTCCCTAAAAAAAGAAAAATACTATCTGATGTGTTTCTAAATGTATGTAGAGGAAATATTTATGGTAATCATAGATAAGGGAGGATAAACAGATAAAGGGAAGTAATGTTTGTATGTGTCACCCTAATTGGAAAGTGATCCTATCAGTAGGCTGTGTGATAAGTTAGGTATAAATAATGTACTAAGTAGAACAATCATTAAAAAAGCTATGTAGGGGGACCAGCAGTTGGCCTAATGGCTATGTTGCTGGACTCCCATGTGGTCAACTGCGGTTCGAGTCCCGGACCCAGTGGCTTAAACTCACACTGGGTGCATGTGCGTGCGTGCCCAAGATCCCGAGAGGAGAATGAAAGAGAAGGGATTGCGGTGTGGCCATCTCCCCTGGGGGGTGATTTCTCTATTTTCTCTCTGTCTTTCTGGTGAGCACATGCACCCTATAGTAAAAACCTCTCCAAAAACAAAACAAAACAAAACAAAACAAAACAAAAGCAAAAAAGCTATATAGGGAGTTTGCTAAAAAAAAAAAAAAACCACTATAGATAAATCAAAATAGATTTTTTAAATGTACTAACGCAAGTAAAAGTAAACAGAAAGAAAAAAAAAAAGAAAACAAAAAATAAAATGGCAGACTTAAACCCTAACTAATCAGTAACTTTATTAGGTATAAAGAGTCTAAATATTCCGATTGAAGGATAGAGATTAGCAGGTGGATTAAGCTACACGACCCAACTAAATATTGTCTATAGGAAGCTCATTCGCTATATGATGATATAGGCATAGGCATGTTGAAAGTAAAGAAAAAAAATCATGCACACATTAATCAAGAGAAAGCAGGAGTGGATACACACACACACACACACACACAACTTTTTCTCTCTATGTATATATATATTTTTTTCAGGAAAGTCATGAAGCATGGTTGCACAAAAAAAAAATAGAAAAAATACGTCATGACTTCGTAGACAACACAATATGTATACTGTGCTTGTGTGTGTGTGTGTTATTGCCAGAAATCATGAGAGAGAGAGAGAGAGAGAGAGAGAGTGCATCCTTAAATGAGGTATGGTCACCCTACAATTTTTTTTTTTTTTGTCAAATTTTCCATCCTGTCAGGATTTTGGGGATTCATGCCCATGTGTTTTTCAAGGTGCCAGGGCCAAGATTCAAACTGGTGGTTGAGCATGTGAAAACCAGCTCCCTATGCACAGTGCTTGACTGCTATGGGGTTGATCCAGGAATAGCCATATTAATATCAGATAGAGTAGATGTCAGAGCAAAGAAAATGACCAGAGTTACGGAGAACTTATAATGTGATAGAAGGGTCAATTAAGAAGATAAAGCAATTCTAAATATATATGTATCAAATAACAGAGCTACAAAATATGTGAAATTAAAACTAACAGGAGAAACATTAAAAGACAAATCCAAAATTACAGCTGAAGACTCTTAACACCCTTCATTCAACAAATGATAGAAAAACTAGACAGAAAATCCCTGCAATCAGAGAACTCAATGACACTATCAGCCATGAGGATCCAATTTACATTTTAGAATACTCACCCAACAACAGTGGATTACATGTTCTTGTCAGCTGCTCATGGGTCATATACTAAGATGGATCATACCTTGGGCTATAAAATTAACCTTAATAAATTTAAAAGGATTTATTTATTTTTTTTTATTTTTACGGAGAGGTTTTTGCTATAGGGTGTGTGTGCTCGTCAGAGAGACAGAGACAGAGACAGACAGAAAGCGAGAAATCATCCCTCAGGGGGGATGGCTATGCCTCTATCCCTTCTCCTCCATTCTCCTCTTGAGATCCTGGGTACGCATGCACTCATGCCTGGTGTAAGTTTAAGCTACCAGGTCTGGGACTTGAATCGTGGTCAGTTACATGGGAATCCAGTGACATAGTCATTATGCTAACTGCTGATCCCAATTTAGAAGGATTTAAATAATACAGAAAGTGTTCTCTGTTCATAGTGGAATCAAACTAGAAATCAATAATAAGATAATAATAGGAAAATATCCAAACACTGGCAAGTAAACAATTCTGAATAATCTGAAGTTGAAGAGAAACCAAATTATTGATAAAATAAAAATACAGTGTGTCAAAATTTGTGACCCATAACTAAAGTAATGTCAAGGGAAAACTCATAGCATTGAATGTATACATTAAGAGGGAGGAAAATGATCAGATCATTAATCTAAGTTCCCACCTAATATCATAATGGCAAGATTACTGAAAGAAGTAAACAAGTAACGTCTTTTAAGCAAAGTATGCTTAAAGCCATTTAATTTTATCTAATGTTATTATAGATATATAAACATAATATAAAATGTATATGAAGAAACAGAGGAAGTAGAATAGCTAAAATAATTTTGGAAAAGAAAAAAGGAGGTATCCGTGTACTTTATTGCACACCTTATTATATAGTACAGTAATCAGGAGACAGTGTGGTATCAGTGGAGGGAGAGACACATAGATCAGAGGGACAGAATAAAGAACACAGAACTGGATCCATACAGATATGCAAGGTGGAAAAGGACTTTAACAGAGAAATGATAGCCTTTTCTTCCTTTTTTTTTTTTTTTTTTTGAGAGTTTTTTGCTATAGGGTGTGGGTGCTCACCAGAGAGACAGAAGGAGACAGAGAGATGAAAGCAAGAAATCACCCCCTGCCCTGGGGGTGATGACCACACTGCAATTCCTTCTCCTCCATTCTCCTCTTGGGATTTTGGGCACAGATGCACATGCACCTAAGCTACTGGTTCTGGGACTTGAACTGCAGTCAACTATGTGGGAGTCCAGCGACATAACCATTATACCATCCACTGGTCCCAAAAGAAATGATAGCCTTTTCAACAAATGGTACTGGAGCAAGTGGACATACACTGGCAAAGAAACGAACCTTAACCTTAACCTCAGGTCTTATACAACACTGAAATGGATCATGGATCTAAACATAAAACTATTAAACTCTCAGAAAAAAAAAAAAAAAAGAAAAACATAGGAGAAAGTCTTTTGGATCAGGGGCTAGGCAAAGAATTCTTAGACTTAACACTAAAAATGTGGTCCATAAAGGAAAAATGGAGAAATTGGACTTTAATTCAGATTATTATTATTTTTAAAATTTTTAAAGAGAGATCTTTTCTATCTCTCACCAGAGAGACAGAGAGAGATAGAGAGACAGAAAGTGAGAAATCATCCCTTAGAGAGGGGTGGTCACGCTATGATACCTTCTTCATTCTCCTCCGGGATTTTGGGCATGCACGCATTTGTGGCTGGCGTGAATTTTAAGCCAGCAGGTCTGGGACTCGAATCACTGGCGGTATGTGGGAGTCCAGCAATGTAACCATTATGCCTTCTGCCAGTCCCTCAACTTATTTTTTAATGAGAAAGAGAATAGATGCAGTAGGAGGAAGGAAAAAGGGAGATAGTATTTTTATTATTTTTTAAAAATTTGCTATAGGGTATGTCTGCTTGCTAGTGAGAGAAGGGGTAGAGAGAGAGCATTTCCTCAAGAGGGGATGATGATGGTGTAGTCCTTTCTCCTCCATTCTCATCTTGGGATTTTGGGGCATGCATACACATGTGCCAGGGATGTTTTTCAAACTACTGGGTCTAGGCCTTCAAGCTCACAGTTGTCTGTGTGGGATCCAGCCATCTTAACCACCATGCTACTGGCTGGCACGAGATAGGAATTTTTGACAGGTTCATGCTGTTGGGATTCTCTGCCCCAGCTATTCACTTAGCTAGGGTTATGGGAAAAGTTTTGTAGAATTCAGAGGTGAAGCTATTAGGACCAGGGCTTTTCTTTGTTGGGAGGTTATTTATTACTGATCCAATTTCCTGGCTTGTTATGGGCCTATTTAGACTTTTTACTTCCTCCTGGCCTAATCTTGGTAGATTAGCTATATCCAGAAATTTGTCCATCTCATCCGTATTTTCTTTTTTCTTGGCATGTAATTGTTCATGGTATCTTCTAATGATGTTTTTTATTTCTATGTCTGTTGTTATACTGCCTGCTTCACTGCAGATTTGATTTACCTGGTTCCTTTCTCTCTTCTTCTTAATAAGTCTTGCTAGTGGTGTATCAGTTTTGTTTATCTTTTCAAAGAACCAGCTTTTACTTTAATTTATTTTCTGTATAGTTCGTTTATTTTCTATTTCATTTATTTCTGCTCGTATCTTTATTATTTCCCTTCTCCTGGAGTTTCTTGGATTTTTTCTTTTTTTTGCTGTTGCTTTTCCAGTTCTCTGAGGCATGATGTTAGGTGATCCATTTGCCTTCTTTCCATCTTCCTCTTATGTGCACTACTTGCTATGAACTTCCCTCTTATGATTCCTTTAGCAGTGTCCCAAAGATTATGGAAACTCGTGTCCTCATTGTCATTGGCTTCCATGAATCTTTTGATTTCAGTCTTTATTTCTTCAGTAGTTGTGAAGTCATTCAGGAGTAGGTTATTTAGTTTCCATATATTAGAGTAGTTTTGTGGATTTCTCTTGAAATTTAACTGAAGTTTAATTCCATCATGGTCAGAGGAGATGCTGGATATAGTTTCTATGCCTTTAAATCTGTAGAGGCTTGCCTTGTGCCCTATCATGTGGTCAATCTTTGAAAAGGTTCCATGTGGGGGTGAGAAAAAAGTTTGTCTTGTGGTTTTTGAGTAGAAAGTTCTATAGATGTCTGTTAAGTCCTTTTGATTTATTGTATCATTTAGCTCTTTTATCTCTTTACCTATTTTTTGTCTAGATGATCTGTCCAGAGGGAATAGTGGGGTGTTGAGGTCTCCAACAATTAGTGTGTTGCAGTCTATCTCTCCTTTTAGATCTAACAGTCTTTCCTTCACATATTTGGGTGTTCCTGTGTTAGGTGCATAGATATTTATAAGCATTGTATCTTCTTGACCAATTGACCCTTTTATTACAATATAGTGGCCTTCTTTGTCTCTTCAAACAGTTTTTGTTTTAAAGCCTTTTTTGTCAGAAATTAGTATTATGACTCCAGCTCTCTTTTGGTTCCCATTTACATGGAAAACCTTTTTCCAACCCTTCACTTTTAGTCTATGTATGTCTTTATCCATGAGGTGGGTTTCCTGTAGGCAACAGATGGAAGGTTTCTGGGTTTTTTTTTTTTTTTTTTTTTTTTTTTTTTTTCCATCCATTCAGCTAGTCTGTGTCTCTTGATTGGAGAATTTAATCCATTAACACTCAATATTATTATTGATATTTCCAGACTTGTCCCGATGTTTAAGTTGGCCATTGTCTTGGTTGCCTTTTATTCCTTTATTTCTGGCTGTTCATTCTTTACGTTTCCTGGAACAGTGCTCTCTTCAGGGTTTCTTGAAGAGCTGGTCTGGTGTTGGCAAATTCTTTCAGATTTTGTTTGTCTGAGATTTTAATCTTTTTTTCCCATATGAAGGATAACCTTTCAGAATTTAATAATCTTGGTTGAAATTGTTTCTCTCTTAACACTTGCAATACATCTTCCCATTCTTTCCTTGTTTGTGTTTTTTTTCCATTGAGAGGTCCAGTGTTAGCCTGATGGGATGACCTTTGTAAGTCACTTGTCATTTCTCTCTTGCCAGTTTTAGTATCTTGTCTTTATCTGTAGTCTTGGACAATCTGGCCAAGATGTGCCTTGGCGAAGATCTTCTTGGGTTGATTCTATTTGGGTCCTTTGTATTTCTTGGGTGTGGCCTCTCTAGACTTGGGGAATTTTCTTTCCTTTTTTTTTCCTGTTTTTTTTTTTTTAGAGGTTTTTGCTATAGGGCACATGTGCTTGCTAGAAAGACAGATAGAGACAGAGAGACAGAAAGCGAGAAATCACCCTTTATGGGGGATGGCCACACTGCAATCCCTTCTCCTCTAGGGATCTCGAGCACACACACACACATGCCTGGCGTGAATTTAAGCCACCGGATCCAGAACTCAAACCACGGTTGACTACATGGGAGTCCAGTGACATAGCCATTATGCCAACTGTGAGGCTGATCCACATGAGTAGGCTCTGGGCATGCCTCAGGATCCCTTCCTGAGTATACCAGGCACATGCGTGCCCATGATCCAGGACTGGCTGAAGCTGGGGGTGAATCATGGGTCAGGGCTCTGTTGGAGTGTTGTCTTGGTCTCATTTTCTTTCTGTCTCTCTGGCTCATGGAAGAAATAAATAAATAAGTAAAAACCTGGCTTACTCTGGCTATTTCAGATACAATTATTTGATATTTAGGATAAAAGTATCTCATTTTAGGGCTGGCAGGTGGCATGGTGGTTAAGGGTGCTGGACTCCCACATAGCCCACCATGTTTCACGTCCTGAACCTGGCAGCTTGCTTTCTCACTTTCTCTCTTTCTTGCTCTCCGTCCCTCTCTGGTCAAATTAAAATAAATAAATAAATATACAAATAAATAAAGTTAAATAAAAAAGAATTCTTAAAAAAGTATCTCATATCTTCCCCTATATTTTGTTGTTTTAACATATGACTCATTTTTAGTTTTGATTTCATAATCTTGTTTTCTTTAATGCTTTTGAATTTAAAAAGTCCCTTGCCAATTATAAAAGTTTTATTTGTTTACTTCCTGCATCAATGAGAGAGAGAGAGGAGAGAGAGAAATAGAAATAGAGAGATAGCACCCCCAATCAGAATCTTGAAGATACAATCTACCCCCAGTCTTCAGTCCAAGTGAGGGGCAAGCATGTGACCACTGTGCCTTCTGTACTCAGGGAGCCTCTGGAATTGGACCAGGAACCTTCCCATGTGGGATTGCCTAGCAGAGTGTAGCCTTTTACCACTGTGTCACTGTCTCACTGTCTGGCCCCTTAAAACTTTTGAATTTTTTCTTTTAAAGAATTATTTTATTTAACTTTATCTATCTATCTATCTATTTATTTATTTATTTATTTATTTATTTAATTTGACCAGAGAGGGACAGAGTGAGTGAGTGAGTGAGTGAATGACAGAGAGAGAGAGAGAGAGAGAGAGAGAGAGAGAGAGAGAGAGAGAGAAAGTGAGAAAACAAGCTGCTAGATCTGGTACTTGAACCACTGTCAGCCATGTTGGAGTCTAGTGCCCTTAAGCACCACACCACCTGCTGGCCCCAAAGCTTTGGAATTTTAAGGACTGGTTCAAGGCCTTAGAATCTCCTTCAGTTGGAAACTGCTTTGTCAAAGTCCAGCACTAATTGTCACCTTAACATCATAGTTTTATTCCATTTTAAGGATATGGGTCACTAATTTGCAAACAAATGACAAGCACTAACTGTCACTTTAACATCATAAAGTGTTATCCCATTTTAAGAATATTGTCTGATAACTTCTAGTCATAATTTTTATTTATTTTGTGTAAAATTAGAAGAAGAATTTATATAATTTAGACGTTATTTAATCCATAAAATTGATATCAGGGTTTAGAACAGTATGGCTATTTTAATGGCAAATTGCACCAACTCAGTACCCCAGTTTGGTCACATGTGGATTTATTGTACATGGGAAACTGTTTATTTTTTTATTACTAAAATGTACAGTATTTGGTTGCAATTGAAGTCAGCCATTCTATAGCTGTAAACAGCCCAAAGCTAGGCAGCTGTATTCTTTATAGTGTTTGTTTTAAAGCAGAATAGGTAAACGTGGGTTTTAAGGATGGGAAGATAAACAGTTTGACAGTAAAATCAAAATCTTGAAAACTAGCCAACCATAATCATGTTTAAGAATCTCTTATCCCAAATGAAAACAGTCTAACAGACTGTACAATACTTTTTCTTTTTTTCCTTTTTATGAAGTTTATTTCTTCCATGAGAGAAAGAGAGAGAAACAGAAACAGAAACAGAGAGATAGGCACTCCCCACAGGGTCTTCATGCCTCAATACACATCCGAACTCAGCCAGCCTGTAACACAGGCATGCACAGAGAGGTCCCAGGGTATGAACTCAGGACCTCACCCATGTGGGTCCAGTTGCATTACTGCTGTGCCAGCACCTGGATCCCAGTACAGCACATTTTCAAGGGCTGAATATAACTTTTTTTAGGGAAAATATTCTTTAGCCATATTATTCTCTAGCTGTATTATTATCTTTATGAGTTTTTATATGAACTATAGGAAAAAAAGTTTACACCCTTAGTCTACTGCGTTAAAACTAAAAATATATTCTCATTTAGTAAATTTTTTTATGTTTTACTTTCTAATCTCATTGTATGGAAAAGAGTTTTCAAAGTCCTGGTGATAAATTTCTCCAGAGTAATTTCTTACCCTTATTTTTCACTAAAATATTATCTAGAGCTGGAAGGCATCCTGATTAACTTTACATTATGGATAATGAAGCTGAGACCCCATGAGGAACAATGGGTTTTACTAAGGCAATATAGCTAATGAGCCAAGTTGGGAATGGAACTATTTAGTTCTTTTGCCAGCTAGCCCAGAATTGTCTTTATTTGTATCACACCATGCTGATGGCACTTTCTTTTGTCTCTTTTTTTCCATTTTCTCTTCTCTTTTCCCACAGTGCCTTAGGACCCAGAATATCTCCCCCTGTGACTTCTTCCCACTCAGACCTTTGCATTAGTGGGAGCACCATCACACTCGTCTGCCCTGGGACGGCGCCTTAGCCTTTGGCTAATGGCTTCAGAGCTCAGCCCAGCTATGCCTGGGGAAAGTAGCAGGATCTAAGGATTTGCTGCTCACAGAGCCCTGTGGTATTTGTAAAGATGGTGGGTGTGGGGTGAGTCCTAGGATGGGCACCTGAGAGATCAAATGTTGTCATCAAAGTGAAAGGATACAGGTGAGATGAATTGGTAGTGGTGATACTAGTAGTTGGTTATATGATCATTAACCAGTTATATTCAGTCAAGTATCGTTGATTCTACCAACTTAGGTTGTTGTTAATATAAATAGAAGATAAAATCTCCTTTATCTGTGATCTCTCATGTCAAATAAGAGCAGAGTAACAGACTGACCCACTTTTACTTAATCTTATTAGCTTAATTTTTGGGGGCATCTTTGAGCTGTTCTTAAAGTGAACACCTACTGGTACTTTCTCTTCCTGGCCTGACAGGTATAGCTTATGAATCCTGTCTTTTTATTTCTTTTTTTGAAGAACTCTTCGATGCACTTGAAATTTTATTATATTTGGTGAATATTATTGTGAGAATTCTCAGCTCAAGAGAGGGAGTATGTCAGAGGCCTTACCAGTATTCTCACAATGAAAAGGGAGAGCCTGTGTTTTAGATATTATTCAAGCAGGGCTACAGGGTTGCCATGATGACATGGCCAACTGCTAATTGGTATTCTGGTCATTACATTTATTCAAACTCGGAAAAAGTAAAATCCCGGCAGGCCCCCCCCCCCCCCCCATTTTAAGATGTAGTGTATCTTCTCTTTAGACCTCACCGATGACACGATAAATAAAACTCCTGTCCTTTGCTTTTATTACACATTTAGTAGGCACACAGGAACAGATTATAGTAAAGCCAGATCTCATAATTTCAACTGAATTTCCCCTCAAGAACATCGTCCAGTCTCAAGCTTTTCATCTCTTAATCATTGGAAATAGGGTTGTGACGAAATGAAAGATTGAGACAGCTGAGACACTTCCATTGTTCTGATTTCATTATGCTGTTGAGGCCTGCCTGGTTGTACAGTCTTTGACAATCAATTATTACTCTGGAAAGTGATTATTAAACAGTTTACTGAATTATGGCTTTCTATGCATGACTCTGTTCTGTTGCTCTTTAGGGTTAAGTGAAAAGGCTTATTGCATATCCATTTACAATGGAAACTTTGAGAATGCTAAATGGAATGCATAATTTATAGAGGCTGTCACTAGTATAAAGGCAAATCAGTTTAACCAAATATCAAATTACAAGGAAATAGGGAGTAAGTGGCAGTTCTAACAGAACTAGTTCAGAATAGCTAATAGCTAGTAGTAATAGTGACTGAAGACAAGATGGCAGTGTATTTTTATCCTGTAAAAAATGGTGATGTAAAGCGTTCACCCCGTGGTGTGGTGGTTAAGGTGGCTGTAACCTAAGTGGCAAACTGTGCTGCCATTTGAGTCCTGGACCCAGCAGTTTGAAAACACGCCAGGCTTATGTGTGGGCATGCTCAAAATCCCAAGAGGAGATTGGAGAAGAGGGGATTGTGACCATTCCCTGGTGGGTGCTTTTGCACCCTCTCTCTCTTTTTCTCTTTCTCTTATCTTTGTCTGGCTAGTGCACATGTCTTATCACGAAACTCAAAAAAAAAAAAAAAAAGAAAGAAAAAAGGAAAAAATAAAAGGTAATATAGGGCCAGTAGGATGTTCTGCAAGTCAGGGATATAGATTCCTGCAATCTGATTGCTCTCTTGGCTGTGGTCCTCCCTCCTAAGGTCATTTCAAGGTCAGTATGACTGTACCAGTTATTATATCTGCATTTCAGCTGGCAGAAAAGCTTTAAACAAGAAAAGCATGTACTTGAAGTTGCTCACCATTTCTGCTTATAGGTAATTAGTCAGAATTAGCCATACGATCACCTCTAATTACAAAAGAAGATCAAAAATGAGGTTACTCTTCTGGGTAGCCATGTGCCAAGGTTCATATTCTATTAACATAGTAGAGGGTAAAAGAGATATTGGAACTGTTTCCATTATGGTCTCTAGTGGTGATGCATCTTCTAAAGAGAATCTCATGGCTCAAAGAGTTATTTACTTCCTACAGCAAAGGTCTATTGAGCATCTATAACACCTAGCATCATATTAGGTGCTTAAAATTGAAAGATTTTGTGTGACACAGCTTTTCGTTTTAAGGAGTTCAATAACATAAAAGGAGAAATAGCAGGCAATGGAAAATGTGAAGAAAACTCTGGATTTTCAGTTAGATGACCTAGGTTGGGGTCCTTGATTCACAATTTATGTGTTCCTTAAATTATTTGTGCTTTGATTTTCTCATCTCTGCACCATGAACAATAATAAGTTAATAGTACTTAATGTACAATACTCTAAGAATAAAATGATCTTAAATAAGCCAATACATGTTAAACATAAAATTAAAAAGTTAATTTTCGGGACTAGCAGATGGCATAGTGATCACGTCACTGGACTCTCACATGGCTGACTGTGGTTCAGGTCTTGGATTGGTGGCTCGAAACTCACCCTGGGCATGTATGTGTGCATGCCCAAGGTCCTGGGAGGAGCATGGAGGAGAAGGGATCATGGCGTGGCCATCTTCCCTGAAAGATGATTTCTTACTTTCTGTTTCTCTGTCTCTCTCCATATCTCCAGCGAGCACATATGCCTGTAGCAAAAATCTCTCTCTCTCTAAAAAAAAGTTAATTTTCTTCAGTGAGAAAGAGAGAGGTAAAGATAGATCCATAGAGATAGAGATATAGGGGGTTGGAGAGGCACCTTCAACAGGATCTTTCTTAGCCCTGTAGCCAGCTGGGATCCCAGCCATGCCTTTAGGCATGCCCTGCTGATAGACCTTGGGACACGTACCTGGGGCCTTCCTTTATGGCTCCAACATTTCACAGCAGGACTTCTGCTACCTGTGCCACCAGAGCCAAGCTATAAATATACTGCATTTTAAAAGACTCTTAATATGCATTGCTACATTGCTTCCCAACTACATTCCCACCAGCAGTGAGTGCCAGCTTTGTTTATTATTGTACTTTTGAGTCTTTGCCAGTTTGAAAGGCCAATGACTTTCCAATATTTCCAGTTGTGGAAATCTTCCTACAAATGAAATAGTGAAATTTTAATACCCACCTATTTAATGACATGTCTGCAGTGTCTCAGTTGGAAACGTAGGATCTGGACCCTATCTGGTCCATCCACACTCCCACCAGTACACAATTTGGCCTTTAAGACTCTTGTCTGCCTGCTAAGTGCTATTGGGTGCCTATTATGTTGGGTGCTTTATCAGGCATTGGGAAACAGCAGTGAACGTCACTTTCTTGGGGATGGGGTGGAGGCAGGAAGTAAACAAATTGATTAGTAACGTGTTAGGTGGCAAAAAGGAACATAAAGAAAAATAAAAGAGCATAAGATAGAGAAGAATGGGAGTAGGAGGACATTTAATTAAGACGGTCAGGAGAAAACCATAAGAAAACACTATACTTGAGTGGAAATCTGAAGAAAGTAAGAGAGTAACCCATGCAATTCATGCACGGAAGAAGATTGCTCCAGGCAGAAAAAAGAGGCAGTGGCTCCAAGGCAGAAATGTTCCTGTGATGTTTGAGGAACAGAAGGTAGGGGACTTGGAATGGGAAGCATACTAAGAGATGATGTCATAGAGGTAGCTAAGAGCCAGATCAACTAAGGCAGTGATTCTTTTTTATCCCTCCTTTATTTAGTTTTTTTTTTTTTTTTTTTTTTTTTTTTTTTTTTTTTTTTTTTTGCCGCAGGGCTTGTTCCCTTGCCGGAAAGAGACGAGAGAGAGAGAGAGAGAGAGAGAGAGTAAGAAATCATCCTCTTGGGGGATGGCCACCCTGCAGTCCCTTTTCCATTCTCCTCTCAGGAATTTGGGTACACATACACTTGTGCATCTGGCATGATTTTCAAACTGTTGGATCTGGGACTTGAACCATAGTCATCTATGTGGGAGTCATCCAGTGCCTTAACTACCACATCACTTGCTGGTCTGTGCAGTGATTCTTAATACTATCAAGCCCAGTACTTATTATTGGATATATTCCCCTCCCCAATTTTTAGAGAGATTTTTGCTATTTTGCCCCTTTTATATTCTGGAATTAAAAATAAAATTCCCAGAGAGTGCATATACTCTCTCCCAGAGAGAGAGAGAGAGAGAGAGAGAGAGAGAGAGAGATTACATCCCCTCAGTGGTGCGTGGTCAAATCACAGTCCATTTTTCTCCGTTCTTCCTCCTGTAAGGATTTTGAGTATATGTGAACTCAAATTTGGTGTTTTTCAAGCTGCTGGGGCTGGGATTCAAGCTGTGGTCAGCCATGTAGGATCCAGCTCCCTTAACCACTGTGCTATGGGATTGGTCCAGCCTGAAATTAAATTCACTGATACTTACCTTTTACCTACCTTTTACCTATCCGTGTGATATCAAAAATTAATATAAATGCCCTATTTTTTAAAAGAATTATTTATTTTTAAAAGAATTTTTTGAAAGAATTTTTAAAAAAATTTAAAAAAGAATTAGCTTATTATTATTATTATTTTAATTTGACCAGAGAGAGAGAAAGAGAGAGAGAAAGGGAAGGTGAGAAAGCAAGCCGCCAAGTATGAGACAAACCAGTCGGCCACGTGGGAGTCCAGTGCCCCAACTACCACACCACCTGCCAGCCCCTAGATCCCCTGTTTGTAACAGACAGGATAGAGTAGCACAATCGAATAATTATTATAAGCAATTACACTGGAAAAGAAAATGAAGTTATTAGCTGCTTTCATCTACTGATAGTGAATGTTTTTAGTTGGAGCTATAAGGAGCTATTATATATAAGAAGAATTGGAAAATGAAAACAGTACAGTTGGCACTAGAATACGTATTAGGATAAATAATTGCAGACTAGACTTAGGTGTCTATGATATAAAAAGTGGGAAATAACCTTAAGTGAAGTAGAGACATGTGCTAAGATTAAGTATTTCTGAAATGGATAAAATTAACTTGGCCTCTCTTTAAGTATAATGTTAAAATAAATCACTTTGTTGACATGGGTTAGAGTACTAGAGCATCAAAAAAAACAAAACAAAGATAAGCAAAATATATCTCCCAGCTTGAAATCTCAACACATGAGGACACATTCAGTCTCTGGTATTTAAAAAGACCTCAGAAGATGTATCTTTCAATAGACGATGAGACTATAGGATGGATTGGAATAAAGAAAGTAATATAAGAAGACATGGAGAAATTGATCTCTGTGGATTGTTTCAATGTAAGACAAAATGATAAGTTGTTCAAATTTCACAATATAAATTTATTATCATTGTGCTACTTTTTAAAGATTATATAGATTGGAAATAACATTTTTTATTAATTAATTTGATCTATTCATTCATTTATTTTTTAATTTGACCGGAGAGAGATCCAGGACTCAAACTGTGTTCAACTGTGAGGAAATGTCCAGCTCCTTAACCACCATGCCACCTGCTGGTCCCTGGAAGTAACATTTAAAAACATTTCCTTTATTAATGAAAAGCTCACTATTCCTGTGCCTCACATGTCTCTGGTAATTTAAATATGTTCTAAGTTTACAACAAGAACTTCATATATCCTCTGTACTTCCTTGTATGTAACCACTCCCAATGCAATACTGTGAGCAGAGTTGCTATAATTTACATAGTAGTTGCATTCCTGGAAAATATAATATTGGTTCAATGAAGGAAACATTTGTATTTAAATGTATAAAAATTTGGGACCGGGACCAGCAGTTAGCGTAATGGCTATGTTGCTGGACTCCCATGTAGTCGACCGTGGTTCGAGTCCCGGAACCTGCGGCTTAAACTAACGCTGGGCGCGAGTGCGTACGTGCCCAAGATCCCAAGGGGAGAATGGAGGAGAAGGGATTGCGGCGTGGCCATACCCCCTGGGGGGTGATTTCTCGCTTTCTATCTCTCTGTCTCTCTGTCTTTCTGGTGAGCGCACGCACCCTATAGCAAAAACCTCTCAAAAAAAAAAAGAATAAATAAATGTATAAAAATTAGATTCTGGGCTCTTATATATAAAAAATGCTTTTTTTTTTTTTTTTTTTTTTTTTACCACATAACAGCCTTTTAGGTTTGGAAATTATGTAAGATGCAAGCATTTCTCTGTGGGACTGTCCTGTGAACTGCAGCTGTGCCCTATTTCCCTGGCCCTTCCTTACCAACTAAATGCCAGTATTACTCTCCCATTGTATCAACCCAAAATGCTGCTCCCTTGCCCCAGCAATTTATAAATGTTTTCTAGGTAGTAATCCCATCTCTACTGATAATCACCCATGTGTACTTTCTTTTTCTTTAAAAATTTTTTTTCAGAGGGCACATGCATGAGAGAGAGAGAGAGAGAGAGAGAGAGAGAGAGAGCGCAACAGCCCCACCAGGGGATGGTCACTTTCCAATCCCTTTTCTTCTATCTCCCCGTTTTGGGGATTTTCGTGCACACACACTCACATCATGCCTGATATGTTTTTCAGGCCAGGAGGTCCGAGACTTGAAACACAGAATGGGCTGCATAGGATCCAGACATCTTCACCACCAAGCCATAGGCTGGTCCAATGTGTAGAGTCTTGTAGCCAATGGGAAGAACTTTGATTCCTCTCTGAATGATATGGGGAAAACATTGGAGAGTTTTGAGTCTGGGCATGACATGATCTGATCTTGTTGTAAAAGGGTTATTGGACTATTGTGTAGATGATAAATTATAGCCAGGAAATGAAGAAAGAGGGAAGACCTGTTAGGTTCCTACTGAAATAGTCCAGATGAGAGCTGGCAAGAGCTGGGGAATCAAAGCCTTAGAAATAGGAGCAAGATGACTTAGAATGGACCCATCCGGTTGACCATGATGATAGTGGTAGAGAGGATATGAGAAATGGTCTGCTTTAGTGTATTCTTGAAAGGTTGCTTGAGTTGGATATGGAAAGGGGGAGGGAAGGAAGAGGAGCATCACAGATGACTCTATGGTTTTTGGTGTGTATAGATATCTAACTGGTGGGATAGATTTTCTGTTTTCTGAGATGATAAAGACCAAGGGTGGGCCATGTTTGGGGCTTGACTTTGGACATGTTAAGTTTGAGGTACACAATACACTTCCAAGTGAAGATGTCAAATAGGCAGTGAATTTTCATAAGACTCTAGTTCAGTTGAGAGGTTAGGGCCAGAGAGACTAGGACTCAGTAATAAGCTAATATTTGAATTCAAGAAACTGGAAGTAATGGCCAAGGTGATGAGTACAGCTACAAAGAAGAGACCTAGTGGCTAAGAGTTGGCATGCCAGGGTTGGATATAGACAGAAGAGGTGGAATGAACAGTAGAAATGGAAAAAGAAAACCTGGAGTAGAAGAAAACCAGGAGAATGTGTATAATATTTTGCAAACAAAGTGAAGAAAATATTTCGAGAAGGATGCATTAGTTGTATCAAATACTGTTAAGTAAAATAAGATGAAGATGGTAAGGTTCAACTAAAATGTTGTAACTATAACATTTAATCACACATACATACACACCTTCTAGATTTTATTGTTCTTGTGAATGAGATGTCTTTAATACTTATTTTTTCAATTCCTTCATACTAAATTGGTTTAAATATGTCGATCATGCATCCAATAATCTCTCTAAACTCTAATTTGTTCCAGTGGTTTGCCTATAGAATTTCTCGTATAATAAAATTGGTATTTTCTTGATAATAAAAGGGGTGATAGTGAGCATTCCTGTTTTAATCTTGAGTTTAACACAAATGCGTCTAGAGTTTTACCACTAAGTGTATTTACTATAGCTTTTTGGTAGATATTTTTTTTCAGCTTGCTAGGAATTTGTATACTGAGTAGATTTCAGAATTTTGTTGAATCATTTTTCTCTTTTATCTGTTATTGAGATATATTAATTGATCTGAAAGTGGCATTCTGGGGTAAAAGCTCTTGGTTATGTTATAGTATGTTTTTATACACTGATGATTTCTATTAGAATTTTTGCATTTATGTTCATAAATGAAATTTATATATTCTTTTTTTTCTTATTTGCCTCTGTTTATATTTGACACCAAAGATACACTACCTCATATGTTAGATGCTTGCTTTCTTTTTCTTTTTTGTTCTCCAAAACAGCTTATATAAGAGAAGGATTATTTGTTCCTTGAACATTTGGTAATTGTCACCTGTAATGTTATCTGACTGGAATCTTGAGTCAATAGAGATTTAAAAAAATTATCTGTTTTTTTTTGGTGATTGTTAATTAACTCAGGGTTTTAATTCCCTCCCCCCACCCAGGTCAATTTTGTGGCTTGTGTATTTCTAGACAATTGTTCTTTTTATCCAAATTTCCCTGTATTTATTGTCATGAGGTTATTTCCTCTTATCCTATAGCTTGGCCTTTTAATTTTTATAGCTGTAGTGTCTGTCTCAGCATGTGGCGGGTATGAATCTCAGTATGCAAACATGGATGTGTACAAATAATGTTTATTTTTCCAAAACTCAATTTAGTCTTTATTTGGAGCTCCCATTTTATCATGGCCACAACAACGTGCTGTTAGGCTGTTTGGGTATTCCCCTTACCATCCCTAGGAATCCTATAGAGTTTCTTAAGTTCCCATGCCATGATGAGCAGCTCTGCCAAGATGTCCATACCTCCATCTGGTGGTCCACTGAGGTCTTTCCCACATTATCAGTACATGTGGGTCCCTTCTGAATCTCCTCATTCCTGTCTCTGAGGCTCTTTTGATTCCTCTCTTCAGCTTGCCACTCTTGGGCACACGCAGGTCATTTTACTGTTTTCAAGCTGCACTGGGACCTGGTAAACTGTGAGGTTACATGGTGCTCCATCTGCTATGACACTTACCTGGTCATTTCTTCCCCGGGATCTTATTGTTTCTTGGATTCTTCTTGAGAAGTGGTCCCAGGTCTTCTTTGTCTTCCATTTCCATGAACATCTCCCTGTATTTCCTCTGGACTTAGCCTTGGGGAATGGGTGCAGGCCCCTATCCCAGGGGCCCACAACATCTATGTTTTCCTCACCTCTCTGCCATGTTCCTCTGGTCCAGCAGAGAGAAAATGTTGCTCAAACAAATGCATCTTATTCTCTTCCAAATCTATTACCATTGTCCAATGTTCTTTCTGTTCTACTAGGTTCCTAGATTTTTGAAACCCAAAAGTCGTAAAGACTCTTATTTTATCCCTTTATGTTCTGTGGTAGTGCCTTGTACTTGAGGTCAGGGGTTCACAGATGCCAATCAAGGTAAAGGGAGATTATTGGGTGGGTGGATTGGAGGGAAAGTGGATACTTCACATCTCTTTAGCTTCTGCATTTGACAGAGAAGCTGACAGTCTCAGAGAAGTAACCCATTTACCAAGGCTATCTTTAGTTCAGTAGTGGAGCAGAGAAACCAAATCCCAGATACCTTTCTACTCTTGAGTTCTTCGATGTTATATACTGTGAAACAGTTATTTGAAATCCTGTTGGAGTTTAGCTTCTACAGTCCAATATATATTTCAGCTATATTTTTAAATATATGTAACTGCTCTCATGAGGGTGCCTTAGCAAATGAATCATAAATGCGGAGTTTTCTTTATAATTAAGGGTCAGTCTTCAAGGATAACTTGGCCTTCATTTATGCTCACTTCACTAGAACCATTTTCTACAGTTACATGCTTGCAACTTTGTAAAAGCTGGTCTGACAGCTCCTCCTTGATTCCCATTAACTAGTTTGCATAGGCCCCTACAAAGGTGCTAAAGGGACAGAGGCGGCGTTATTGAGGTCTTTGGATGTCGATTCTTTATGCTCTGCTATAACATAGTGACGCCTCAAGGTCTCATCAGGTGAGTTAAGTGTTTGCCCACACCCTGCATTCAGTAGTGCTTTAAGTTCTTTTGTTTTCTTTTTATAATTTTTGTTTCCTTCTTCCCATTAGGCTGACAGTTGTCTCTGTTTTGCAGTCAGTATTTCAGTATGTGCTAAGGAGCCCCTTTCCCCTAACTCTGGTCCTAATATCCTATTTCTGTGCTGCCCTAGGCTTAGAAACTGGCTAAATAAGCCTGCTAATATTGTTTGTAGAGTGAGAGTAAATAGCCTCCAAGGGAGGGCCTCTAGAGCTTTCCTATGGGAAAGTGTGCAAGCACCCTTTGCGGACTGCGCCTTTGCCTGCTCTCAGGCCTTCTTGCTTACATCCTGCTTCCTGTGTCAGTTAGATCCATGAGGTTGTTGGGTGTCTGTGCAGTAAATAGGTGAGGACTAACTGAGTCCTCACTAAACTGCTATTTTTTTTTTTTTTTGATTCAGAGATCCTTTAAAACTATTTTTACATTTGAATAAGCCACATTCATAGTATTGAGATATTAACTAGATAATTTGCAAATCAGAATAAAACATAACAGCCATAGAACCACAAAATACCTTTGGGCAGTTCGCTTATTTAAGATGCAAACTGTAATGCTGACTTTGGATGCTTTTTGAACCACAGCTGTCAGTTTAAACAAAACTTCAAACCTAATTAAACTTTTGTTGGATGGAGTGCTAGTTTGAGAACTGGTTGGACAGCTTTTAAAATTAAATGACAGAGAACTTCACCAGAAAACAGAGAAGTATTAATACTTAGTACATATAATTTTTAAGTCTTCATTTTACTACTTTTTAGAAATATGAGAACAATGTCTTGCACATAGATGAATTATAATGCTTATTATATTT